>JAHOYR010000006.1:4237938-4635998 GCA_023213295.1 Bruguiera hainesii | reverse complement strand
TTCTTGAGCTAGCTTTTGTGGTGGAGTTAGGGTTCAAACTCTTATCACTTCCCATGTGTTCAAATTCATTTGAATAATAGCACGCAAAAAAGTAGATAGAGTTCAATTAACCACCTCAATTTGTCTATTAGTTATAAATGAAAAATAATTGAAACAATAACTTAATACCTAACTTACCTCACAAAGTCTCCTAGAAGTAGCTTAAAAACTTTGTATCCTAGTCTGTAATAATGCTCCATGGCATACCATGCAAACATACTACTTCTCTAAATAATAATTCAGCCATTTTGTTTACATCATTAGTTTTATGGCATGGGATAAAATGTGTCATTTTTGAAAATCTATCAACAACAACAAATACATAATCCCTATCTCTTTCTTATTACAATAACCATAATACAAAGTCCATAGATAAATCAACATAGGGATGGCTAGGTATGGGTAAAGGGATACATAAACCATAGGGCAAAACTCTAGATTTAGCCTGTTTGCATGTTATGCATTTCTCACATACCTTTTCAACATCTTGTTTCATGTGTGGCTAAAAGAAATGTTTAGTTAAGAAATTTAAGGTTTTCTTAACTCCAAAATAACCCATTAGACCACCCTTATGACCTTTTCTCATAACCAGTATAAATGATTTTCCCTAAATAAGAAACCTCAATACTTATAAAACTTCTTAAAGGCTAACTTCTCATATGCTCCATACACATTAACAAAGTTAAGATCTTCCACATATAAATCTTTTGTATATTTAAATCCTAATAATTTTGCAGTAAATGTAAAGATAAGGGCCTACCTATGAGATAATACATCAGCTACCATATTTTCCTTACCTTGTTTATATTTAATGATGTAGGGAAAGGTCTTAAGAAATTCAATCCACTTGACATGTCTTTTGTTCAACTTTCCTTGTCCTTTCAAGTGCTTCAAGAATTTATGATCAATATGGATGACAAACTCCTTAGGCCAAAGGTAGTGTTGCCCTATCTCTAAAGCCTATACCAATACATACATTTTTTTATCGTAAGTAGGATAATTAAGACTTACTCCACTTAACTTTTCATTAAAGTAGGCAATTAGGCACCTTTCTTGCATCAAAATAACTCCAATGCCAATACTTAAAGCATCACACTCAATGTCAAAAGTTTTTGCAAAATTAGGTAAAGTAAGTAAGGGTACAAAACTTAATTTTTCCTTAATACAATTAAAAACCTTGCCTTGATCACTACCCTATTTAAAACCCATCTTCTTTTTAATAACCTTAATTAATGGTGTAGCCATGGTACTAAAGTCCTTAACAAAGCATCTATAGAAACTAACTAGACCATGAAAACTACACACATCACTAATTGACTTAAGTATAGGTCAATCATGGATTGCCCTAACTTTTTCCTTGTCAACCTCAATACCTTTAACACTCACAACATAACAAATAAATATGATCAAATTAGTACGAAAGGAACATTTGTTGAAGTTAGCATACAATTTTTTAAAACATAAAACAATTAAAACAAAACATAAATGATCAAGATGTTCTTCTAAGTTTTTGCTATGAACCAAAATATCATTAAAATACACAATTATAAATTTACCAATGAATGGATACAAAACATAATTCATAAATCGCATAAAAGTGTTTGGTGAATTAATGAGACTAAATGGCATGACAAGCCATTCATACAAACCATACTTAGTTTTGAAAGTTGTTTTCCACTCATCTCCCTCTTTTATCCTAATCTAGTGATATCTACTTTTCAAATCAATTATAGAAAAGACACATGAATCATGCAATTCATCTAAAATGTCATTTTAGGTATGGGGTGATGATAATTTATAGTGATTTTGTTGATTACTCGACAATCAACACACATCCTCTAAGTCTCATCCATTTTGGGTACAAGTAAGATAAGAACCATACAAGGACTCATGCTTTCCCTTACATATCCTTTCGATATAAGTTCCTTAACCTACCTTTAGAGCTCCTTTATCTCCTTGGGATTACTCTATGTTGGCCAATTTAGGATGGATGCATCAGGGATAAAATCAATTTTATGCTCAATTCCTCACTTAGGTGGCAATCCATTGGGACATCCTTAAAGAATACATCTTTAAATTCTTGTAAAAGAGAAATAATAACACTAGGCAAAGATGGGTCAAGCTTCTTAGTGTTAAAATAAGTTTCTTTGTATAAAAGTATGATCATAGGTTGTTGGGCATAAAATGCCCTTTTGACATCATTTTTTTTCCATAGAAACTTTATGTTTTCTTTTCTCTTTTTTGTCCTCGTGTTTTTTCCTCTTTTTTTTGTTCACTGTCATTTTTAATCCTTAATTAATCCCCATAAGCTTGTTAAGGTGATAATGATACAAGAGTAATGGATTTTTCATTCATTACAAAGGAATATCGATTCTTGAAGCCATCATGCATAACTCACCTATCAAATTGTCATAGCCTTCCTAATAGAAGATGGCCCACATGTATAGGTACAACATCACATAAAACCTCATCATGATACCTTCTAATAGAAAGTGATGCAAGCATTTACTTATTTATCCTAACTTCACCACTTTCATTCAACCATTAAAACTTATATGGTGTAAAATGCTTCATAATTGGTAAATTCAACTTTTTAACCATAATTATGCTAGCTATATTAATGCAACTCCCACTATCAATAATCATACTACATATTTTATTGTTGATGAGACATCTTATATGAAAAATGTTATCTCGTTACACCTCATTTTCTTCCTTCACTTTCACATTCAATGCTCACCTTATGATGAGAGCTACTCCATTATCCAAATACTTCTCTTCATCACTTTCACCCTCCGATGATGGCATGGAATCATCTTCTCATTCACTTGTAGTTTCAATATCATCGTTACCTCTCAAGATCATTGCACACTTATTTGGACATTGAGATGCAATCTGACCCCTTCCCAAACACTTAAAACATGTAACATCTCTATTTTTACTTGGTTAGGGATCAAAATTACTTGCCTCTTTACTATAACCCATATTCTTGCTCTTGGATAGCTCGATTTTAGACTTATAATTGGCCTTCTCATCTCTTTTACTCTAATTTGGATTCCAAGAGGAGCTAGAACTTGAATTTTGGCCAAATTGTGTGGAACCCTTTTGTTTAAATTGTCTTTCAACTTTCATTACCATGTACACTATGTCTTTTAATTCCACATAATGTTGCAACTCAACCACATTAGCTATATCTTTATTTAGCCCTTGTAGAAATTGAGTCATGGTTGCCTCTCCATCTTCTTCAACATTTACCCTAATCATGACAACCTCAATCTTTTTGTGGTAATCCTTCACACTTTTGGTGCCTCGAGTGAGCCCTTGTAGCCTTTGGTACAAATCCTTGTAATAGTAATTAGGGATGAACCTCCTTTTCATGATAGCTTTCATTTTCTCCTAAGTATCAATAAACCACTCACAATTCCTTCTCCTAGTTAAAACAAGTTGATCCCACTAAATAATAGCATAATCAGTAAATTTCATGGTAGCAAGCTTTACCTTTTTCTCTTCGAAATAGTTATGGCAATCAAAAACCAATTTAACCTTCTTCACCCATTTTAGGTACACATCAAGATCATTTTTACCTTAGAATAGAGGAATTTTCATTTTAATACTACCTAAATCATGATCATAGGTTTGCCTCCCAAAATCTCTTTAATCCCTTCGATTATTGTCAGTTCTAACTATAATAGTTTGATCATCAAATTCATCATCTTCTACATTATTTTCATGGTTATAGCCTTGTATCATTTTCCTTCTTGCATTAGGAACCTCATAATCCTCATAGCTCCTTTACAACTCTGTTATTGTATTAGTTTGTTCTTCCATCCTTTCCCTCATATCATCAAATCTAGTATTCATGCACTCAAATTGTTGTTGCATAACTTTGATTATAAAGGACACATCACTAACTCCCTTCCCAGCTACACCTTTGTATATGGAAGTCATAGTATTACTTCTACAAAAAATGATTAAGATACCTTATATAATATTCCCTCATATGTTTCACCTAAAAAAGGTTGTCACACTCCTTCATATTTTATACTTTTTATGGTTTTTTCTTAATATGAACTTGCACTCTTGCCTTTTACCACTCAAATTTCCCCTTTTAGCTCTTTAAAGAACTAAACAAGCTAAAACAAAAGAATTGATTTTGAACAAAATAAGGTAAATAGGGTAGAATTAAACTGAATGAAGAATAAGAAGTAAAAAAAAAAATAGAAAAAGGATATTAAAGCAAACAAATTTAATGAACTAGACTCACATAAATCAAGATATGGGGTTAAATATAGAAAACAAACTTAGATGATATAATAAGAAAATAAATGGCAGAATTGGAGTTGAGTAAGAAAACTATATGATTATTGTGCCCAATTTGATCAAACCATTTAACTTCAATTAATAATTTGAATTTGATGTTTTTTTATTCCTTTTTTTTTCGTTCCACTTTTTTTTTTTTTTACTTAACACAAAATAATAGTAGAATACTTAGAGACAACAAATGGAATTGGATATAGCACGTTTTAATAGTTATGATCTCAATCAAAACAACAAAGTAAGAAGTATTGCAAATGGATAAATTAGTTCGTTTAAATGATAATCTACTTAATAAACAAACTAAATAGAAATAAATAATTCATAAGGTAGCAAATTGAAGAATTAATTGATCCAACCTAATTTATAGTCAACTTCTGATACCAACTGATGTGAAAAATCCTAAAAATACATAATTAATGGACTTAACGTATGCAAGGAATCAAAGAATACCCATGAAAGATAAATCAAACTTTAATAACACAAACCTCATACCCAATATTTAAAGGAAAATGAACTTAGAATATTTAAGAAGAATATGGATATCACACTCTAGAAAAAAAGGGAATTGGGAGTAATACATTGAGTTTAAAAATACAAGAAGAGGTACTTCTTGATAAATTATTTAGTTCTCGAAAGAACTAAAAGAGAAAACTCTCACTCTTTATTTCTCTCAAAATTGTCTAATTTTCCAAAGATTATAAGGAAATGCCTATTTATAGATTAAGATAGCAATCATAAAGATGTAAAAATTCCTATTTAGGGAAAATCCTTATCTAGGATAAATTTTTATACAAAAAACTTCAACTTTTATAATAATCACTTATTTAAGATAAACTTTTATTTAGTAGTGAATGCTATTACATAGTTTTAGCCTATTAAGTACTCTAATCTTATTAATAAGGTCTTGACTTTTTTTCAAACTTGAATTTGCACCATTTGTAACTTTGTTAGCCTAAATTTCCTTAATTAACCCATTTAGTGCTTCTTTCATTTTTTTTAACTCTAACTCGTGTTTTTGGATTTTCAAGAATATACAATAAACTTCTTGCATCCTTTGAAACCTTCCACGTATCATTTCCAAGCTTCTCATCAAAAGAGTTCTTTACCATTAATCCCAAGATATTAAGTCTTACTATAATGTTAGTTAATTCAATGATGTGCTCTTACATAGTTTACAACCTAGTAAACTTCATGGTCATGAACTCTACTATTAGAATGCTAGTAACTTATTTGTAGAGTGAAAACATTCTTCCACAAACTAAAAATATTCTTTTGCACTTTTTATTTATGGAATGATTGTCTTAATGTTGTTAGCAATAGTCATTTTTAAAAACATAAAGTTTATCCTGTTGCTTTGTTCTCGTGCTTTATATTGTAACTTCTCGGACTCACTACTTAAATCAACAATAGTAGCAAACTTGTTTGCCACTAATGCCAAGTCAAGGTTCATAACACCTAAGTGGAAATTGAATTGTTCATGCCATTTAGAGAAGTTTAATCTATTAAACACAACAACAAATCAAGTATGCGAGTGAATAAAAATAGCTACACAATCATAAATGCTCATAAGTAATTATAAATCAGATTCAATCACCAATCAGAATTTATAATAATTCTCTTTTGAGAAATATTATAATACACTTATTATAAGTAAATACCATGTTAAAACTTAATGGATAATTAAGTATTTTTAAATTAAACACATTTAATATCTTTGGATAAATAAATATATTTAACAAAATATTAATATGTCCTAATAATATTATTAATCATAGAATAATGATTTACCTTCAGGTGAATCCAATGGTTTTATTAATTAGTATCATTTTACCTAATCACTTTCATTCATAGGTATTTTGTTAAAATTAGGGATAAATAATTATTTATATGTGTCTTTAAATATACTAGTTTGGTCATTTCGATAACTAACAAACTATAATAATAATATATTTATTTGGTTAATTTAATGGTCATCACACCATATCAAAAATATGTATATAAACACAAGTAACACTATTTGAAAGAAATTGAACTATTTCAAAATGTATGCACAAATACATGTCCATTATGTCCATGTGGCAAAAATGATTGCGCCTTAAATTAGCCAAACTAATTTCTTCTACCTGCATGTCTAATTTTACAGTAAAATTGAAAATCTTTTCTTTTTATTATTATTATTCATTATAAAAGTTAAATTGCCATGTAAGCCAATCAATTTCTTATGCAAAACCATAATGGCTAAACTAAATTAACAATTTCAAGAGATTTCCTTTAAGATTTATAAAGGTCGAGCAATTTTTCTTTTTATTTAATATAAAAGCTAAGCTTGCCAAATTAGCAATTTTCATGCAATGTAATATGATCGAGCAAATCAATTTTGGTTATGGAAAACTAACCATAAATATAAAATCTTATTATTTTTCCTTCAATTACAAAATAATCATAAATTAAGTATGTGGTTTGTTATTCATATAAGAAAATATTTAATTGCTAAATACAAATTTTAATACTACTAGTTAAATTATTTAATAAAAATATTATTATTAGATATTAATTTCAGATCTTAAAATTAATTATTTTCATATAAACAACACAATAAATAATATATCTAAAATTATGAAAAGCAAAACCATCGATAAGACTAGAGAGCTTAATTTCTCTTTTTTAATTTTTATTATAATTATATGATTTTAAATGAAATTTTTATATATATTAAAAAAGAAAAAAAGTAGTCATATTATATATAATTATATGGTTTAAATTAGGTAAGTCCATTAATATTCAAATCAAAAATCAAATTTATAGTTTTTAATAGTACAATGACATACAACATTATTTTTTACTAATTAAATTATATTATGATTGATTTTTTAATAAAAATATTATTAAAAAATATTTTTATATCATTAATTAAAAATATTCTAATAGATTAAAGCAAATATACTATGGAAATTATGATTTGCCCAATGGGCAAACGAATGGTTCAAAGAAATCGAGTGTTAGACGTGGTGGTCGTTCTAGAGTGGCCAAAGACCCTTGCAATTACAGAACACATCTCAAGTAAACTTGGAAGCATTCATAAGGGGCTCCCTTGCATTGAAGGCAGTGAAAGCCTTCACGCGCTAACACACCATTAATCATTGTTTGCTTGCATGTAGAGGAAGTCATGTAGAATCCATCATCAATACATGACTAGGGGCTAAATGATTTGAGTTGTAGGCAGTAACTCTTTCAACATGTTTGATTGCTATACAAAACAAGTGACACGTGGTCATATCTTATACACTGTGTCAACGCATCAACTAAGTTCGTGGACAACGACAACAACTAAAACAAAAAAAAAAAAAAATCTCTTCTGTTTCAACCCTTGCCGATACTGCTTCAGATATGGTATACACCAGTGGATGATATACTTCAGCGAACACAATCGGACCGAAATGTCAATTAACCAAAGGCCCAAGACTCAGTGGCGCCACTTTCATTTGGCATACTTTTTGACACAATTAAGAGTCTTATGCGCAAAATGGCGTACCTGTCCTCGGCTTATCGCAAGTTACGAATGTATCGATACCATACGTTACATGGCCCATTGGCAACATGTATAACAAACTGCTATCTTATCCAAGCATTAGATAAATAATATGGAAAGCAGTTGCGTGCAAATCTTGAAGGTTACGGCCAAATTAATGATTCCAATATGTGCCATATGAATGATGAAAGTTATATCGATTAATAACTCGGTTACACAAATGCAGTGCACCCGTTGTTCTTGGCATTATTTAGATAGCCTAACTTGGTGGTCAATTTAGGACATGACAGAAGGAAACAAAATAGGAGGGTACCATACTTAATTCCCCCTATAATACAATGGTCTACGAAGCACTACAGGCGATCACTTTTTTGGCCCTTGTACTTCATGCCTGAGGTTTGATTCATGTCGCCTGTGAAGTTTGCTCTGTCTCAAATAACTTCCAACACTAGATGCATCTCCGCAATCGGGGGTGGCTGCCCTTCCGACGCTCGGTCCTTGCCGAACTTCTAGCACAAGGTGTTGGTCCACATCTTTGACATGCTCCACCTTACGTTTAAGCGGATTGAGGTGACCCATAAGAAGTTCCCTAGACCATGTGGCGCCATGATTCATAATCAACCTCCACGACAATTCCTTCATCTCTAACGTCCTCTCTTTGCTTTTAGTCTTGCAGCGCTCATATACAGACAACAGTGACTTGGGGCTGCCATCCTTCCGCTCTGCATGACAAGAACGTAAACACCCAAATATTACAACAATGAATGATGAAATTGTATACTTGCTTTGAATTCACGAAGGACGTTTAGGGAAGCTTAATACGTGTCCTTCTTTACAGCTTCAAACTGCTAGCATGAATATAAGACGTACGTTTGGCCAACCCATTATACTTCAATTTGATTTGGGGTTGCGAGCGACTCTTGGCTTATTAGGCAACCTTGATCACGTGACGATCCGTTCAAACTGGCTGAACGCCAAGTCTCATCTATACTTCTTATACGTCTCGTGTCTAATGTTTTCAATGCCGAGGACCAAAACTATACTTTGACCGTAATGATTGAATGTGATCCCTCTCCTGAGGAAAGTGCCAATGAGTCAAATAACTTGCAACGCAATTCTTCTCACACATTGCATAGGGTAGATATTTTGAGTGTCCATTGGCCAATAAAGTCATGGTAATTGGTAGGTCTCATTGGCCTCGTCAGGTTTTATATCAATGGGGCAAGCCATGCTCACATCTTTTCCAGGGTCTGGGGGGTCAGTACATTGTCTCGTTCTACTAATTTATTTGTCCTTGCGAAGTGAACTGCTTGGAAAGCAATTTATAGTCGCAGTTGTGATGATTGTGGTGACATTGCAAACATCGCTGTCTTACACGTACATACGCCATCCCACGTGGTTTTTTGGCGTACTAAATTACCATGTTTGAGTTTTATTTACAAAGGTGTGGTATTATTTTGTTGAAAACACTTGCAATGACAAAAAGGAGGCTTCACAAGCCGATGGCCAAGCTCGTTCAGTTATGGTCGACAACCATACCTAGCCCCCTATTAGAGCAACCGGGCCAGGTAGACCCAAAATTCCACCCTGACATGATTTTGTTTAGGTTTATCTAACAAAATGGAATATTAAAGTAAGTAATCATATTCTATTAGACAAATGTAATACCAAAACCAAAAAAATGAAAATAGTACATACTAGCTATTAGGAATATATCAACATATAATGTCCCTTTCAACTATATATGCAAAATAAAATAATCAGAAATGTCTTCATTTGGATTGAATATACAACTTCTAATCCTAATTCTTTTTTCACTTTTTTTCAATTAAAAAACGAGTGAAACTTTAACTCTTTATCCTATTATTTTCCCATTTTTTGCTCATTTAAAGTGAAATTATTTCAATTTTAATGTTTTTTGTTTTTGGATTCATGCATTGCACAAAATTAAAGCTGGATGGTTTAGTTTTCTTGCATTTCACACCAAACTGTGGGTCAAGCATGCCAACACAAAGTAAGAAAATTTGGATATGGCGTACAAGTGAATTCATTACCATACAATTACAAGAAACTAACATATAAATATACATTGTTTATGTTGGTATAAAAATCTTCAACAATTTCAAAAAATAACTTAAATTTGGAAATTAGTCAAGTTATTCCCCCTTTGTCCGGAAGAGTATGAGTCATCGGGCGTTGGCCATGCTCTCTGGACTCGAACTCTACTAGTTAGACCGCATAGGATGAGATTTGTCGGTACGCCTATATCTCAGTGCACGCCTTTGTAGGTGCAATCTGAAATTGAGAAAGCTCAGAAGAATCCCCCAACTCCTGCCAGTTGACCTTACCCGTCCCCGAGTGGCACCCGATGGACGGTGTAACACGACAATGGTTAGATCTCTATAATGGCGACCTGAAAACGTGTAGGTCTCCTTACTTACCGATCTTAGCAATTCTACCCTCAAAACAGCACAAAGGCTATATGAGGCAAATGCCAAGAGAGCACGTCGACGGTTTGTAGGCACCTAGGTGGAGCTACGTAAATGGGTAACCTCGCACTGCTCCTTCATGAATTTTTTATGGTTAGAACGATTGGTTACGTTGCTTTGGCTGCCTTGGAGGCTGAGGAAAAAGATATTTCATGAAGGTGCTCTGCCCTTGTCCATGGTCCAAATAAATAGTAGCCATAACGCTAGGAAGCCTAGCAGGAAGGAATGTTATATAATGAGAAAGAGGGGATCACCCACGAAAAATAAAGTGCGCATATGAATGTGTCACGTTCAAAATGGCAGGTGCGCATGATTACCCGGACAACATTATCGTTTCAGGTGGGTCAACTTCACTTGGTACTTTTTTAAATGCTAGTAACATTAAATATTTATTAGTACGTTATTTTAGTAATTTTATAGAAAAATAAAATATCGACAGTCAGCAGTTACTCTTATGGGTGATAATGGGTTTTAATTTTAATTTATAACTATTAATAAAATTACTTATAAATAAATTTATTTTAGTTTTAAAAAGACAGACTACAACGTATAAATAAATTATTGTATTACTTATAAGTATAATACAGAATTGAGACTAAAACCTCTTTTTAGAAATTATTTCTCCACAAGTTCATAATTTGCAACCAACAATATATTTTTTTACAAACTGGTATCAGAGCCAATGGAGAGTGTAATCAATAATGTGCCGCTGTCCCAATTAATGAAGGTGAACTACGAGAATTGGAGCATCCAAATGAAAGTTCTTCACGGTTCTATGGATTGTTGGGAGGTAGTTCAAGAAAGTTTCGAAGAATCAGAATCTATCGCAGGATATACGGCAGTTCAAAATAAGGCGTTGAAAGAAACACGATCAAAAGATAAGACGACATTATACATACTGTTCCGAGTTGTTGATGAGTTGGGCTTTGAGAAGATTGCAAGTGCAAAAACTTCAAAAGAAGCGTAGGACATCTTGGAGATTGCGTACAAAGGAGTTGACCGAGTTAAACAAGTTCACCTTCAAACTCTTCGCAATGAGTTGGAAGGCATGTCTGATTACATCACGCGTGTTCAAACCGTGGTGAATCAACTTAACCAAGACGGAGAAAAGTTGTCTGATGCACGGGTCGTGGAGAAGATTCTGAGGTCATTAACTGACAGTTTCGAGAATGTGGTATGTGCCAAAGAAGAGTCAAAGGATATAGCAACGTTCATAATCGACGAACTTGCCGATTCCCTTATGGCACATGAATATCGTAAGAAGAAGAAGGAGGAGACACTTGAGCAGGCACTTCAAACCAAAGCATCGATCAATGACAAAAAAATATTTTATTCTCAAAACTTTCAAGGTAAATGGTGTGGCCATGGTGGTCGAGGAAATAGTCGTGGTGGGAAAAGCCGCGGTCAAGAAGAGTATCATGAGGAGAAGGGGCAATCAAACCAACAGAATTGGCGTGGAAGAGGACACGGTCGTGGAAGAGGCAGTCGGTCAAATTACTCTAACATCGAGTGCTACAAGTGTGGCAAATATGGTCACTATGCGAATGATTGTAATTCCGATAAGTATTACAATTGTGGAAAGGTGGGGCATTTTGCAAAAGAATGTTGAGTCAAGAAAAAGGTAGAAGAGACAACTAACCTAACCACAAAAGATGAGGTGAAAGAAGGTTTTCTCTTAATGGCATATAATAAAGTCAACACCGACAATGACACAGTGTGGTACCTCGACACGGCTGCAAGCAACCATATGTGCGGGCACGAGCATTATTTCAAAGAGATGTGAAAGGTTAAAACTGTATCTGTATCGTTTGGAGATGGCTCGAAGGTTGAGGTCAAAGGCCAAGGTATGATTTATTATTTACAAAAGGATGGTTTAGTTGGGTCAATCCAAGATGTGTACTACATACCAGACCTCAAGAGCAACATTTTAAGTATGGGGCAACTCATGGAGAAAGGTTATTCGGTTTTTATAAAAGACAGGATATTACTATTGAAAGACAAGCAAGGGCATTCAGTCGCTTAAGTTGAAATGGGGAGAAATCGGATGTACAAACTAAATTTGATAAGTGTATGAGAAAATGTTTGCAAGTCAACGTAGAACATGTTGGCAAAGAAGAACATGGTGCACAGATTACCAAACATGGAATACGAGGGAAAATTTTGTGAAAAATGTGTGCTCGAAAAGCATGCGAGAATGTCGTTTCAAAATAAGGCAGAATATCGGGCTAAGCAACCTCTCGAGTTGATTCATTCCAACATATATGGACCAATCACCCCCGAATCTTTTAGCGGCAAAAGGTATTTCATTTCCTTTATTGATGATTTCTCACGAAAAACTGGGGTTTATTTTCTGAAAGAAAAATCAGAGGCGTTCGAGGTGTTCAAAAAATTCAAAGTGCTAGTGGAAAAGACAACCGGTAGACACATCAAATCTGTACGATCCAATAGAGGTAGCGAGTACACTTCGATGGTTTTTATGGAGTATTGTGAGGAGCAAGGCATAAGGCGATTTCTAACTGCACCATACTCTTCACAACAAAACGGTGTGACCGAGAGGAAGAACTGGACCATTCTCAATATGGTTCGGTCAATGCTCAAGAGCAAGAAAATGCTGAAGGAATTTAGGCAGAAGCTGTGCAATGCATCGTCTATGTTCAAAATCGGTGTCCACATGCGAAGTTGTATGATCAAACACCACAAGAGGCATGAAGCGGATAAAAATTGGCAGTCTTTCATCTCAAAGTATTCGGTAGTTTGGCCTACGCACATGTGCTGGATCAGCGAAGAACAAAGCTTGAAGACAAAAGCAAAAGATATATTTTTATTGGGTATGATGAGAAAACAAAAGGATATAAGCTATTCGACTCGATAAGTAAGAAAATTTTAGTGAGCCGTGATGTACAAGTTCATGAAGCAAATGAGTGGGATTGGAATAAAGCAACAGAGGGTATCATCAAAGTTGGAGAATCATCAACTGCTATATCAACAACCATACTAGAAAATTCTGAAACTATTGATGATGAAGATGAACCACGACAACCCAAAATGCGAAGTTTACAAGATTTGTATGATTCGACAAATAAGGTACACCTTGTATGTCTTTTGGTGGATTCCGAGAATATAAGTTTTTGAACAGGCGGTGCGAGACAAGAAGTGGCAAACTGCCATGGATGAGGAGATTGAAGCAATAGATCGCAACAACACATGGGAGTTAGCAGAATTGCCGAAATGAACTCAGCCCATTGGTGTCAAGTGGGTGTTTAAGAGAAAGATGAATGCTCAAGGGGAGATAGAACGGTATAAGGTGAGACTTGTAGCAAAGGGATACAAGCAAAAGGCGGGAATCGACTATAATAAGGTGTTTGCTCCTATTGCAAGAATGGAGACAATCAGATTGCTCATTTCACAAGCGGCTCAATTCAAATGGCTGATATTACAAATGGATGTCAAGTCGGCATTCCTGAATGGTGTGCTTGAAGAAGAAGTTTATATCGAACAATCACCCAGGTACATGAAAATCGGAGAAGAAAAGAAGGTGTTAAAATTGAATAAGGCACTTTACGGGTTGAAGCAAGCACCGGGGGCGTGGAATACTCATATCGATACATACTTCAAGGAGAACGGGTTCGAGCAATGTCCCTACGAACATGCCTTTTATGTGAAGAAGAGTGGAGGTAATATGTTATTTGTTGCTCTTTATGTTGATGACCTCATTTTTATAGGAAATAATAATGAAATGATATAAAAGTTCAAGAGCACAATGACACGGGAATTCGAGATGATAGATTTGGGCTTGATGAAGTTTTTCCTTGGTCTGGAGGTAAGACAAGGAAAAACGGGTATCTTTGTATCCCAAGAGCATATACAAAGGAGATTTTGAAGAAGTACAAGATGGAGTCTTACAATCCAGTTTCAACACCAATGGAACCTGGTGTAAAACTCTAAGTTTGATGGAGGAGAATGAGTCAATGTAAGCAAATACTGGAGTTTAGTGGGAAGCCTTCGCTATCTCACATGCACAAGGCCTGACCTCACATTAAGTGTCAACATTGTAAGTCGGTTCATAGAGGAGCCAATTTTATTCACATTGAAAGGCATTGAAGCGAATCCTACGGCACATCCAAGGTACAGTGTCACTCGGGTTATTCTATACAAATGCGGTAGATTACAAGTTGGTTGGGTACTTTGACAACAATTGGTGCAGAGACTTGGACGATCGGTGCGGAGACTTGGACGATTGGAAAAGCACATCGGGTTATGTGTTTTTTATGGGTGACACGGCGTTTACCTGGCTTTCAAAGAAGCAACCGATCATAACACTCTCGACATGTGAAGCTGAATATGTGGCAGCATCTTTCTGTGTACGTCATGCGATATAGCTCAAAAATTTGTTAGGCAAGTTGGAGCAACAACAACTCGGTGCGACTGTGATACGAGTTGACAACAAATCAGCAATTGAGTTGAGTAAGAACCTGGTGAATCATGAGAGAAGCAAGCATATTGATGTTCGCTTTCACTTCATTCGAGATCAAGTGAAGGAAGGAAGTGTGGAATTAGTGCACATGGCAAGTCGAGACCAAGTCGCAGATATCTTCACGAAACCGCTACTGACGATACTTCTCGACAACTGTAAAAGATTGGTCGGCATGAAAGATGGCAGAAGTATTTAAGTTTATTGGGGAGTCTTGTTGAATAAACATTAAATGTCCATTTTTATTAGTATGTTATTTTAGCAGTTTTATAGGAAAATGAAATGTCAAGAGTCAGCAGTTACTCTTACGGGTGATAATGGATTTGAATTTTGGTTTATAACTATTAATAGAATTGTCTATAATTAAGTTTATTTCACTTTTAGAAGGGCAGACTACAACTTATAAATAAATTATTGTATTACTTGTAAGTATGACACAGAATTGAGAATAAAGTCTCTCTTCAGAAATTATTTCTCCACAAGTCCATAGTTTATAGCCAACAATATATTTTTTTACAGTTAGTGCATATTGTACGGTGGACTGTTTTTGGTTAGATAATTACATAAATATTTATAATTTTATTAATTTAATAAAACATCACATAATATATATATATATATATATATATATATATATATACTGTTTGTCATATAATAATATATACTTAATTTTATTTAAATAGTAAAACTTAAATTAAACTAACTTTTACTTTAATTTTAATTAATTACTAATCTAAATTAATATCAATATCTCTTTTAATTTTTATTTGATGATATTCTCAATTATAATATTTATTTCAATTTAGCAAAATTTTCATATTTCAATAATTTCATAAAAATATTAGCTACTTGATCTTTAAACTTACAATATGTTATTTCAATCTCTCATTTATCAACTTTATTTTTTAGAAAATGAAAATGAGTATCAATATATTTACTTCTTTCATATGTTATTGAATTGTTAGTCAAATTAATTATAAAAATACTATCAACAAATATCTCTGTAAGACCTTTAATTAGAATATATATCTCACTTACAAATTATGTAATCAAATAGATTAACAAGTACTTGAAACTACAACTAGATACTCAACTCCATAAATTAAAAGTATAATAATAGATTATTTTTTAAATGATTACGAATAAGTAGTAGTTGCAAAGTTGAAAAAGTAATAAAAAATACTTCTAAAATTATCCAACCAACTCCTGTAAGATATATTAAACATCGTGCATATCAAATATCTCAAACTCCCTACAATCTACTTGAAATATGTATAATCAATAAATGCTTCGTTACCTTCCTTAGTCAATTTAGTGCCAACTTTTATGGGAGTTCTTATAAAATTATAATCATACATTTAAAACTTTTTTAAAAGCTTAGTAGCATATCTTTTCTAATAGATAAAGATTCTATCATCACCTTGAATCATTTCAATGCCAAGAAAATAATATATTAGGCCCAAATCTTTCATCTTAAATTCATACATCATAGACTTTTTAAAGTCTTTCATTATTTTGAGATTATTGTCTATAAAAATCAAGTCATTTTGGAAGATGGTCTTATGGAAGAAAGAACCAATAGGTTTGTTCCATACTCTAGGTGCTTGTTTTAATTCATATGGTGCTTTTTTCAGCTTATACACCTTTTCTTCACTTCCTTTCTTCACAAAACCTAATGGCTACTTGAAAAACACTTCCTCTTCAAGAATGCCATTGGAAAAAGTTGATTTCACATCCATTTGTTCAAACCCTTTTGCTACCAATCTTACTTTATATCTCTCTATTTCTCTATATGACTTCCTCCTAGTTATAAAGAACTACTTCACATCAACAACTTTATGACCTCAAGGAATATTAGCAAGCTCCTATGTATTATCTTTTCTATTGTCTTGATTTCTTTATTCATGACATTGATCCACTTTGTATCTTAAATTGTCTCATCAAACAATGCAAGTTCACAATCTACAAATATGACAAAATGTACCAATTTCTCATCATCATCAATAGCATTATTAGGGATTACCTTATAATCTTACAATATAACTAATTATTGGTGATTTCTCCTTTGTCATCCATTCTCATATGGATCTTGTGGTATTGGATTATATGCAATAATTGGTGAAACTTCCTTATGTGCATTAGGGATTGCAATTTGAGTTTCCTCTTCTCCTAAAATACCAACTGGATATCTCTAAGAGTCATTGTGCTCCTCAGCATCAAAATTTGAAACTTCATCTTCAACAAAGGTCGTATCTTTACTCATAATTACCTTTCTTGTAATATGATTGAACAACTTATATCCTTTTCTATGTAACCAAGAAAGATTCTTCTCATTTCATAATTATCTAGTTTTATCCTTGTCTCTACTAGAATGTAAGTACAAGCAATAGAGCCAAATAATTTGAAGGGCCTCACACTAAACTTGAAATCGCTTCATGCTTCTTTAAGAGTGACTCTCGAATGCTTATTGTTGGAGGTCTATTCAACAAGTAATTGGGTACTCTTTTAGCTTTTACCAAACTTCTTATTATATTCATGATTGATTTTTTTTTTCCCTTTTAGCAACTCCATTATTTTGTGGAGTGTAAGAAATTGTGACTTAATGCCTTATTCCTTATACTTCACAATACTCTTTGAACTAATTAGACATATAATCACCACTTTCATTAGTTTATAGAATTTTAGTATGGTACTCATTCTATCTTTCAACTTAGGTCTTAAACTTCTTAAAATAACTAAACACCTTAAACTTCCTTTGTGTGCAATAAACTCACATCTTCTTGATAAAATCATCAATAAAAGTAAGAAAATACATATTATTTCCATTTGATGAAACATTTATCAAGTGAATAAGCTAGAGTAATTGTCTTGCACACCAATTCCCTATCACAAAAGGTTGTCTGCTCTATTTTGTAAGAATACGTACATCACAAATCTAATTAGGATGATATATTGTGAATGAGCTTGTCACCATATTTTCTTATGCAAACATTTTCAAACTACAAAAATTCAGATGATCAAAATGAAGATGTCACAACTAAGACTCATCTTTCACAATAGCACTAAGACAAGTATAAAACTTCAATGGCAATAATAATTCAAGACATCAAGTTCTTCACTAAAGGATATTTGAAAATAAGTGTACATCTCCCATTAAAATTTAAGAGATAGTTATCACATAATTATATGTTATATCTTTTTTTAAGCAATTGGCCTAAGTTCAATAGGTTACCTTCAGATCAAGTACATAAAACATATTTGAAATATAATTATGAACTTCATTCTTTTACTTGATGAGAATTCACCCCTTTGACATTATTAGAACACTGTTATCATTAGCAAACTCGATTATGGAATGGATTAACTTGTCAAGATCAATAAAGAGCTCTTTCTTTTGGCATATGTGATTAGTGCATTGGGTATCAAGGAACCATGTATTATAATTTGACATTTCAGTGGCTGTAGTAACTATCATTAAGGTTTGATTTCCATCATCTATATCTCCTTTTTGTACATAATGAATTGTATGATTATTCTCCTTAAACCTATACTCATTAATATAATGGCCACGTTTGTGAACATTGGTTTTTCATACCTTTCTTTGCCATGACTTCTTCCTCAACCTCAACCTTTATACGTCTAATCTAACATCCTTTAGTCATTGTATTAATTGTCTCCTTCTCCATAATTATTCTAGTGACCTCCTTGACCTCAATTGTTGTAATAGTTATGATTATGTCCTCATTCTTGACCATGAAAGGAACCTTACTTCTATTTTGATTAATCACTTTAATCACCTTTGGTAAGAGCTTGACTTTGAAGTGGATGCTTTTTTGGCTTCTCAATGTGCTTCTCATTCATGTGTTTTTCATGAGCTTATAATGTGCCTATTAGTTCGTCAATTGATATCTGAAACAAATCATGTGCTTATTCTATTACAACTACAATATGCTTATATCATAGTGTGAGTGTCTGGAAGACCCTTTTAACTTTCACCTAATCATTCGGCTACATTCCATAGTTTTTTATTTGATTTATCAACACAATAATTCTATTTATATAAACTAAAATAGTTTCTAAAACTTTTATTTGTAAAAGTTCAAACTGATGTCATAAGGTTTAGAGTTTTGCTTTTTTAACTTTGTCTATACCTTAGAATAATATCACCAAGATGTCTTATGTCTACTTTATTGAGGTTCCTCTTGCAATTTTCTCAAAATTTTCATTATTCACCCTTTGATGGATGAAATAAAATGTCTTTTATCCTTTTTTTTATGACACTCGATAAGTAGATCTTTATGCTTCTATTGCATTTGTTGCAAATTTTGTGACTTTATTCTCTACAATACTTAATAATTTGTTGTAGTCAATAATACTCTTATTTGTCACACTATCAATTATAATTTTTTCCATCCAAAATGTAAACTAGAGAATTCATAATTTCAAAATCAATACCCAACTTTTTTATTTTTTTTTTAGATTAGCCACTTTTTTTTTTCTTTTCTTTTTCCTCTCCTTACTTAAAAATTGAAAGCCTTTGCTTCTTTCAATACATAATAGCAACTACTAGTGATGGGAGGCAGCACCAATAAATAAGGGGGCAATAGGTTGTGCAGCACCTCCTCAAGTGGTTGGCAAATCAAATGGATGGTTGAGGAACATGGGCAACATTTGTCAAAATGGCAAGAGGAGAGGTTGGTGGTGATTGTGACCATTTTTAAGCAATATGTTAGCATGTTAGAGATGCAAGGGCATAGATCGCTAGCTGATGAGTTAGAAAATAGGGGTTTCGTGCATTGGTCATGGCTAGAAAAGGCACCTCTAGTGAAGAAAGATAGCAATTGAGCATTCAATTTTCTTTAGATTTGTTGTTTTTTAGGTGGTTTGAAAGGTGCATGAAGGCCATATTAGACTTATTGTCATCCAATGAAGTGGGAGATGGCTTCTGACAAAACAAAAGGCATTACTTGCACCAATGAGTTTTGAACCCAAGGTGTCCAAATATGTGTATATTTGTTATTTAGTAGTTGTTAGTCCTTTTGTCATCACAAGTGGTGCTTAACACTAATCAATTAAGGGTCACAAAATTGTGATTGTTGGGCATAAAACTACATTAAGAGAAATGACATAAAGCTAGATTCTAACTATTATTTGATTGATTAAATTTTAATTTTAAAAGGTACGATACTAGTTTATGTTTTAAATTTATGAAAACTCCAACAAATTGACAAAAGCTTTGATAAATAAGACATAAGAAGGATATGTTAAACTCATATTTACGAATCACCCATAATGAAATTTCAACTCAACATTTGATACACACGTCAAATTTTAAGTTCAAAAAATCAAAATACTTCATTAGTGTAATTGAAATATTATACAAATTATTTTTGTCCCAAGGTCACATAGTATTTGATATCCATAATTAAATTGGGAGGATTAGTTTTTCAAAATCTTATCAGATTTAAAAAGATATTTTATAATAAAAACCCAAATTTGTCTATTTAAATGTAATATGTTTAAGTCATGCTAATAAATTAAAAAAACTTAATTTTAAAATATTTATAAAAAAAATGGCAGCACAATAATTTTAATATGTTAATCAATAAAAAAGAAAAATATAATATTGTACAGTTATTTAAGTAAATTGGTTCTACAACTTGTCAATAAAATAGTTAATTTAAAACTTATCTATTATATTATTTAGACTTATTATAATATACCTTTTATTATGTAAAACTTCAATATGTAAAATACATTTATTTTTGTATTTTACTTTTAGAATTATAAAAAATTTGTTATGTTTTTAATATTTTAAAAATGACAAGACTTGTTAAAATATTTTCAAAATGAAAATTAGATATATTCCTTAATTTATATAGTAGTTATAAAAAGATAGTTTTTTTTTAATGAAAAATATCTTAAAAGAATCGTTTATTAGTTTAAGGAGACATTTTTTGACTGAATAATCCTCAAACTATTATATATATATAGTGATCTTTCTTTGATTAAAAAGATAAAATGTATATAGAAATATATTATTTTTTAATAAAATAATTTTGAATAATGCACAAATTTTTTGAGAGTTTAACTTTAACAATATAAATTGCAATTAATCATACTTTATTTTATTTTGTAAGAGAATTCACTATAATCTAAATGTTATTTTAAGAAATATAACATTAGATATATAATTTAAATTAATTTTTTTATTTTTAGTATAACCTTATTTTTCTTCCAACATAACAAAATGTAATATTGGCATGCAATATAAGACAATTGTCGTGTCTTTCTCAAATAATGACATAGCATATTTGTCGATTAGAACATGTCTGCTCTACCGTGTAAGACGTACGAGAACTAGACGGAGGCATTTGATAAACTTTTATGTCCTTGGGTAGAAGGTAATGTGTTTCTAAGTATCTTGGATTTTCCTAAAAATCAGTTAACCTAGACGGTGGCATGCATACATAATTTTGGTCTCCCTAATTACAGTCGACGTATTTGTGTTATTCTGGAGCTCGTATTTCAAGTTTTGTCCATCTAATTTTTCAACGTTTTAAAGCAAAATCATAAATAATATTATTCCTTAATTTGCCTATAAATGAAACTATAAAACTTAATTAAGTAAATCACATGAAAAAGAAACAAATTGACAAAAATCTATTACATTTCTTTAAGCGAAATTCATCTTCAAATACCCTAATTAGGCCAATACGGACAATTATCGGATATCATTCTCATTCAAAACCATTATAGACACTCACAATAACTAGTTTGTAACTGATTAAAGGTATTATCTCACTTTGACGTTATGGTATGCCACGTAGCATAAATTATACGACGTACTGTTGAAAGTGTAAATCAACATTAGTACCTAGTATTCCAAAAATCAAAATATAATATTAGCCTAATACTGAACCGTATTTGATTTCATTTTTGTTGATCAATGGTATATTAAAATTGAATGTTAGCATATAATTTTGGATAGGTATTGTAGAATTACTGAAAAGATACATACAAAAAAAAATTATGTATCATAACGTGTTTGATTGGTAATTCTTTGTTGTCCTTACGTAGTTATCTTTTTCAATAGGAGCATGAGAGATGGACCATAAATTTTAGGCTAAGGTAAAATGCTTCGCTAGTTTACAAACAGCACTCAATTTGGCCTCTTTCCAAACCAGCATTATACTATGAAAGCTGTTGTTTGATACTACTAGACATTTAATTTATGGTCAATTTAGCCCCCAAAATCTAATACTAGGAACGTTTCATGTATTTTGAAATTTATTATTGGCATATAATATCTTAGACATTTCGTATAGTCTATAAACCATGGAGTACAATAATGCAGAACACATTCTTTTTGATGCAAGTGATTCTTCGTAGCAGCCATCTTTTGCAATAGGAGTAGCTTGATTTCAAAGGAGTCCACTCCTTCGAAAATGAGAAGCGTTAGAGATGAACTAATAATATTTTTTCTGTAAATACAATAGTTGGTCTTGTCTTTGTAGGCTAGTGAGTGGTGTAGGTAAAGATGTATGAGATCACCAGTTTGTACTTCTAATCATGCAGACTACAATTTAGGTCTCACTGGAAAGTCCATTTTGGCTTGCATTGTACCAGACTTATGTGTAAAATTCAGTCACTTTCGTAGCTCAAGTTTGGTCCAACGTATGTGTGGTTCTAATATTAGAAAATCTTTCCATTGTTTTTTTCCTATTATTATTGTCTTCATTGGCTACAAATCAATCAAAGCAACTAAAGGGTCTTATAAGACCAGTGGTGAGTAAGGGAAAAAAGAGACAGACAAGAGGTTGAGTGAAACACTTGAGATCTTCAACCAAGTGGTGTAGGATAACAACTTAAAATGGCTTCTGCAAACTTCACACCTATCTCTCCACCCAAAAGTTTTGGAGAAAATTACATATAATGGTCTATTATGATAAAAACAAACCTAAAGGCATATAATCTCTAGGATGTCACTGAGAAAGGAGATGATCCAACAACTCTTCCAGAAAATCCAATGATTGCTTAATAGAAAAACTATAGTGAGCAAGTAGTTAAATGTTACAAGGCTCTATTAAAGATTACGATGATAGGTTTACGAGGATAGTGATAGGCTTTGTCAGGTTGCTTAGAGAGGACTTGCTAGATAAAAGGATTGTAAAGAAGGTGCTGGTTAATGTGCCTAAGAGGTTTGAAGTCAAAATTTCTTACTTAGAGGACTCAAAGGACCTCTCTCAAATCTCGATGACATAACTAATCAGTGTACTCCAAGTTTAAGAGCAAAGAAGGGCCTTCAAACTTAGAGAAGCAGCAGCAAAGCCTTTAAAGTTAGCAATAACTTCTAAAGGTGTTATGTGGGCCTCCTATAAAGGAAAAACTTCCTACATAAGGTCTCAAAGTGAAATAACACAGAATAGAGATGCAGAATCCAATAAGATAGGAGGGAAGAAAGTTTATGCTCCATGTGAACATTGTAGCAAAACTTCACACCTTGCCAAGGATTGTGGAGAAGTTTGGATGCTTGTTGTCATTTCTGCAAAAAATATGCAAAAGCAAAAGGAAACACTTATAGCAATAAAAGAAGTAATAGGCTAAGGTTGTAAATGAAGAAACTCATCAAGCAAAAGAAGAACTATTTGTTGCTGCTAGCTGCAATACAGCAAGTTCTAACAATCAAGCATGGCTCATTAATAGTGGTTGCCCACATCACATGCCCTCCTATCCATCAGTCTTCAAAATATTAGACAAATCTTATGTAATCAAAGTTAGAATTGGAAATGGTGCCTTGCTTGAAGCACAAGGAAAATGCATGATGACTATCTCAACCTTATCAAGTACAAAGTCTATTTCTAATGTATTGTTAGTACCTAAAATTTATCAAAACCTACTTAGTGTTGGTCAACTATTAGAGAAGAACTATGCATTGGAATTTGAAAACAATGGTTGTACTATTCTAAATCCAAATAAAGATATGATTATAAATGTTCCAATTAAAGCCAAAAGTTTTCCTTTAAAACTTAAGTAGATGACACATGAGGCTTTACTTGCTACTTGTGGTAAGTTCAATTTTTGGCACAAAAGATTAGGACATTTTCACTATGCTAGGCTGTAAAAGATGCAAAAAATAATAAAAAAAAAATAGCTGGTGACTAGTTTGTCAGAAATATCCAATCTAAGAGGAGTCTGTAGTGCCTACCAGTAAGGCAAGCAAACCAAGCAACCCTTCCCTTCCAATTAGGCCTGGAGAGTTAAGAAAAAACTCAATCTAATCCATTCTAATGTGTATGGACCTATGTTTATAGCATCATTGAATGAAAGTAGGTTTTTCATCCTATTTATAATGATTATACTAGATTTTGTTGGGTGTATTTTATGAAAGCTAAATCAGAGGTTTCATTCATATTTCAAACCTTCAAGACTCTTATTGAAATTGAGTAAGAGTCATAATTAAAAGGTTAACATATGATAATGGCATTGAGTTCACCTTTATTGCCTTTGAAGAAATTAGCAAAATTTTAGGTATAAGACATCAATTCACGACTCTATATACTCCTCAATAAAACAAAGTATATGAAAGGGGAAACAAAACACTCATGGAGATGGCAAGGAGTCTTTTTTATGAAAAAGGCATGCCAATTTTTTTTTTAAGTTGAAGCTATAAACACTTTAATATATCTTCAAAATAGATTTTCATCCTTAACCATTTTAGGGAAAACTTTATATGAGCTTTGGTTTGGTACAAAACCATTTGTGCAACATCTAAAAGTCTTTGGATGCCTTTGTTATGTATGTATACTTGATCAAAAGAGGAAAAAACTTAATCGAAAGGCCAAGGCAATTGTGTTTTTCTATAATATAGTTTCAAAGGTTTACAGAGTTTATAATGCAAAATCTAAGAAGATAATAGTTAGCAAGGAGGTCAAATTCAATAAGGATTAAGGCTAAAACTAGAATAATGGTATATCTGATGATTTGGATATCAATACACGAGTAAATTAAATTGAAACTCCCAGTCATGTCAACTTAGATGAGGATGCAAAGGATAATGCTTATTATGATATACATGTAAGGGGAACAAGGCTTCTTACTAACATTTATGATATAAATAATGTTGTTATCTCAAATCCTATAGATTATAATGAACCTACTAAATCAACAGGATGGAGGAAAACTATGCAGGATGAATTCTATGCAATTCAAAAGAACCAAACTTGGATCCTTACAAAATGGCCTATTTATAAGAATGTAATTAGGGTCATCTGGATTTACAACACCAAGTTGAATGAAAATGGTAACATCAATGAATTGAAGGCTAAATTGGTAGTCAAAGGTTACTCACAATAAGCTGGACTTGACTTCTCAAATACATTTCCTCCTATTGTAAGGCTTGACACCATCAAACTTATATTAGCTTTTACTACTCAAAAGGATTAGAAAGTATATCATCTCAATGTCAAGTTTACCTTCTTAAATGGCTTTTTTGTAGGAAGATGTCATTGTAGAACAACTAAAAGGCTATATAATTGAAGGAGAAGAGGAAAAGCTCGACAAACTAAGAAAGGCCTTGTATGGCCTTAAGCAAGCATTAAGGGCCTAGTTTAGTATAATTAATAATCATTTACTACAACTTGGTTTTGAAAAAAGCAAAAATGAAGCAACTCTGCATGTTAAAGCTATGAAAGATCAAATTTTTATAGTTTTAATATATATTGATGATTTGATTGTAATTAGAAGCCATCTTGAATCTGTCCAATAGTTCAAAAAGGAAATGTAGATGACATTTAAGATGTTTGATATAGGAAAAATGTATTTTTCCTATGTCTTTAAGTGAAGCAATTTATTCATGACATTTTCATTTATCAAGGGAAATATATCAGTGAAGTTCTCAAGAGATTCAATATAAGTGCTTGCAAGTCTGTTTCTACACCAATGACAACAAATAAGAAGCTCAACAAGAATGATGGAGAATAAAAGATTAGTGAAGGACTGATATGGTGTTTGCTCTATGTGATTACTAGAGCTTGCTTTTCGTAATAAAGGTGGATTAGTTCACATTTTAGGGCCATATCTCAAAAGCTTTGCTTCAACACTTCACCCTCCTTGCCTTTTTTTTATCTTAGAGCATAACTTCCCCATATATCCAAGCACTCTGTAAGAAATCTTACACATTTGAAATAGGCCCAAGCACTATCTCCATTCTCCTTCACCTTAATCAAGAGCCTTATGAAATTGTTCCATTATGTTGAATTGTCTAGTATTTAGTCTACTCCTTTAAACCAACAAATAGATTGCCTATTTTCCAAGCATTTTCTTTAGTCATTTGGTTGAGGTGTAGCCTACGGACTTAAGTAAGATTGTTGGAAAATCAACTTCTTTTAATGCTAGATAAGGTAGCCATTCCTTCAGCATGATGTGATTGCCCACCATAGACCATGAAGCTTTATTTAGAACTCACCTTTTATCTTTTTCCATCTTAAAACAAAATAAAAAGGTGTTGTAACATAAGCTTTAAACCTTTAGATCTTCTCTTAGGTTATATACTTTCTTAAGAGTGGTTTTAACCACTTTAAAGTTGAATAATCTATCTATCAATATTTTCCTGACTTATAGAATTTTCATCATATGTTAAGCCATTGGTGTGTTGTTGTCAAGGTCTAAGGTTGCTCATCACAATCAATATTGCAAGTGTTTTCTAGTATGGAATTTAATTCCATATCATATTTCACGATGAATTGTTATTAAAGACAAAACAATGGAGTCAAAAAGACCACCAACCTTATTAAAGGACTTAAGCCTAGGGTAGCAAATATGAATTAAGACAAGCTTAAGGGAGATGGAGTTAAGGGGTACACCGTCAGAGTAAAATAGTTGGAAAGGATAGAATGGTGAGGAAATGGTGAGGATAAAGGATATAGTTTGGTAAGACTTGGCAAGAATTATGTGAGAGGAATTAATATGACAAATCTGTTTATAGAGAAGAAAAAGAAGGGCTTTATAAAGATAAGAGCTTAAAGGTTGGGGGTTATAGATGTCTCTTGGCGGGAGAAAACTAGAATAGGTCTACACATTACTATTTTTTGTTTAAGAAAAATAAAAAAAGCTCATCCATTGTGAAGAGTACTCAATTTATTATTATTATTATTATTACAACTTACTAGTATTACTTATTTTCTTATAAAACTTCAACTAGAAAAATAAAATATGTTGTGTAAGAGTAATGAAGATTGTACATGTCATGGTTTTATTCTTGAAGTGAAATATATGTTAACCTTGACAATTTAGGTTTATTTATTTGTGAAATTAAATCATATGTGATTAGTGAACACTTTTATAAGGCTCCTATGTTGCTTCTTAATTTGCATTTTGATTCTTACTTTATGTTTGATTTAATAATTTTTCTTAAATGACCAAGGAAACACATGTCCAAAAAGAATTACAATAACAACAAAAAACCTATAATTCCAAATTGTACTCAATATGATATTAAGTAATTTTGGTAATCCTTTATATTTAGAAAACAAAAATATACTATTGAAGATCTATATGGTTACTAGATCTATTACCTAATAAATTACAAGTAAGAAAATATTAATTTGCATGATCAATAAATAATAGCATTTAAGCAAGAGGTTATGGTTAAAATCATGAATACTACAAATAACTAAATTATAAATTAATTCAAGTAATGACGTTGTTATTACTGAGATTGTTGTGATAAATAAAGACATTACTAAGTAAAGGAATCATTTGTTATACTCCATTACTTTATATTTTGATGTGTTTGTCATACTTGATTGATATAATTACTTGTTAAACGAATATTATCTTTATTTGGATAATATTTATTTGATTTATGCCTTATATACAAAAATATTTGAATTTCAAATGTAAAATTTTGCTAACAATTACTTAAAGGTCATATATTTTTGTCAAATTTTTATTTATAGAAAGGTATTAAGTAAAATCATAAGTGATCTCGAAGAAAGATGAAAATAATTATAAAGATTCAAAGTTGGAAAAATTGGAATTAGTTGACTTAAGTTATTAAGCAATTAGCTAACAAATAATAAAAGAGAAGTCATAATGAAATAGAAACTTTGGGTCATTCAACTAAACTTGTGGCTACATTTGACTAGACACTAAAGAAGCTATAAAGAGAAAAAAAAATAAAGAATTTGGATCAATTGATTGGATTGATGCCTATAATCAACCATATACCAAAAAGGTTAAAAGGAGCAAAGTTAGAGAGATTTTAAACTAATTAAGTTAACCAATGGTTGTGATCAATTAGAGATAATTCAAAAGTTGAAAATTTCATTGTTGTAAAAGTTATAGAGAATTTAAGTTGGCCAACCTAACTAGTATCTACGGTTAACCAATGGAATTGAAAAATTGAAAATGTAGAAGCTTAAAAAAGTTATAGGGATCTTGGCTAGTTGATTGGTCAAAATATTGCAATTAACAATGTCTCAGTGAGAAAGTTTCTTATTTTTGAAATTGAATTTCTTTATGGAAAGAAGTTAGAGTACTTTAGTGAAAAGTAATAGAGCATAAGTTTCTAAACTTGTAAATAATCGTTGGTTCTTATGAAAACTTTATGCAAGTTTTGTTATAGTTAAGGTCAAGGTGATTTTGTATAAAAGGTCATCTTCACTCTACAAAAGAAAAGAGAATTAAGGAAGTTGAACTTTTAAGGGTTAAACCTTGAGGGGTTAATGTAAACTCTTGATTTTTGTTGAACCATTATAAATCATTGTGCACATTCTCTCTTCACTTATCTGTTTACATTTAGTTATATGTATTACTTACTTATTATTTGTTATTTATTATCTTATTATTACTCTTTAAAGTTATGATTTAGTGTGAGTTGAGCAATCAAACCATATAAACCTAATTTACCCCTTTCTTGGGTTACCTTAAAGATAAATAAGTGGTATTAGAGTTTAGTTTCTACTTCATAAACCTAAGCTCTTAGAGTTGATCAATTGCATCTCTTATACCCATATGTTATGTTAAAGGTGGAACCATCTTTAAAATATTTGATAATTACAACTATAATTACTAGAAAGATAAGATGATTATGTATATCTAATCCCATGACTATGAACTTTGGAAAATAGTTTAAAGTAGCCCCAAAAGCCCTCGTAAGCAAGCATTAGTGGGAAAAATAGTGCATCCACCAAAAAGGTCAAAAGATTAAGGACCCTTAACTTTAAAGCTACTTACATGCTTTATTATGATTTAAGTATTAGTGAATATAATAAGGTTTCTTCTTGTAAGAAAACTAAGGAAATATAGGACAAGTTTAAAACCATTCATAAAGGTATAACATAGGTAAAGGACATAAAGATTACAAGCATTATTAATCCACTCAAAGAAGGGCATTAATATAAGTGATGTTGTAACCCTAAGGTAATCACAATCATTAAATCTAAAGACTCAAACACCTTTAAGCTTGGATGAGTTGATAAGGTATCTACTAACTTATAAAATGACCTTCACCAAGAAAGTTACTAAAAAAAAAAAAAGTCACTTTAAAGCCTCATATCCCAAGGAAAGTGATAATAAGGATGAGAGTGATTAATATAATCAAGAAGATGAAAAGAAGCTTATCATGCTAACTAAGAGGATCACATAACTTTAGACAAAGAAGAAACAAAGTGGTAAGAGATCCTTTAAGAGCAATTGAGATGAGGATAAGATCATATATTACAATTGTAACAAACTTGATCATATTTCTCACAACTATCTTACAAATAAGAAGTAAGATAGAAAGCCAGCAAAGAAAGCCCTTAAAGTTATTTAGGATGTTCTAAGTGACTTAGAACGTGATTATGATGATTTTGGAGTCCGCTTAGCATTCATAATGGATGAGGTAAATTATAATTATGATCCCTTTAATAATAATGAGTCTTTAATGGATGAATTCTATAACACTCTTAATTACATAGATAAGAAACTCAAAGACATGGGTGTCAAGAACAATGGTCTTCATGCTAAGAATATTTCTATAAAGTATGAAATTAGATCCTTAAAAAGTAAAAATGCTTCATTAAAAGGTAAGAACAATTCTTTGAAATATGAGAATGATTTTCCAAGAGATGAGGCTAAGTAACTTAATAAAAAGAATAATGAGTTGAATAATGTTTACAATGAAGAAAGACTCATAAATCTCTTAAATGACAAAATTAATCTTAAAAAAGGAAGTCTCTAACTTTCAAAAGTCTCTCTTTAAGTTTGCTACCAATAAAGACAAATTAGACGTTTTACTTAACTCTCAAAAGCTTTAACATACTAATCATTAAGAAAGTGCCTACATTATAGTCTACTAACTTGGCTATATGTATAAACTCTTATAATGGTTTATCTCATGTTAATCATTTTATGATTCATACAATAAAAAATAGTATTATCACGATAAAAATACCAAATGAGGCGTATGACTTGTTGAAAAAGATGGCTTTTGATAATTATCAATGGAAAACAAATATATCAGTAACTAAAAAAGCCATAGTGGTCCATAGAATAAACACTCTTAATGCAATATCTACTTAAATTGAAGCACTAAACAAAAAAATTAACATGAGTGCAAAGTACATATTATGATTGGTGTAAAAGAATACATGCTAGTATTAAGTGTTAGGTAAGTAATCCTTTTTCATAATCATATAAGTTTGTTAATTTTATTAGTAACACTTGTAATCTTAGTAGGCAGAATCATCCAAACTTTCCATGAAATAACAAACTAGTGAAACCACCACCTCTAAGATTCTCACCTTAAGATAAAAACCCTAATTTGAAGGAGTTAATAACAAAATTGATACCAATACTAAAAGTATGTTCCAAAACTAAGAAGCTTTTATCAAAAATTTAAAGTCACAGATGGTGCAATTAGCTAATATGCTTTTTAAAAGGACACTAGTTATTTACTTAACAATATAAAGAAAAATTTAATGGAGCAATTTAAAGTCATCATTTTAAGGAGTAGAAAAAAGCTTACAAAAGCTATGGAAAAGAAGTAAGACTTAACCATAAAGGAAGAAAACAATAAGGATCGGGTTAAGAAATAACTAACAAGGCTTTTTCTTTACCCTAACATTAAACCTTATGTCCCTTACATTCATTTTCCTTAAAGACTAAAGTAACAACAGTAGATAAGCAATTCGTAACAAGTAGATAAACAATTCTCTAAATTCCTTGATGTTTCTAAGAAATTACAAATTAACATTCCTTTTCTAAATGCTTTAGCTTAAATGCCCAATTATGCAAAATTCTTCAAAAAAAAAATCTTGTTAAATAAAAGAAAATTAGAAGAATTTAAGATAATGATGTTGAGTAAGGAGTGTTTTGCAATTTTATAAAATAAGCTATCACTAGAATTAAAAGATTCAAGGAGTTTCTCTATTTCTTAAACTATTAATAGTTTTCATTTTGGCAATACTTTATGTGATTTAAAGGCAAGCATTAATTTGATAGTTTTCTTTTGTTTTCCAAAACTTAAGGTTGGGTCAACTGAAACTTGCCACTTTTTCTTTTTAATTGGCAAATAGATCTATCAAATGTCCAAGAGGTGTAGGATACAACGTATAGGTAAAAGATAACAACCTTTTTTTTTTTATGAATTCATTATTTTGGACATAGAGAACAACTGCAAGGTACTTCTTATTTGAAGGAAACCTTTTCTAACTATAAGTAAAAACCTTAATTGATGTGTAACAATGAAAGTTATTCCTTAGAATGTAAGATGAACAAATAACCTTTAATGTTTTTGAAGTTATTAAATATCCCTCTGGTGATGATACTTGATTCACAATTAATACTATTGACCATGAAGTTAATGAGCCCTTTTAGAAAGATAGGTTTGATGGCTCACTTGAAACTTACGTTGTTCAACCAAAAAGCCAAAAGCTATAGTTCTTGATAAACCCCAAGTCAATTGATTGAAGCCTTCAATTGAGGAGCCACCTACACTTAAACTTTAACCCTTTCCTTATTATTTAGAATATTCATTTTTAGAAGGTTCTCTCTCTTTACTTCTAATTATTTTTATTCTTTAACAAATATGATAAATGAGAAACTTCTTAGAGTTTTGAAAGAACATAAAAAAAGCCTTAAGATGGACAATAGCTAACATTGAGGGAATCAACCCTTCAATCTATATACAAAAAATTCTTATAGAGGGTTATAAGCCCACAATCCAACTCCAAATAAGATTAAACCTGAGCATGCAAAATGTGGTAAAAGTTAAGGTGATTAAATTATGGGATGCAAATACAATCTATCATATTTATGATAACTTATGGATAACACCAATTCAAATAATACCTAAAAAGTAGGTATGACTATTGTAAAGAATGATCAACATGAATTGATTTCTACTAGGATAAAACTAATTGGCGGGTTTGTAAGGATTATAGAAAGTTGAACAATATCATTAAAAAAGATTATTTTCCCCTACCCTTCATCATTCAAATTATAAAAAGACTTGCTAGTCATTTTATTACTTCTTAGATTCATACTTAGGTTATAATCAAATTCTCATTGCACCAAAGGACCAAGAGAAAACCATCTTCACTTGCTCTTATTATATTTTGATATAGAATAATGTCTTTTGGTTTATCAAATGCATATGTTACTTTTCAAAGATGTATAATGACAATTTTTTCTAACATGTTTGAAAATTTCATTGAAATTTTCATGAATGATTTTTTAGTCTTTGGTTCCTTATTTGATGATTGTTTACACAATTTGGACTTGGTGTTGCAAAGATATGAGGAAATTAACCTTGTTTTGAATTAAGAAAAAATGTCATTTTATGGTGCATAAGGGAATGGTTTTAGGAAACATGGTTTCCTATGAGAGACCAAGCAAAGTAGTCATAATTGAAAAATTACCTCCACCAAGTTCAATTAAAGTAATGAGGAAATTCTTAAACCATGTAGGATCTTATAGGCAATTTATCAAAGACCTTTTTGAAACTGCAAAATCCTTATCCAATCTTTTAGTTAAAGATATGTCCTTTAATCAATATTTACAAGCTTTTAACACATTAAAGGACAGGCTAATGAATACACCTATCATGGTGGCACCAAATTAGGGGTTATTAGATAAACTTATATGTGATGCAAGTGGTACTAAAGTAGGAATTGTTTTAGGCTAAAAGTTTCAAATTATATACTATGCTAGCTTTACTTTGATAGAGACTTAAAAAAAATTATGCACAATTGAAAAAGAACTTCTGGTAGTGGTTTTTTTTTTTTTTTAATAAAATCTAGTTTTATTTGATTTGGGCGAAGGTTATTTTTTTATACTTACCACTTTACTCTTAAGTATTTGCTTACTAAGTGAGATGTTGAGCTTTAATTGATCATATGGATTTTATCATAGCAATAGTTTTGACATAAAGATAAGAGACAAATGGAACTAAAACTTTAATGGTCAGCCACTCTTAAGACTTGAGAACCCTAATTTAGAGAGGCTAGCCAAGAATCCTATCAAGGAAGCATTTCCAAATAAGTATCTCTATTCTATTCAAATTACATTGCTTCTTTGGTATGCTGATTTTACAAATTATCTAACAAGTAACATTCTTCCCATGAATCCATCTTATTAACAAAAGAAAAAAATTCTTTTTTGATGTTGAACGCTATTTTTGGGAAGAATCATTCTTATATAAATTTTTTGTAAATTAGATTATTAGAGAGTGTGTGCTTAAGTAAGAAATGGTAGTCATTCTTTACCACTACATAACTAAAAGGTTGGTGGGCATTTTAATATAACGAAAATAGATTTAGAGGTTATTAAATAATGTAAATTGAAGTCACAGAGGTTTAGAACCTTCATAGTGGCACAAGGTTTTCCTCACAAAGCAATAGAAATTTTACATGACATAAAAAGAACATTCAAAGTTGATGGTTACAAATTAAAGCCCTAAGATAAAGAATTTAATAAGTTTGAAACCACTATTGAGTTTTATGAGCGAAAATGAAATTGCAAAGTTAGGGTCAAGACTATAAAGAAAGCACTTTATAAGAGGCAACCCATATTTTTAGGAAAGTATCCTTTTCCTTCTTACTTTTAGTTAATTACAATATTAAGTACAATGTTGATTTTAAGTTTAAGGGGAATTGTTCGCCTTTTCTTGCTCTTAGTTTTTTTTTTTTTCATTTATTCAATGGAACAAAATTTGATAAATGATGACTACATTGGAATATGATTTAAAGAAACTTATGAATATTGTACTTATTTGATACCTAACTCATCTGTTCACTTTATCTTATGGTTGAGTTTTGAAATTCTTAATAATACTCATGATCTTTGACATGTTTACTTAGGGAAAGTTTATATGAATACTTTGATATCTTTATAATGTCAAATGTGATCTCTATAACCTTTTTTATTATCTCTTTAGGCAAAATCCTATACAGTTGCATTCCTAGTAATGATTTAGGTCATCTTTATTTCATTTAAACCTTTCATGTTAACCTTATTTATATTTTATCCCTAGTCACTGCTTTAAATCTTTAAATTATATTAGTTTTATGTTTCTTAGTACAACTTAATATTTACATTAACCTTTTAGTATGAAAAACCAATAGCACCCTTTAAGGGAATTAGGACAAGGAATCATTCTTTTCAAAAACAAAAAAGAAAACATAAAAAAAAAAAACAGTTAAAGTGATGTATGAAAAAAATGAAAATAATAGTTTGCTAGTGTTAATGGAAATTTTTCATCGGTATACCATAAAACATGAAGAGAAGAGATGGAAAGTAAAAAAGTTATACAAAGTTTTCATAAGTCAATTGATTTTGTCAATATGGTCAACTGCATAGATAAAAAAAGTATGAATTGCAAAAAATTGTATTTTTTGACAAAAAGTTTTACTTGGTTGGCTAGACTAAACTTCGTGATTCATTGATGCTACAAAATCAAAATTTTTCATATTTGGTTCATATCGTAATTAGTACTTTTTGAAAAAAAAAACAAAAGAAAAGGAAAAAAAAAAACAAGAAGAATATGTTTTCAATTTTTATGTTATTTTACTTTGATTTATAACAGATCATTTCTCTCTATTAGTCCTTACCTTTGCTTAATGTTACAAGTTGGATAAAGTCATTTTAATCTTTGGTTTGGTGAGTGTTTGCATTAATGGAGAAGAATATAAAAAGTAAACTTATGGAAGTTCACTCAAATATCTTTGTGAGATTACCTTCATTATATATTTATTTGCATAAACTAATCTAAAAAGTATCCATGGATCTATAATTGATCATTTATATGTTTTAGAATCACTTAAAATTCTAAGAATGTTTGAATTAGCTATTAACCTTATACAATATTTTGATTTTGTTTTTTTTATAATTATTTATCATGTGTAATATTTGAAACAAACATTAAGTAATTAAATGAAATCATTGGGAATTTACATGTGTTGTTTTTTTATTTTCTTATGTGGATTCTCTTTTACTTGAGAATAGCAAAACTTAAGTTAAGAAGTATTTGATGAGGTCTTATTAAATATATATTTTGGTGTAATTTTAGTCTCCAATTAGTATTATTATTCATACTTGAGTTTGATTTTAGTCAAATTTTGTATACTCTTACTTTTTTTATAAGAAAAGAATAAAGTGAATATTTGAAGTCAATTTGAGTCATAAACATGAAAAATTATTGATGAAGAAGTAAAAAAGAAAAATAAGAGAATATTTAAGAGGAGTTCTAGTCTAATTTGGAGATTTACTTGAAAAAAGAATTCTATTTGAATAAGGAAACCAAAGTTAATTAGATTTCTGTTTTGTTTTTGATTAAATACTATTCAAGATTTTGGTCATAACTTTTGCTATACGTATTTAAATTGAGTAATTCTTACAACAATAGAAAACTAAGAAACAAAACAATAACTTTGTATTTTATGTATAACCATGATTTAATTTTTAAAAGGATGATATTTGATCCACAAATTATAAGTTAGAAAATTTTTAAAGGTTGACTAGACATAAAAAAAAAAAAAAACCTAATTAACAAAAGGATTCACCACACTATAAAGAAAAGCAAAACGTAGATAACCGAGGAGAATATGGAAGAACCAAAAACATCAAAGAAAAGAAAAGGAAAAGGAAATGTGAAGAGACTAAAAGAAGAGGAATAACTGCATATTTAAGGGAGTAATCTTTAAAGTTATTTCATCATTCTATTTTCCCAAAATTCTTCTTATTTTTAATGTTTAATTTTATTTTTATTATTTTTAAGATGAATTAATTTTCTTAGCTAGATTTACAGTGTAGTCTAATCATAGTTATGTTGTTTTTTTTCCCTTTTATGCAATTCAAGAATTTCTTTTTTTCATAGCATATTTTATCATACTTAATACTTTTAAAAGTCTAATTACATTTTAAATTAATTTGATACACATGGTTAAGACTAAGAGGAGATTCCTTGTATTATATTAAATAATATATATCATAAATTGAATAAAATATTGAGAAATATAAACATGGTTTATATAGTAATGATGAGTGGATTCCAAAAATATCTACTTAAGTTAGAGATGTTCACAAATCTTAATACTCTTTTATCTATTTAAATCTACATAAAGGTATAGTAAGTTAATAGGTAAAGGTATATTCAATATAACTTGAGAAAAAGCATAGAATAATATAGAAAATTTTGTTGTCCCATAAATAGATCCTTTTCTGGATAGCATATTAGCTAAAAAATCTATGTAACATTAATGTGATCAACCAATACCCTTATGCCTCCAAAACTTTAGTATTTTCTCACTTGGTTTAATCTCACCATGTTTAATAATTGAATTTTCTATTTAGCTTTTATTTGTTTTTATTTAGTTATCTAATCTTCAAATTTGGTTTTTTTTTTTTTTCAATAAAGTTAGGATACATAAGTGTTTTGGTACTTATGTATTTTCAATTATCATGAAATGATACTCTGTTCACTCTCTATATTACTTAAGTTACTAATATACTTGCTAGTAGTTATTTGCATGCATCAACCCTCTAACCATGTTATCATCAATAAGACCTTCATTTTTTATATCCAATTTCACAATTATAATTTCTTTAACATTATCATGATCATCACCCTTACTCTTTACACTATCACCCCAACTTGTTTGATTAAGCCATATGGCTCTATTCTTTATTCTAACTTTTAAGGCTTTCTTATAAATGTTTAAGGAAATGCATCTTTTGTCAAAACAAAAACTTTAAATTCATTTTTGGAAACTCACCACAATTTAAGTATGTTTCGCTACCTATGGCAAAAGCTCTTCCATAATATGTTCCTTTCTTCTGGTCTCTTAAAACTTTACAATGTTATCTAATGGATGACATTTCTCATACTCAACATTCACTCATATTTTCAAAACCCAATCTAAACTTTGACGTAGTTTCCAAGCTATCGGTTTAACTAATGACTTAGACACCATTATGTCAATTCCTCTTTATAAAATAATAATAATCATAAATATATTAATAACAAGGGAAAAAGTTAGTAGGCAAAGAAAAGCAGAAGAGGATTAGAGTGAGTTAGCATATGAACCTTATAAAATAAAACATTATTATTTTTTTCAAAAGTTGTATTTCTTTTTGGCATAAAAGTTTAAAATTAAAAAAGAAAATTATTTTTAATATATAAGATCCACGTGCCAACTCATCTCTAGTTTTCCTATAGTTCATTTTTTATATCCACAAAATCACACCCAATAACAATCATAAATATATTGATTATTTTCACCAAAAAAAAGCAAGACCTAGGATAAAGAATTCTTAGAGATCAAGTTATGACTTGATTGATATAATCCAGTAAAAAAGTGTAACCTCACTATGTGAAGTGTACACTAGTGAGAGATCTGTCATATCCTAAGAGAATACTATTATAACCAGTTGCACTATGAATGTTTATAGGGACAAAAATTATCCTTAAGGATAACACCTAGTACAATTGATTATTTTCCTACATTTTTAAGGATAATTTCACATTTTTATTATTTACATATGCAAAAGTTTCAAGTAGTTAAACACCATATCTCTATATTGAACTTGACATTAATCCTTATGACTTTAACAAAAAGGATTTAAAATTAATAAAGGGATCATACATCTCTATGAGTTATATAAGACTTTAGCTCCAACATCTCCCTATCATGCTTAGATATCAACCATTTGGTAAACTACATGTGTTCATTACAAAGTTAGTAATGGACATTGCACAACTGTTGTCCTTTTTTACCTAAGACAACACAAGTGGACAACACCTGATGCAGCATATGATCATATAAGCGTCATCATTTTTGTGATAATTTTAATCATGCTAAATCGATGAAAGGTACACAACCATATTATGTTTTCTCTAATTGTGTATGTATTTTGTTATTATGGTCCAACAAGGTTCTTTTTTGAGTCAATTAAAGTCAATGTTCAAGAGATAATATAGATATTTCCCCCTTTAAAATTCACAATCCATGAAAGGTTAGGTTAAGTGTAACCATAAAGGTTAGTGATAATTGTTGGACTTATGGCAATGCCAATGTAGAATTTTTTATATTGGTGTTCTCCTAACATTGCTCTAGTATGGATCTAAACTCAGGTTTAATAACCTTTGAATTTTGCAAATATTATTTACCATATCATTGTACTAATTTTAGGGTATATAGTCAGCAAAAAAAATGATGCAACTTAAGAGAAATATAAAAAAAAGAAAAAAAAAAGATATTTTGGATCTATGAGACGCATTTCTAAAAACTAGTTGGCACTTATAATGTAACAGATTACTAACAAAATGTGTTGATCTACCTTGCAAGGCATGAAAAGAAAGGCATTAGCTAGGGCCATAAGATTTATACACATAACAAATTATGATATATTTTATAATGAATTCTTATTATACTAGAAGAATATAATGATAATAACTACATATTTAATTTGATAAAATGTATTCACTTTTAAAAGTGAAGCAGTGGTTTAAGAGATTGACAAATAAATAACTATTATTTGATTTATGTGAAATTTGAGTTATAATTATAAAGATGACTAATATTAAGAAAATTTGACCAAGAAATTTTCTATTATATATTTAATTATGAGTGAAACTAATATTATAAGTGTTGATTTATTGTACTAAACGAATCTCTATTGCTTGTGGCCAAAGCAACTTATATGATAAAGAGAATAAATATATTTATCAAAAATATAAATTATTAAAAATAGTTAAATAATAAAATAATATCACTTGATTTTGCATATTCAAAAATGAATTAAAATTATCTTCTAACAAAGTCATAAGGTAAAAAAGTGGTACAAATTACATCAAAGCAAAAAGAGCTAATACCTATAAAGAACAATCGAGAGTGATGAGAACTTAATTTATGTGATTGAAAATCTTTCAAAATAGATTCATATAAATAATAATAAGTCATTGATTGAACTTTTATATATTATCAAAATTATAAATTCTTTCTTAGATTATATATAGTGCAAAAATTCTAATTTTTAAATTGGATTTATACTCTTAATAAATTTTATAATCCTTATATGTGATGTATGATTCCAATATACATATAATAAATTCAACTATATTAAAGTAGAGTCAAGTCACTCTTATAAGGTTATAGGCAAGTCATAAGCAAGATCTTTAGAATTCTCAGAAAAATAAATCAAGCATGCACTTTGCCTAATAATATCTAACCACGTTAAATAATATAATTTTAAAAAAAATATAATATAAAAACAAAAATATTCATAAAAAAATTGTGATTTATAAAAATTTTTATTTCACCAAATTTTTAAATATTAAAATTTGTACTCCTAATTTTTATTTCATAGTCTCAAACACATTTACAATAATGTGTTGCATTATTATTATTTAATTCAGTAGAATAATTCTTCTAAAATAATAAATGATTGTTAGAAATTATATATTTTAAAAGATTTAACTTATATATTAAATAAAAAATTAGTTGTTATATAACTATTAAACTAATTATTATATGTCCACCATTAATTGTTATATATTATAATAATATTAATTATTTATTATTATTATTATTTATATTTTATATCATTTTATTTTATAAGTTAATAAATTATAAGTAATATAAATTAATTTACCCTATTCATAATTTATTATTGAATTAGTTAAAAAATTAAATTATTTTTTTAACTCATATTTTAAAAAATTAACCATTATAATTTATTAGAATATGATAATTTATTTATTATAATGAAAATTATTTTTAAAGATAATATTTAATAATATTTAATATATTTTAAATATAATATTTTTTATTAATTTATTTTGATTATAATATTATGTTAATATATTGATCATTTTTATAAGAACGGCAAGCATGATTTATAGAATGTGAATTGAAGTTAATCACTTGTTGAACAAGAATATAAACAGGCGTTGCAAACCCATGATTCTAAATAACAATATAAGTGTAATAGCATGAAAACCAAAACCCATGATTCCACCACCAAATAAATCAAACACATTATACGCAATGTTCAAAAGCCAACTATTGGGAGCGGGGGGAGAGATTGAAAATCGGGTGTTAGAACGTTGACCCCTTAGTGCGAAATTATAGACTGAAAGAATGCGGCAGATGGGCTTGTAATGCTCTTTAGAGATTCCTTCGAGGACAATGGTGATGATATGCCGATTGTGGCTGAGATTGAGGAGAAGCCTCCATTTTCATAGACTGTACAAAGTGAAGACTATCTATAAATACAAGATCATATGTGTGCTTCATTTGCTTTGTTGATCTTCTATGAGATATTGAGATGTGATGTGTGGAAGAGCCAAGAAGAATCGACTCAAAGAGAAGAGAGAAAGTACTCGGGTAGAGACGGGAGCGTCTGGAAGAGAAAAAGAAGTTGGGTTTTTTCACGTTTAACATTAAAAGCCGTATTCTTTTTGGGCCAGGATTCAAACCGGGCGATTCAATGGGTCAATGGGTTGCCGGTTCAGTCTGGGTCACACCTGTTTTTTACTCCTTTTCTCTTGTTTTTTTTCTTATGGTTATTTGAAAGATCTGGACTAATTTTATATTCGAGTCACCGGTTTATCAGGTCGGACCAGTAGATTCTTGTCTTTCAGATGAGCATTTGTCCCAAAAGCTTTCTCAAATTCCGGGAGCTTTGCTTTAACAAAATTTGATTTCACTATTTTTCTGCCACACGGAAGACCAACAGTCCAGCCAACAGTATTTGGGGTCAGTCGCCTCTCCGTGTTATCTCTAATTTTCCGGCTCAAAATTCGACATGAGCCAATCTTCAAATTCCGATTTAGTCGAATATTATCCATGCATAGGAGATCACCGAAACCCATTTCTGCTACTCACTCTTTCTACTGCAGAGTCAAACTTTATGCAACCGCAAGTAACCTGTCAGCTGGACAACTGACATTTGCACATTGAAACAGATATTGCTATGGCGTTATCATATAATAAAAACATTTCATTTGTATCAAGCTGTTGCAACCATGTCAAATTTACGCGTATAAGATAAGCCTTACAATGATTATGGTGTATGAATAAAACAAGTAAAAAACAACAGCACAGAGTTTAGCGTAATATTTGCCCCAGGTTGTTGTTTCGAAGACCGTAAGTTCGAACATAATCTAATTTAAACTGACTGTTGCCTACAAAGGGAACTCTCTTTATCGCTGCTTCTCCATTCGAACTCCTAACCAAAATATAAAAGACTGCACATTTATTTTTTGAAGGTGCTAAATAGGGCATAGGAATTTTTTGAAAGAAAACAAATGAAAACTAACCTTTCCCGTGTCTGCCGCTGGATTGTCCACCTTTGCCTTTGCGAGGTCTCTGGAACCTCTGGGTCAGCACTTGCACTAGATTGCCCTGATTGCCTCCTCCCGGTTGTGTTGCCCTGACATTGTGCTATAATAAAATTTTGATTTCGGTTAGATACACAAATGGATCAATATCCTTGAACAGATTAATCCATACCAAACTGATGAGATCCCCATGATTTGTACTGATATGTTCATCATTATTTGTGCCTACAATAATTCTTCATTATTATTAATAATTATCTTTTATTATTTTTAAATTAATAGGCGATATTATATTTTTAACAATGACCTGTCAAATTTATATAATTATAATACTTTACGACTTTTGAATTTAATTAAATAATAATATTATCAAAACATTTAACTTATTGGAAGTTAATCTCCTCAAAGCGATTATTAGAAGTTGATCCTCTCAAAACGATCAATTATATCTCTTTATTTCTACAAAACCCTTATTTTCAATCTCCAATTCTCAATCTTTATTTCAAATTCCTAATTCCAAAACCCTAGGTTCTCATCATTTGGTATCAGAGTGGCGTTCTTAGGGATTCTACTTCTATTCCATCCATAAAAAAAAAAGAAAATGTTTATATCCCTTACCCGACAACAAAAGAAAAATTTAGGTATCACCAATTTGCAATCTTACAGTAAGTCTTCACACAATTCTTCTAATTCTGACACCAGAATATCTTAAGTTGAAGAATCATTATTTCTCATGCAAGAGTCTCTCAAGATGCTTAAACAAATTGTATTTTCTATTGCACAGAAGGAGTCAAGAGACAACACTTCTGGATCTGTTGACAAACAAAAAGAACCTGTGAAGTCTTATAAAGGCACCAATCATGACTATACCCAACCACACACAAGGGTAGAATTTCCTTGCTGGGACGAGAGTGATCCTACAGGCTGGATCTCTCGGAATAAAACATATTTTCACTTCCACCGTACGCTAGAGCTCTCTAAAGTTGAAATTACTTATATTTAATTAGAAGGTGATGCAATCCAATGGTATGATTGGGTCAAGACATGCGGTGGGGTTCCAACGTGGGCTGAATTCACTAAAGGCTTTCTTGTGCGATTTGGGCTCTCAAAATATTACAATGTTGATGAGGAGCTCGCAAAAATTTGCCAAACATCCACCATCCTCGAATATCAAAGTCAATTAGAATGACTTGCCAATCGAGCTAAAGATTGGTCCGAAAGGCAATTAGTGGGAACATTCATTGAAGGGCTTACTACTAACATTCGACAAGAAGTCAAGGCTGGCCAACCATGAACAATAGTAGGAGCTATCTCATTTGCTTACCTGTAGGAGGAGAAGTTAGGTGCTGAAAATCGTCGACCATCTGCTAAAGTGGCCAGCAAACCTATCGAGGGTAATACCAACTTACCCTCTGTACTCATTCTTCTAACACTAGACACTTAATCCAAGAACAATTAAAAGAGCGAACGACAAAAGGGCTGTGTTGGCACTGTGATGAGAAGTGGCATAAGGAGCACTATTGTAAGCAAGGGAAGTTTTTAATGATTGAGCCAATTGAGGAGACTGAAGAAATAAGTGATAATCACATGGGCCCAGATAGTGATGACACCTTTATTGAATACATAGATAAGCCTGCAGTGTATGCTTTAGCTGGGTATTCGAACCCACAAACTATAAAGATTGATGGATTTCTCAATGGACAGCCAATAATGGCACTAGTTGACTTAGGTAGTACTGATTACTTTATGGATGAGAAAATCGCCAAAAGGCTTACTTTTTCAATCGAGGATTGCGACAAGTTTGTGGTGAAGGTTGCAAACGAGAGAAATTTGACATGTCAAGGGAAGTGCACAAAGCTAAAACTCATGTTACAAGGTCAAATCATTTATATTGATCTCTTCTTACTATCCTTAGAGGATTATGAAATTGTCCTTGGCATTGATTGGTTATGGACCTTGGGAGATAGTACTTGGAATTTCTCTAGGTTAAGAATGAAGTTCCTATTAAATGGACACCCAATGGAACTACATGGAAGACGTGGGGGCAAAAATACCACTATTAGTAGTCATCGAATGAAGAAGGTCCTACAAAAGGCAAGACAAGTGCAGAGGTGGCCAAATGACATTCTATACATGGGAAGCAGGTTACGACACTATTGACTGAATTCTCTAATTTGTTTGCTGAGCCTACAGGTTTACCCCCGCAAAGGACACACGACCATCGTATTTTGTTATTATCCGAGAATACACCTATTAATATTCGACCTTACCATTATCCACACTTCCAAAAAGGAGAAATTGAGAACATTGTTAAAGAAATGTTGGAAGTTGGCATCATCAGATCGAGTGTTAGCCCATACTCATCCCCTATCCTTTTAGTTAAAAAGAAGGAAAAATCTTGGAGGATGTGCGTGGACTATCAAGCACTCAACAACATCATTATGAAGGATAAATATCCTAATCTCATAGTCGATGAACTATTAGACGAATTGGGAGGTGCTCAATTATTCATTAAACTGGATTTAAGGTTAGGATATCACCAAATCCGGATCCATAAGGAGGATATTCAAAAAATAGTTTTCAAGACACATGATGGCCATTACGAGTTTCTAGTTATACCCTTTGGACTTACCAATGCACCTTCAACATTTTGAAGTTTAATGAATGATATCTTTTGGTCATATTTACGTACGTTTGTCCTAATATTTTTTGATGATATTTTGGTGTATAGTTCTTCCCTTAAAGCACATTTGTCACATTTGTAGACTGTGTTCACTACCCTGCATGAGAATTTTCTATTTGTTAAGAGGACAAAATGTAGTTTTGCTAGCCAAACAGTGGAGTATTTTGGTCATATTGTCTCCAAAGAAGGTGTGGCGGTTAACCCTTCTAAAATTCAAGCGATACTGGATTGGCCAATTCCAAAGATGATCAAGGCACTACAAGACTTTATGGGATTAATTGGTTATTATCACAAGTTTGTTCATGACTATGGAAAGATCAATGCTGAATTGACAACTCTCTTAAAGAAGGATTCATTTAACTGGAATGACAAAGTAGAAGAGGCGTTTGATCAACTCAATCAAGCCATGACCACTACCCCAGTTCTTGCCTTACTAGACTTTAGTAAGGTATTTATTATTGAATTTGATACTTTTAGAATTGGAATTGGTATAGTATTAATGTAGGAAAGTCACCCTATTTCCTTCACCAGTAAGGCATTATCACCAAAACATCTAAGCATGTCTGTCTATAATAAAGAGATGTTAGCTATTGTTCATGTAGTCTCGAAATGGCATCCGTATCTCATTAGGAGGCGTTTTCAAATTCGAACTGACCATAAAAGTCTGAAATATTTGTTAGAGCAACGAATCTCTTCTATGGAACAACAAAAATGGATTTCTAAATTGCTGGGCTAAAATTATAAGATCATTTATAAAAAGGGGAGCGAGAATTTGGTAGCCAACACATTATCTCGTATTCTAGAGTAAGCTGAAGTAGTGGCACTCTCTATCCCTACCTACACTACAATTGTGCAAATTAAGAGGGAGTGGTGGGATGATCGTGAAACTCGAGAAATCATTGAGAAGCTATAGACAGATCCTAATTTTATTGCTTATTACACTTAGGATTCTCAAGATTTACGTTATAAAGGGAGATTAGTACTTGCTCCTTATTCTCACTATAAGGACACAATTATGGAAGAATATCATGCATCTCCGATTGTCGGCCACTTAGGATTTTTTTGTACCTACAAGTGTATTGGTAAGAATTTTTATTGGAAAGGTATAAAGAAGGAAATTAGACGGTTTGTAGCTAAATGTGATGTATGCCAACGTTACAAGAGTGAATATGTGGCATCTCTAGGACTTCTTCAACCTTTACCTATCCCAGAGGAAGTTTGGACAGGCATCTTTATGGATTTTATTGAGGGACTCCCACTGTCTAATGGTAAATCCACTATTTTTGTTGTTGTCAATCGCTTGACCAAATATACTCATGTTGATCGGTGTTACTAAATCAATTGTCAGTGACTAAGATAAGGTCTTTACTAATAATTTTTGGAAGGAACTATTCTACTTGCAAGGGACATAGCTAAATATAAGCACTACTTATCACTCACAGACAGATAGACAAACTAAGGTAGTCAATCGATACTTAGAAAACTACCTTCATTGCTTTGCAAATGACAAGCCAAAAAATTGGGTAAAATGGCTTTCTTGGGTTAAATGGTGGTATAATACCACTTATCATTCCTCTACAAAAATGTCTCCATTTCAAGTAGTTTATAGGTGAGTTCCACTTACTCTTACAAGGTATACAACTGGATCATCAAACGTGGATCAAGTCGATAAGGACTTACAAGACAGAGACAAGTTGCTCCAACTCCTGAAAGACAACCTTATTGTAGCCCAAGCTCGTACGAAGCAACACGTAGATATGCATCATACGGAGTGAGAGTTTTTAGTGGGAGATTGGGTATATCTTAGACTCCAACCATATCAACAGTTATCCGTCACTGTCTGCTCCTCAATGAAATTATCTCCTCGTATCTTTGGGTCATACCAAATTCTGGAGCGCATTAGTCCTGTTGCCTATTGTCTTAACTTACCAACAGGATCAAAAATACATCTCATCTTCCATGTCTTTTGCTTGAAAAAGAAGGTAGGGGATGGTGTGGTGATACAAAGCCAACTGCTTGACATTACCTACACAGGAGAGGTCAACCTTCAGCCGCAAGCCATCTTAGACCAATGTATTGTCGAATGTGGAAATCGAGTTGTCCAAATCTTGATTCAATGGACTAACCTCACTATTAAAGATGCTAACTAGGAGTTCTATCATTCTTTTACAAATCGATTTCTAGACTTTATTGCTAGTCAACCTTAAGAACAAAGTTATTTTTGAAGGACAGAAGAATGATGCGATCCCCATGATTTGTGTTTATTATAATTCTCTTTTATTATTAATAATTGTCTTTTATTATTTCTAAATTAATAGACAAGATTATAACCCTAACAGTGGTTTGTCAAGTCTATATAATTGTAATATCCTACGACTTTTGGATTCAATTAACTAATAATATTATCAAAACATTTAGTTTATTGGAAGTTAATCCCCTCAAAGTGATCGTTGGAGGTTGATCCCCTCAAAGTGATCAATTCTATCTCTTTATTTCTACAAAACCCTTACTTCCAATCTCCAATTCCCAATCTCTATTTCAAATTCCTAATTCCAAAATCCTACTTTCTCATCACAAACACCTTTTAGAGTTTCTCCCATAACAACACGATGTTCCATAATGCAATATAAACACTCTATAAACTTTGTAAGCTCATTCAAATAGGACTCGACTGCCAACTAAGAGAAAACCACCTCCATCTCTACATTTTACCATCCATAGCTCAAATCGACTGACCAATCAATCATACAAATGTTTACCAATAAACAAAACGGTCAACAATCAGATCAACAAGATAGTGACTACAGCAACCTATCAACATTGGGTAATATTAATTCCCCACCTTTTGATGATGTAAGGAAAATTTGTCAAAAGCAACCAATGCTAGTTGTGACAAAAACACGATGAGGTCCTTGTCAGTTAGCCAACCCATAGGGAAAGCCAATTACTAATGATTACATACTTAGAGTGGTTGCATAATTACACATTAGAGACAGATTAGAATTGTACTCAAACGGTCGCCACATGGAGAATATGTTATCATACAACCAAATTGGAGTCAAGGATGATATCTAGAGGACAAGATATATGTGAATGGCATAATAACAATTGATCTCGATCAGTCAACTAAGGTGGTCCTATGTGTTTTTTACTCCACGAGTTGGACAAAATACTGCAACCAAAATCCAAATACGACCTAAATGTCTTAATACATCCATATAGTATCTTGCCTTATCAGGGAACAAGAATGGGACTAATCGAGGCAACTGAGCAATCCTAGAAAATTTAATTGCTTTTATGGCAAATCAAACTAATTACAAACAAACTTACTGGACTTAACCAAATACCTTTTCATTTTAAAAACAATTGTCAGCTGCTTAATACAGGGAAAAAAGAAAAAACTCTTAATTTCTCTTCCTCCCACCCCCTCTCCCCCCAAAAAACACAATTTTAATGTACTATCTCTTGTGAGGTCTTCCTTCTTTTTTCTTTTCTTGTGAAAGTGCATGCTATTGGACAAATGATAGTACACGTTACTATTAATGTCAGCACATCATGTGACGAGACTAGCACATTCCCTACTTGTGGACCTGGGGGCAATAAATTGAGAAAAAATGTCTGTTGAACGCCTGGACTTATGTCTTGATCAGATAAAGGAATACCAATACATAACTCTTTAAGAGGGAAGAGAGCCAATGTGAGAAGCTTATTGAATATTCTCTATAAGCAATCATACATTATTTTAATTTAAGATAAAGATAAATAGAATATGCAACCAATAACACAACTATCGACCTTATGAGCTAATTGTTACGTACTCTTCGCTGGTGAAAGCTTAAGGTCCATAGGTTTTTATTTTTAAAAATAAAAATTTGAGTTTTTGATAAATAAGACTAGGAGATGACAACAGCCAATTAAAAGACATCATTCATTCTCAACAAAGTTGTTGAATAGGATCGTTGGACAACATTCTTTCGCACAGAGTATTGATTCTTTCTGGAAATCTTGTTGACAACAGTAATACACAGCCAAGCATTTGGTCGTCTATTAAGCAGAGATTTCAAAATTCATTCCCTATTAGACTATAACCACAACAAAGTTGCTCTCCGCTTTAAAATTACCGATTGACATGCTTAAAGGCGAAAGAATATTTCCTGGAGTCATTTACTTTCAACACATTTATGGTTTCATCATTACTAGAATAATGACTAAATTAAGTCCACGTCAAAATTTACTCACCAATGACGTTCAACCGATGAGAAATTGATCAAACAATCCTTTTTGATATGAAAGTACGGGTCTTGTCAAGTGTATTAACATAGAATACACAAAAATTTATCGTGTAATCTCAATGTTTATTAAGGAAGAATATGAAAGGCAAACAACTGACTAAAAGACATACAAATTTAACTGTCACTACCGTACTTTCCAACGATGCCAGCCTTGTACGCTTAGTCTGTAATTTCAAAAATGAAAATGAAAAAAAGAAAAACGACATTAGCCCACGTATTCTAATCCAAAATGCAAACCACGCAGTAACCAAAAATTCATAATATTTTCAAATTCATTGGATTCGAACCACAGAAAGTGAGATTGCTGTACTTTCCAATTGACGCGCTGAGAAAATTTCCCACTGCAAAACCTATTGTATCTATAGTTTTCTAAGAAAAAATAATAAAAAAAAACTCCACTTCATTGTGTTAAATTTATTAAACAAGAACATCATTGTTAAATATTCATTTTAAATTTTAAAATTAATTATATTTATATAAATAATATTATAAATAATATATTTAAATTTACATAATTTAAAATTATTAATACCTCTAAAGAGCTTGTCAATTTTTCTCTCCTAATTTTATTATAATAACACACTTTTAAATGAAAATTTTATATATATTAAGAATAAAAAGACCAGTTACATAGATATACAACTTCAAAAATTGAATTAGATATATTTATTAATATTTAAATTACGTTAAATATTATAATTTGTAATAATATAATAATATATAAAATTATTTATTATTAATTTAATTATATTATGAGTGTTTGATAAAAATATTATTGAAAATTATTTTAATATTATTAATTAAAAAATTATAATATTATTTTATTTGAATCAATTAAAATTGATTATATTAATTATTATAAACAAATGAAAATAATAAATAATCTCTTTTAATTTCATAATAATGTTATAATATAATAAATTATTAAATATAAATTATAATAGTTATATTATATTTATTCAAATCACTCCTTTTTATATACCACAGTATTTATAATTTATTATATAAAACTAATAAAGTATTTATATAAAATATAATTTCATAATGGTCTATAATAATATTTTATAAAAGTTTTCTTATAGTTTTAAAATAATAATGTGTATATAATTATAAGAAAATAAAAATATATAAAATATATTAGAAACATATTGGTAAATTTAGAGTGTTATTACATCATATATTATCAATTATTATTAATATAACTAAAACTCATTTTAAAAAATATATTTTTATATAATGTTTGTTTTAAACTTTAATAGTGTTTTACAATAATGCAATCAATTAATATTGTATAAATATCTTTTGTTTCTAAATATTCTCTTTGATGACAAAATACTTAAATTCTTTAATTCTCATTAACTTCAATAATTTTTTAAGTATTGTCATTCTTAAAGAAAAATAATATTATAAAAATATCATATAAAGATTCAATGACTAAGTAATAGTGTTTACAATCTTTTGTCTTACAATAATACTCCACAATAATGATGTATGAATTATAATTTTAAATCATACAACAAACTCTACTTTTTTAATAAATAGAGTAATGATAAATATTTTTTTTTATTTCACAATATTATTTCTTCTCTTAATAAAAACAAATAATAATTAAAAGTAAACTTTCTATCATCAATACTTTTAGCAAAATTAAATTTAAATATTCAATTAATTTTAAATGATTAGATTTTTTTGTACATGAATATATAATTCTCTATTTTTATAGATATCTCATCACTTTCGTTGCATTTCTCTAGTCATCCATTAAAAGATTACTTTAGTACTTGTCCAATATTTCAACTAAGAAATTGATATTCAATTTAGTATAAATTGACAAATACATTAAGTTATTGAAAATAGAAACATATGAAATTGATTATAATTCCTTACATTCCATATTATTCTTGGAACATTAGATGAAACTAAATTTATCACATTTTTGTATAAGAATAACTTTAACTGAATATTTATTCATATTAAATTTCTTTAGAATTATCTAAATATAGTCTTTATAAGACAATCATAGCAATCTTTGTAATCTATCGTAAAATATTTATATTTTTATCACATAAGGTGTCTCTTTTTTATCTTTCATTATAAATACTTTCAAAGAAATTTTTTAATCTGACACAATATATTTCAATATTAGCAATAATCAATATGTCGTCAATATGTAGCGTTAGAAAACAAACTTACTCTTATTGATTTTTTGGTATTTACATTGATCAACTATGTTTTCTTGAGTTTAAAAGATATTATGATATCATTGAATTTAATATATCAATATAGGAAAACTTGTTTTAGTTCATATTTTGACTTATTTAGTCTACCCACTATTTAATATTTACCTTTGATGAAAAAATCTTCAAGTTAATCCATTTAAACTTCCTCTATATGATTTCCATTAAGAAAAGTGATCTTTACATCTATTTAATGTAATTCCAAGTTATATTAAGTTACCAATGTCATAATTAGATTGAATACTTTTATTACTATAAAAATGAAATTGAACCCTTATTGATTCTAATATCAATGTATGACTCTTATAAAGAAAAAAAAAACACATAATCATTTGGAATACCTAATCTTTTTTCTCTTTAAGATTTTCATAATGTTATTCCTTATAGTTTATTTAGATTAATCACTTATGAGTTAGTTTCTTCAAGAGTATCTTTTCATTCGAATGTCCTTCAATTTTTTGATACAATATTTAACATTATAATAGACTAATAAACTATTATAAGTAAAAAAATATTTACCCTAATTTTTTTATATTCATATTTTGACATTTATTTCTCTCATAACTAATGTGCCTAAGAATCAAAGACTTGTTTAGATTGAATTTAGGAAAATTTAAAGTAATAAATGTTTTGTTTAAGCCACTTTATGATTCAATGAAAAGAAACAAAATAAAAAGAAAAGTTAACAACCCTTTGTTTGTTAAGAAATTCTTCATAAATAATAAGAAATTAATTTGATCAAGACACCTTAGATAGAAGAAGGAAAAGTGATATGAATTAGTTGTTAATTCATCATTAAATATATAAATTATTTAGATAACAATTAAGGTAAAATGTAAGTTGTATTTTTAATAATATTCTCTAAAATTCATCTTTCAAAATGTTTTTCAATCCTTCAACTAAGAAATAATGCTAAAAAGTAGTTCAAATAGTTAAAAAGTAGAAATATTAGGATTGTACTAAGTAGCTACAAAATAAAACTTAAAATATAAGAAATAAACACAGATGGACTAGGTTTTACTTCATTATTAATTAAGAGTCAAAACTAACATAAATTAATTAAACTAAGAATAAATAAATTAAATTAAACTTTTACAATCACTCTTATCTAAGCAAACTCCTTCATGCCTAATTCTTTAAGTAAATAAGTAATGTGATCAATGTGGGTTCTTATTCCTTTACTTTTTCCTTTAGATTCTCAATACATGCAATATTCCCCTTAAGAAGCAATTCTAGAGCTATTTCATAATTTTTGGTTTTTGAACAAGTGATTGGCCTAAAATTATGAACCGCATGTCTTGGACAACCTTTATATCACCATGAATCACATTACTAACTTCATTACTCTTAATAAATTTTGCATTACTAGTTTTTACAATTCTTGGATTATAGTTATACTTATATGTTTTTATAGGTAACTAATAAAGTAACCACTAATTGTTTAAAAGTTAAATTTCTTTTCATGTGGATTCTTGCTTTTAATAGGCAACCATAATCATATAAGTGTTTTAAATTAGGTTTCTTTCTTGTTTAATGTTTAGCAAAAGTTACTCGTTATGCTCCTAACAATATCTATTAATGTTCAATTATGCCTGTCTACCACACTTTTTATTAAGGTGTATTTGACATAGTTTACTATATTCATATGTCATGACTTTCGAGGAATTTTGAAAATAGATCTAAACATTACCATAATTCATTATATTTTTTACAATATTCACTACTTTTATCAAATCTTATGATTTTCATCTTTTTTTCTCCAATTATTTCTAATATCCTTTATATAAATCTTGAGGATATCCAATGATTGACATTTTATGACACAAATAGATATAACTATAACATGCAAATACATTTATAAAGTAATGTAATACAATTTTTCATTAAAAGATAGAGTATTGAAAGGTTTGTAAAGATTAGTGTGTATAATTTCAAAAAGTTAAGTGCTTTTATGCCTTCTTTCATACTCTATTTAGTGTTTCTACACTTAATGTAATTCATACTTATTTTAAGATCAATAGTGTCTCTACACTTAATGTAATTCATACTCATTTTGAGATCAACAAAATCTATATTTGAAAGAATCTCATTATTGACCAATTTTTCTAATCATTCATTTATATCACAAGTATATAAAATTTTCATTCATCATACAATACTTAATTCTAATATTATAATACACATTAAGTAAGGATTTTACAAAAATATTATCAAGTTTCAATTTGTATAAACTATTAGTAAGAATACATGAACTAATAATGATTGTATTCTTATATAAATTAAAATAATCAGATTGTAATAAATTTCCTTCATCATATTGGATTTATAAGTAGTAATATTGTAATCAAGCAACCAAGTATTATGAAAAGCATTAATGAAATTTGATTTGAAACATACTAAGATATTTAATTTACCTTCCTTTTTTAAACCAAACTTTACATTTTAGATAATCTTTCTAATAATGTCTAACATTCTTTATAGAAGTGACACTTATTGCCTTTTTGTTTCCTCTTTTCAAACATAAGAACATAAGGTTTTTATTTTTTTAAATTGATTTACTTTCAATTTCATTCATTTCCTAACTTTCTTGCCTATCAAATTAATAAAGTAACTCACTTAATTCTTCTATTTCATTTCCTCCTAAACAAGCATGCTAGTCAATTCATTAACTTTTACCTATCCTTTATAATGTTGTATGAATCTAAAAGAGTGCATATTCAAATGACAATCAACTTAAAATGAAATGCACTAGAAAGAAGTCATCTACCATTAGTCCTAAAGTCTTAAGTTTTGCTGCAATATTAATCATCTCAATGATGTACTCTTGCATATTTCATGACATAATAAATTTTATGGTAGTATGTTTTGTCATGAGAGTACCAATGAATGATTTATCTACAAAATAGAAATATATTTTTTATAAATTACAAATATTCTTTGGCACTTTCTATTTGTAGAATAGTTTTCTTAATTTTGTTGACAACAATCACTTTTATAAATATAAGACTTAACCTATTGTTTTGTTCTTACATTTTATGATGTAATTTCTCTTTACCTTACTCCTTGAATCTTTACCTTATTATTAACTACTTATATTAATATTTTCGTTTTGTGGCAATTGGCAATCATAAGCTATGTATGGAACTGTTAACTTTATTTTTGTAAAAGTCTTAAATGTTCTAAATATACTCTCTTCTAGCCACCAAAAGGATGTTTTAGAGTTTTATGGATGCCATCTCTTGATGTCATTTTCCATGGCATTATTTAGGTTGGCCCATCCTTCATCACCAACTAGAGTTTTTAGATCATTAATGTCTATTGGATCATTTTGGTCTTTTTGGTTCATTTGAGAAATCTAGTGGATCATAGTCAAAGGGTTCTTTATGATGATTTTTGTAGTATTGGACCAGTTACACATGTCGAGTATTGGTGTTAAAATCTACTCAATACCTAGAATAACTTTCCATGAAGATTTTTTATATGGAATCTTTTATGGCCAATGTGAGTACCTATTATTGATACCCAATATGCCATCATTGGCTAGTGTTTTGGATCTCCAATTTTGGATTTATTGGATCAATGGGATTAAGCAATCCTAAATACCTTACCTTGGTAGATCGGGCTTGCAGCAGAATTCACTGTGCATAATGATCACGTGCTTCATTGATTCTATCCCATTGATGTATTCTAGGGGCAAATATTCTATTCATTAAAGAACATAACGATGTACGCTAGCCATCAGTTGTAAACCAAAGGACACTATCTTTCTACCTATTTGTTCAAACTAATTTGGATCATTGAAGATAATACTGAGAAGCATTCCATGATCCATAAGTGACTAAGGAGCTATCCTCATGCCTTTGAAGTTGTAGAGTTTGTCAAATTTCAAATTAATGTTGGCTTTGTAGATTAAGAAATCCAATTAACAGGAACACATCATTCTCTTTGGGGAAATTTCCATACATGTTTAAAGTTGTTGACATCTTGGCCCTTCTCCTAGGGGAAAATAGCTAGTTTCACAGTATTTATTAATACCTTGAAACTATTTTGGAGAGGTTGCAACTATTTTGACGAACTTTTGAATTGTGATGAAAGTTTTTTGTAGATTTTCTTGTCTATTTTAGTTGACAAGAAAGATTATGTTTTCATAGTTTTGGAAATGATAATAGAATGTATCAGGAAAGATGAATAACTAGATGTGGTTTATTTCATTTATCTCAATAAGAGATAAATATTAGGTTTCACTCTTGGATACACTCAATTGCTTTGAATATTACAAAGCTAACTTACTTTTTTTATACTCATGTTTCACTTAGGCTCATGGGTTGAGATGTCATTGTCTCCTTCAATGTTCTAAGCCGATTAATGAGGTTGTGAATATCATCAAAATAAGTTTATAATTTTGAAGAAAAATTGTTTTCATCTTCTTGTTTTAAACAGAAACTAGAAAATGGTACTTATGAGGTTTTGAAAACATCTCCAATAGTTATGGGGTTTTGAAATCTATGCATAACTGTTAGATTTTATGCAATAGACATTTCAGTCAGTGCTTGACGAATTAAAGTGTCTACAAAAAATATGGGTCTTATGTATTTTCTACATGCATCAAATGCTTTTTATAAATCATATATCCTTTGTAATGGATATCAGGATGCAAGAAATTTGTTTTTAAACTTTTGAAAATTCAATAACAATTTTTGGTAATAAACCCTTAAAAGTACAAAAAAATTGTAATTGGAGTTTTAAGATTTTGTAAAGAAATATTTTGCTAAAGTATTCATAACATGCATAAAATCAGAAGTTTTTCCTTTTGATATCCAAAGATTATCAAAAAGGCATTGTTGATCAAATTCCAATTTTCTATTTTGAGAATGCCTAAATGAGAGATTGGTTTTTAGTTAGAATCCCTCAATATCTTTAAAGTTTCCATAATCTTACAAAGTAAATAAAATTTTGTTAGAAATAATAAAATTTTTGGATAAAAAGAATTTTGTAACTAGCTACTATTAGTAAAAACCTTTTTTGTAGCCAAGAAAACTTTTTGTAATGCTTTTCTTGGATTGAAGAGTTTTTTCCTATTCTTGGTAGACCAAAGTTTGTAGATCTAGATAAAGGTGGTTTTATGCACATATGAGATCATAATTTATGATCAAATGTGCAATTACTCTGGGATTTAAATATTTTTGACTGGGTTTTAGGTTCTAATTGGGGTAATGTTGTATTAAAATAGGGTAATTCATGCTATTGGGTAAGGAAGGTATTATACTAGGTTTATTGGTAATCCCAGTATAAAAGTATTTTGACAAGGTTTTGGCTTGCAAAAGTTCTTTATTTGAATGATCAAAAGAAGGGCTAGAATCAAAATTGGTTTTGGAAATAAATAATAGTTTGGAAATATGATCTCAAGGAGTTCTTTCCATAATATGTGATCAATTTGTGGTTGAGAAATTTGTAAAGACAGTTCGGATGATTTGTTTGGAGGAAAAAATTTGGAAATATAGGCTTAAATGTATCCACAATATGTGATTAGTCTAAGTTTCAAGAATTTGTAATGATAGTTTGATCTTGATAGTGGTTTTGATATCATGCTTTTGGAGAGATTATTTTTCTAAAAGGATATGTGTAGGATCAAAAATTTGTAATAATGTTTTGGAAGAGGCTTTTATAGGAATTCATTTTTTGAGGTCAAGATCCAAAGTTGTAAGTTCATATATGGGTTTTAGCCATGAGATATGGTTCATCTGAGGTTTTGATACCTGAAAAGGTAATTCATAGGGTTTGTTTTAAAGAAAAGAAGAACAACTTTCAGATTCATCAGAATCTATTTAGGATTTGTTTCCCAAAGTGTTCACTTGCTTTTTGGAAGAAGAGGATGAAGGTGCTTTTAAGGCGGCAAGTTTTGTTTTGATCTCTTGAATAAAGGAATCGATAGGTTTTTGTGGCTTCTTTGTCTTGGCAGGTTCGCAAGGTTCAAAAATAGGTTGTTTGACTTTTGTGGGTTCAGGCTTTGTAATGGTTTTCTGGATGGTAGATTGCTAAATCTAGTTTTTTATATAGTTCAACTAACTACCAATAGTATGGAGATGAGCATTTAAGAAGTTGTTTTACTAGACAATCATTTTCAAAAGTTTTTCTAAAGAATTAATTTCCTAGCAAATTTTGTAAGGTACTAGATCAATAGGGCTATGTTGATAATGTACATACAATTCATTTTGTATGTTTTCTATTATGGTAAAAAGTGTTGGAGAGGTCAGAATGATTGTTCTTGGGGAGTTTTATAGATCAAATAAGGTACATTTATATGGTAATCTGCAGTTTGGAAGGAAGTACTTGGAATGTCTGAGATTAAAAATCTTGGAGATTTTGTGGGTAGGTTTATGGTAGATGGGAGGTTGGAAACATGTCCTAAGTCAATTGTAGAGGAAATGGAATATTTATCAATAAATCTGAAACTTGTAGATCTCCCATTAAAGGTTAGGACAATTTTTCTATCTTGGAATTAATCTATTTTAGGGATTTTTGTATTTGGTTCAAGTTATGTTGAAGTTGAGGTTTTACTGCTCATTTGAGGATCTAATCATCAAGATTTGTAAGATATTTTTATCAAACAAAAACACAGTGAGAATTGGATAATAGTTAAAAGAAATAGGTCCAAAACAGAGATTAAACTTTATTGAAGAAAGAAGAGAACCTAGTAAATCTAGTATCCCTAAGGATTACTAGAATGAAGGTGTTTAAATCTTTTTTTGTAAAGGATTTTATGCCTACCTGTACTAAGCAAATCTGAATGTATTTGTAATGCCTGTTTTTAAGATTTTGTAAAGAGTTCTAAGAAAAAAGATAAATAGTTTCAAAACATTTTGAAAGCTGTAAATTTCTTTCCTTGGCTTTGATTGTAAAATTGTTTTTGAAAACATTAAATTTGGCAATTTTGTAAATTTGATGCTTTTGGACTTTCAGAATTTCCTTAACCAAGTTGTCAATAACAACACCAGACATGTATGGAAATTCCCCTGAAGAGAACAACATGTTCCTATAGATTGGATTTCTCAATCTACAAAGCCAACATTGATTTGGAATTTTACATACCTTACAACTTTAAAGGCATAAGGATGACTCCCTAGTTGCTCATGGATCACGAATGCTTCTTAGCATCATCTTCAATTATCCAGATCAATTTGACCAGATGGGCAGAAAGATAGCCTCCTTTGGTTTGCAACTAATGGCCAGTGCAGATCATTATGCTTTTCTAAGAATAGAATATTTGCCACCAGAATACATCAATGGGATAGAACCAAAAAAACACATGATCACCATACACAGTGAATTTTGCTACAAGCCCAATCTACCAAGACAAGTATTTGGGATTGCTCGATTCCATTAATCCAACAAATCCAAATTTGGAGGTCCAAAACACTTGCCAATAGATAGCATATTAGGTATCAAGAATAGGTACTCACATTGGCCACAGAAAATTCCATACAAAAAATCTTCATAGAAAGTTATTAGGTAAATTTTAACATCAATACACGTCATGGAGAACTTGTCCAATATTACAAAATTCATCATGAAAAAGCCGTTGACGATGATCTACTAGATTTCCTAAATGAACCAAAAGATCACAATGATCTAATAGACATTTATGATCTAGAAAATATAGTTGGTGACAAAGGGTGGGCTGACTTGGATAACGCCATGGAAGGATGACATCAAGAGATGACATCCATAAAACTTTAAAACATCCTTTTGGTGGCCGGAAAAGAATATATTCAAACCACCAGAGACTTTTACAAAATTAAAGTTGAATTTGATACCACTTAGGGATACGCAGCTCACCAAAACACTTTAATTCAAAGAAATTCAAAAGCTTTATTGATATAAAACTTTGAAAACAAGAGAAAGAGGAGGATTATAGATAGAAGGGATAAGGATATAAGAGAGGTAGAGAGAGGATTTGGGATTCAGAGAGTCTTCAAACAATAAGAATGCCTTCCAAATGTTGTCTAAGCTTCCTTATATAGTTGAGGAGCCAAGGGCCTAGGGCAAATGCTTGAAACCTCCATTTTGTAAAAGGAAATCTCCTTTTATAAAAATTTGGCATTTTCTTTTGGAAAAGAAACTTTCTTTTTATAAAAAAAGAATCTCTTTCCATAAAGCAACCTTTAATTTTGTAAAAACACTTTAGCTTTTGTAAAAGATATTCTTTATTTGTAAAGCCAGTAAATAAAGTGTTCATCTCTTCTTTTCCATTAAATTTGTTTTGTTGTTTTACAATAGCTAGTGATCACGAGCTCTATCTTGAATTGTCAACTTTATTTTTGTAAAGTCTCTCGTGGTTTAAACATATTCTCTTCTAACCACTGAAAGGATGTTTCGAAGTTTTATGGATGTCTTCTCTTGATGTCATCCTTCCATGGCATTATCCAAGTCAGCTCATCCTTTGTCATCAACTAGATTTTTTGGATCATTGATGTTTATTGGATCATCATGGTCTTTTAGTTCGTTTAAGAAATCTAGTAAATCATCATTAAAGGGTTCTTCACGATGATTTTTGTAGTATTGGACCAATTCTTCATGTCAAGTATTGATGTTAAAATCTACTCAACACCTAGAATAGTTTTCTATAAAGATTTTTTGTATGAAATCCTTTGCAACCAATATGAGTACCTATTCTTAATACCCAATATGCCATCTATTAGCCAGTGCTTTGGACCTCTAATTTGGGATTTGTTGGATCAATTGAATCGAGCAATCCCAAATACCTTGTCTTGGTAGGTCAAGCTTGTAGTAGAATTCACCGTGCATAGTGATTAAGTGTTTCACTAGTTCTATCCCATTGATCTACTTTGAAGGTGAAGATTATCTTCACAGAAGAACATAATGATTTCCACTAGCCATCAATTGTAAACCAAGGGACATTATCTTTCTCCCCATTGAGTTAAACTAATATAGATCATTGAAAATGATGCTAAGAAGCATTCCATGATCTATGAGCAACTAGGGAGTCATCCTCATGTCTTCAGAGTTGTAAGGTTTATAAAATTCCAAATCAATGTTGGCTTTGTAGATTAAGAAATCCAATCTGTAGGAACACATTGTTCGTCTGTTGTAAAAGATATTCTCCTTTTGTAAAAGCTGGCATCTTCTTATGGAAAAGCATCTTTCTTTTTGTAAAGAAAGAATCTCTTTTTATAAAGTAACCTTTACTTTTGTAAAGACACTTTAGCTTTTGTTAAAGATATTTTATTTTTGTAAAGTTGGTAGACAAAGTGTTCGTGTCTTCTTTTCCACCAAAAGTCATTTTGTCGTTTTATGGCAATTGGCAGTCATGAGCTTTATCTTGAATTGTCAACTTTATTTTTGTAAAAGACTCTGATGGTCTAAATATATTCTCTTCTAGCCATTAAAAGGATGTTTTAGAGTTTTATGGATGTCGTCTTTTAATGTCATCCTTCTATGACGTTATCCAGGTCGGTCCATCCTTTGTCACCAACTAGATTTTCTAAATCATCAATGTCTATTAGATCATCGTGGTCTTCTTGTTCGTTTATGAAATCTAGTAGATCATTGTCAAGGGGTTCTTCATGATGATTTTTGCAATATTGGACCAATTCTCCATGTCAAGTATTAATGTTAAAATCTACTTGATACCTAAAATATCTTTCCATGAAGATTTTTTATATGGAATCTTTTATGGCCAATGTTAGTACCTGTTCTTGATACCTAATATGTCATATGTTGGCCAGTGTTTTAGACCTCTAATTTTGGATTTGTTGGATCAATGGAACCTAGCAATCTCAAATACCTTGTCTTGGTAGATCGAGCTTGTAATAGAATTCACCATGTATGGTGATCATGTGCTTTACCAATTCTATACCATTGATGTATTCTGGAGGGGAAGATTCTATTCACATAAAAACATAACGATCTCCACTAGTCATAAGTTGTAAACCAAAGGACATTATCTTTCTACCCATTTAGTCAAACTAATTTGGATCATTAAGGATGATGCTAAGAAGCATTCCATAATCCATGTGCATTTGGGGAGTCATCCTTATGCCTTCGAAGTTGTAGGGTTTGCAAAATTATAAATCAAGGTTGGCTTTGTAGATTGAGAAATCCAATTGGCAGGAACACATCATTCTCTCCAAGGGAATTTCCATACATATTTGTAGTTGTTGATAGCTTGGTCCTTCTTTGAAGGGAAAATGGCTACTTTTGCAATATTTATTGATACCTTGAAACTATTATGGAGAGGCTACAACTATTCTAAGGAATTTTTGAATTGTCATGAAAGTTTTTTCTAAACATTCTTGTCTCTTTTGGTTGACAAGAAAGATTATGTTTTCATAATTTTGGAAATAATGATAAAATGTATCAAGAAAGAAGAATAACTGGTTATGGTTTATTTCATTTATCTCAATAGGAGATAAATGTTGAGTTTCACTTTTGGATACACTCAATAGCTTTGAATATTGCAAAGCTAACTTACCTTTTTGGTCCCCTCATGTTTCACTTAAACTTAAGGGTTCATATGTCATTGTCTCCTTAAGCATTTTGAGTTGATTGATAAGGCTGTGAATATCATCAAAATAATTTTGTAATTTTGAAGAAAAACTATTTTCATCTTTTTATTCCAAAGGGAAACTAAAAGATGGTACTAATGAGGTTTTGAAAACATCTCTAATAGTTATAGGGTTTTGAAATCTATCCATAACTGTTGAGTTTTGTGCGATAGGCATTCTAGTCAATGTTTGACAAACTAGAGTGTCCACAAAAAATGTGAGTCCTATGTATTTTCAAAATGCACTCAATGCTTTCTGCAAATTATGATATCCTTTGTAATAGATGTCAAGATGTAAGGAAATCTGTTCTTGAACTTTTGAAAATTTAGTAACAATTCCTAATAATGCACCCCTAAAAATACAAAAATATTTGCAATTGGAGTTTTGAGATTTTGTAGAGAAATATTTTGTTAAAGCATTTATAACATGCAAAAAATTAGAAGTTCTTTCTCTTGATATCCAAAGATTATCAAGAAGACATTGTTGATCAAATTCCAATTTTCTATGAACTTGGTTTTTGGTAAAAAGGTTTTTAGTCAAAATTCCTTAATATCTATGAAGTTTTCTATAATCCTACAAAGTAAATCAAATTTTGTCAGAAATAATAAAATTTTTTGATAAAAAGAATTAGTAAAAAACTTTTTTGTAACCAAGAAAACTTTTTTGTAATGCTTTTCTTGCATTGAAGAGTTTTTTCTTATTCTTGGTAGAACAAAGTCTATAGATCTAGATTTAAAGATTATTTTTTTAGATTTTAAATATTGGATTTTTTTCCTGTCATAACTTTCAAGTTTTGCATTCATTTGGATAAGTCAGACTTTTGTAGTATTTTTTTTTTTTTGTTAAAGTCCAGTTCATAGGATAAATCAATTATATCTTGTTTCCTATTCAAGAAGCAGTTTCTTTGGAATTAGAAATTTTTTGTAAAATAGTAGAATTTTGTAACTGGGTTTGTATTCTTTAAAGAGAAAGATTTTTTTGTAAACAAAGAAGATCTTGTTCTTTTTCTTGAACAAGAGTATGAATTTTGTTTTTATAAATGGAATGGATTTTAATAAGATTCAAATTCCTAATCTTTGGAGTTTTAAGAAAAGGAAAATTAAATTTTTAAGATTTTGTTTTGAAAATTATACCAACATAATTGACAGTGTAAAGGGTAATAAGATTTATAAATGGTATTCCAAAGATCACCGTATGATGCATATTTTCAATAAGAACAAAAGAAATTCTAATTTGAAAATGTTAGTTTGGAATGAAAGTGATGGTTTTGTCAATAATGGTCATTTTGGAATTGTTTACTGCTAAAAGTTTTTCATTGGTTTTTTCTTGAAATTGAGTTGGGACAATCCCTTATTTTATGCAGTTTAAATCTACACCTATGTCAAACAAGGCTATTGTATAGAAAGTGATTTTTATGAAATACTTTGTGGAAGTAACTTGTTCTTAAGCAAAAAGAAAATCATTTGGCATTTTTTCAAGGTTTTAAAGCTTCTAGGTTTCTTGATTTAGTTCAAGATCACTTTTTGGAGTCTCTTTTAAATGTTTTGAAAGAAGGAATTAAAGGTTTTGGTTATCCTTTTGTTGGTTTTGTTTGAGTTCTCTAAATTTTGTTTTGATGGTCTCGATTTCTATTTAGAGTTCTTGTATGGTAGGGGTTGATTTTTTTAGATTTTTTCTTTTCCAAAATTGTAGTAAGGTTATAGGGAGGTCTAGAGGTTAGTGGAATGATAGTAGGTGGTTTTGTTTCCTGTTTTTGGAAGGTTTTCAAGAGGTTTTCTAACTATTCTTTTTGGAGATTGGGGTCGGTAATATATTTGATAAGTTCTACAAGGGTCTATTAGTTTTTTGTCAGGGTGTTTACTTCTTTGGAACCTAGTTTAGATTCTAAAAAAGTAGAGATTTGAAGTTCATCAATTTAAAGAGATTCTTTATCTAAGTAATCATATAAAGAGTTAGAATCAAATTGGAAATGTTTTGGAGTATGACTTCTAATTTTAAGATGGTTTCAAATTCTAGGTAAAGTTCTTGAATTTTTTTGTTGAGTTTGCAATATTTAGCAGTATGTCCTTTCTTTTGACATTTAAAGTAGGTAAAGTTTTTGTAGAAGGACTTGGAAGTAGAAGGTTTTGATTCTATTTAAAATTTAAAAGCTTTTGTTTTTCTAGGTTTGGAATAATAGACATGCTTGTTTATGTGTTTTTTAGATTTTTTGTAAGTATGATAAGACTTGGTATAAGGTTTGGTATACTTCTTTTTATTAGGCTCAGAAAGTTTGGGAATTCCTAAGTTGAATTACTAGCAAAAGGTTTCAGCTTCAAAATGAAATTGTTTCATTTCTCATTTAAGATGTTTTTGGAGTCTAAGATATTGACAAATCTTAAATCCTTTCATAGGCATTCTCTAGGATCAAATGTGTGGTTATCTAAAATCTTAGAAACACATAACCAGATTCAGCAATCTACCATCCAAAAAACCATTACAAAGCCTAAACCCACAAAAGTTAAACAACTTGTTTTTAAATCTTTCAAACCTTCCAAGATAGAAAGCCCACAAAAACCTATTGATCCCTTTATTCAAGAGATCAAAACAAAACTTACCGCCCTTAAACCAACTTTATTCTCTTCTTTAAAAAGCAACTGAACACTTTGGAAAATGAATCCCAAGTAGATTCTTATGAATCTGAAACTTGTTCTTTGTTTCTCTAGAACAAACCTTGTGAATTACCTTTACAAGTATCAAAACCTCAAATGAACCATATCCTATGGCCAAAACCCATATTTAGACTCATAGCTCCAGATCTTGACCTTGAAAAATGAAATCCTATAAAAGCCTCTTCCAAAACATTATTACAAATTTTTAATCCTACCTAGATCTAAAAGATGAACACTTTGTCTATTGGTATTACAAAAAGAGAATATCTCTTACAAAAGTAAAGGTTACTTTATGAAAAGAGATTCTCTCTTTACAAAAAGAAAGTTGTTTTTTTCTAAAAAGATGTCAAGTCTTATAAAAGGAGATTCCTTTTTACAAAAAGGAGGTTTTAAGCATTTACCCTAGACCCCTAACTCCTTAGCTATATATGGAAGCTCTAATGGCATTTGGAATGCATCCTTATCATTTAAGGACTCTCTAAATCTTAAATTCTCTCTCTACCTCTCTTATATCTCTATCCTTATATCTTTAATCCTTCTCCTCATCTTCTATTCAAAGTTTTATATCAATAAAGCTTTTAAATTTCTTTAAGTTAAAGTGTTTTGGTGAGCTACGCATCCCCAAGTGGTATTAGAGCCAATCTTAATTGTTTTTCATTACATTAAAACATAAGATACACTCTGTATTATTATCGATTCATATTTTTGCATTGAAACGTAAAACACATTTTTGCATTGTGGTGTAAAGCATACTTCTTCATAGTGATGTCAAGCAAATTATCCCATCTGAGTGTGTCATGCTTAAAGCTTATAGGTTGTTTGTGGTTTGTTAAACATGTGCAAGTCACTAGGATGTTGTATGATTGTTAAAAGCTGGTGGATTGTAGGAAGATTATTGTACCCAAGCCTCAATTCTTGAGTCTATGTAAAACCTGAATTCCCAAGTGTGTGTAAAACTCCAATTCACAAATATGAACCCAATACTCTATTAAACTACTTCCTGTTCCAAAACTTTTACCTTAAATTACTCATAATCTCAAAAAATAGCCAACATCAAGGAGATTATTGTAGAATATTTAATAAAATATTGATGATTGGGAAATTTCAAAAGTCCAAAAGCATCAAATTTACAAAATTTCTAAATTTAATATTTTCAAAAATGATTTTACAATCAAAACTAAAGAAAAAGATATATAGTTTTCAAAACCTTTTGAAACAGTTCATCTTCTTTCTCAAAACTCTTTACAAAATCACAAAAATAGGCATTACAAATACATTCATATTGGCTTAATACTAGTAGGTATAAAACCCTTTACAAAAGAAAGTTTAAACACCTTTATTCTAATAATACTTGGGAAAACTAGATTTACAAACTTTCACTATTCTCTTCTTTCTTCGATAAAGTCTACTCTCTATTCTAGACTTATTTCTTTTAACTATTATTTAAACTTCACTATGTTTTTGTCTAATAAAAATATCTTACAAAATATGATTTTACAAATCAAAACTCATAATTACAATATGCTAGAAGGCTCCATTTTGGTTGCATTGATTTACAAAATCCATTACAAAACAATAATTTATGCATTTGCATCAAAACACAAATTCCAATCCCGAAAAAAGGAAAACATTTCTTTCACAACCTAACCTATCTTATTCAAATACTATTATCTCCAAATCCATATAATGGAAAGATATTACCCTTCATAACGATTAAATCCTTAAAGGAGCAATAAAACCTCAAACCCTAAAACAACTCAAACCAAACACAAAAATCTCCAAAATAGACTATTTCTAAGATGAAAAAGTTGTCCTAACCTTTAACAAAAGATTTAAAAGTTTTAAATTTATTAATAAACATTCCATTTCCTTTACAAGTGACCTAATACAAGTTTCCAACCTCTTATTTACTATAAACCTATGCGCAAAACCTCCAAGATCTTCAACCACAGACATTCCAAGTACTTCCTTCTAAACTACAGATTACCATAAAAACATACTTCATCCCATCTATATAAATCCCTAAGAACAATGACCCCCGACTTATATAACACCTTTTGTCATCACAGAAAATATACAAAATGAATTACATGTTTTAGAAAAATCTTTTAAAAATACTTTTAAACCTAACAAAACTTTTTTACATAATGATTTTTATGTATCACAAAACATTGAAAAAAGAAACTAATTTTTCCAATACTTTCTTCATGCAAGACTTGAAATCCAAAAGGAATTTTATGATTTCATTTCTACTTCCAAAATTCATATCATGTTTTTTGATTGGTTTAAATTGTATGCATCTTAAAATAACATACAATACCTATTCAAAAAATGCAATCGAAGCTATGAGTCCAAATATAGGTTTTAGCTATAAGATATGGTTGATATAAGGTTTTGATACTTGTAAAGGTAATTCATATGGCTTGTTTTGGAGAGAAGAAGAGTAACTTTATCAGAATCTACTTAGGATTCATTTCCCAAAGTGTTCACTTGCTTTTTGGAAAAAGAGGATGAAGATGGTTCTAAGGCAATAAGTTTTGTTTTGATCTCTTGAATAAAAAGATCAACAAGTCTTTGTGGGTTTTCTATCTTGGAAAGTTCGAAAGGTTTAAAAACAGGTTGTTTCACTTTTGTGGGTTTAGGCTTTCTAATGGTTTTTTATATGGTAAATTGCTAAATTTGATTTTCTATATAGTTCAGTTGAATACGTAAGCATTTAAGAAGTTGTTTTACTAAACAATCATTTTGGAAAATTTTTCTGAAAAATTAGTTTCATAGAGGATTTTGTAAGGTGGTAGATTAATAGTGTTATGTTGATGGGTGACTTTGGTTTGCCTAAGAAGAGGGTGTTCAAACTTTATGATTTGGTCATCAAGAGTAATCCATTGTATAGACTTATTACGATAAGTCACAAGGTTAACAAAGCTTTTGGAAGAAATGGTTTTTAAAGAAGAATGAAATTTTGTTAATGGTATTGTATGTTATTTTGAGATGCATACAATTCAAACCAATGAAAAAACATAATATAAGTTTTAGAAGTAGAAATGAAATCATGAATATTTTTTTGGATTTCAAATCTTTTTTGAAGAAAGTTTTGGAAAAACCAATTTCTTTTCTCATATGCATAAAAATCATTAGCGAAAGAGTTTTGCCAAGTTGAAAAACATTTTCAAAAGCTTTTTCTAAAACATACAATTCATTTAGCATATTTTTTATGATGGAAAAAGCAGTTAAAGAAGTCGAGGGTAATTATTCTTGGGGATTTGTATAGATTAGATGAGGTATGTTTGTATGGTAATCTGTGATTTAGAAGGAAATACTTGGAATGTTTGTTATGGGTAGGTTTATGGTAGATGGGAGGTTGGAAACATGTCCTAAGTCAATTGTAAAGGAAATGAAATTTTAATTAGCAGATCTAAAACTTGTAGATCTTCTATTAAAAGTTAAGACAACTTTTCTATCTTGGAATTAGACAATCTTGGAAATTTATATATTTGGTTCAAGCTACTTTAAGGGTTAAGGTTTTACTACTCCTTCAAAGATCTAGTCCTTAGGAAAGGTAATATCTTTCCATTACATAGATCTGGGGATAATAGTGTTTAAACAGGATAGGTTGGTTTGTAAAAGAAGTGTTTCTCCTTTTTGGAATAGGAATTTGTCTTTTGATACAAATGTAGGAATCATTATTTTGTAATGGATTTTGTAAATCAATGCAACCATAATAGAACCTTCTAACATATTGTAATTATAAGTTTTGATTTGTAAAACCATACTTTGTAAAATGTTTTTATTAAAAAAAGACACAATAAGGTTTGAATAACAGTTAAAAGAAATAGGTTCAAAATAAAAACTAGATTGTATTAAAGAAAGAAGAGAATTTTAGGAGGTTGTAAATCTAGTATGTCTAAGGACTACTAGAATTAAGGTGTTTAAACCTTCTTTGGTAAGGGATTTTATGCTTACCTATAATAGGCCAATATGAATATATTTATAATACCTATTTTTGTGATTTTGTAAAGAGTTCTGAAAAAGAAGATAAACAGTTTTAAAATGTTTTGAAAGCTATATATCTCTTTCCTTAATTTTAATTGTAAAATCTTTTTTGAAAATATTAAATTTAGAAATTTTATAAATTCAACCTTTTTAAATTATTGAAATTTTCTAATCATAAATACCTTTATTAAAATCTTTTAGAATAATCTCCTCGGTGTTGGCTTTCTTTGAGATTCAGAGTAATTTGAGGTAAAAGTGTTAGAACATGAAATAATTTGGCAGAATATTAGGTTCATATTTGTGAACTAGAGTTTTATACAGACTCAGGAATTGAGGTTTTACATATACTCAATAATTAAGACTTGGATATAGTAATCTTCGTATAATCCATTAACTCTTAATGGTCACATAACGTCCTAGTGACTCACACTTATTTAACAACGACAAATGACCTATAAGTTTTAGGCATAACATACTCAAAAAGGATAATATGCTTGACACCATAATGCAGAAGTATATTTTACACTACAATGCAAAAATGTACTTTATGCTTCAATGCAAATATATGAATCAATAATCATGCAAAGTGTATCTTATGTTACAATATAATGAAAAACAATCAAAATAAGCTTTGATATCATTTAAGGATGCGTAATTGGCCAAAACACTTTAACTTAAAGAAATTCAGAAGCTTGCATCTTCTTTTGGAAAAAAACAGCTTTCTTTTTATAAAGAGAGAATCTTTTTTCGCAAAGCAACTTTTACTTTTTTAAAGACACTTTAACTCTTATAAAAGATATTCTCTTTTTGTAAAACTGGCAAATAAAGTATTCATCTTTTTTTTTCCACCAAAAGTTATTTTGTCATTTTATGGCAGCTAGTAGTCATAAGCTCTATCTTTAACTATCAATTTTATTTTTGTAAAAGTCTCTAATGGTCTAAATATATTCTCTTCCGGCCACTACAAAAATGTTTAGGAGTTTTGTGGATATCATCTCTTGATGTCATCCTTCCATAGCATTATTTGAGTCAACTCATCCTTTGTAACTAATTAGATTTTCTAGATCATCAATATCTATTGGATCATCGTAGTCTTCTAGTTCATTTAGAAAATCTAAAAGATCATCGTTAAGGGATTCTTTATACTACTCTTCCTTGGACTCCTCAATATACTACTATTGTCCAACAAATCAAAATCATGGTCAAAGAAATCCCTTGCATTCATCTTCTTAACTCTTCACTTCTAAAAATAGTTGAAACTGATAACTCTAAACTTAGATATAGAGGTATTCTCATACAAGTCAAAGAGACAAAGGAATAATTATACAATTTGCATCTGTACAATGAAACGATTGCCAATGCAATTATTCTACTATAAAAAAAAAATTTGGTCATTGTTATGCACATTAAAAAATTTCAAAGTGATTTACTCAATCAACAATTTCTTTTACAAATTGATTGCAAATCTGTAAAAAAAAAAATTACAAAAATATGTTCAAAACATTGCATCAAAACAAATTTTTATACATTGGCAAGCTATCCTTTCTACATTTGATTTCCAAATTAAGTACATAAAATGAGCCAAAAACTTTATTCTTGATTTCCTAACCCAACAAACCCAAAGATGCCTAACAAAATTAAAAAAATAAAGATAAAGCTCTTATTCAAAACCCAAAGGAAAGGTCAATCTTAACTCTTTCTCAAAACCCTACTTCATCTCAAAAACTTTATAATGTTTATGCTCTTCCAATAAGAATCTAGATAAAACAATTGGCCAATATACAAGTTCAATCTTTAAAACCCACTAAAACTCCACAAACTCGATTCTCAAAAACCCTAGAAAAGGAATTACAAATCTAAAAATAGATGGAAAACATCTACAAATCTCTAAAAATATTCCAAATATTATCTTCTCTTAAAAACCTTTATAGAAAAGATGTAGGTAAAGTAATGTCTTTTATCCCTTTAACTCTTACAAAAAAAGTTTCAAAATTTTCTTCAAAATATTTTGATAAAAATTATTTTCAAGGTGTATTTCTTATAAAATAAGGGTTATATGATGAAAACTCTTTTATCACCATCCAAAAGATTTTTCTTTCAAGATGATAATTCAAATCCGAAAACTTTTTCAAATCGTAAACCTATTACATAGTTATACTTGAATTGACAAAATTAGTCAGATTCAAATATTTTCATTTGGATAAAACTCACAATAACCTTACTTATTCAACTTGTCACATTATGCAAATCATCCCTTCTCGTAAATAAGGAACAGAACTTTCAAAATGCAAAACTTTTCCTATTTCCTTCAAAACCAAAATCAATTATCCCTAAATCTTTTCATACTGGACTAGTACAATACGTTTCTCATCCAGAACCAAAAGAGTAACCATTCATAGTTCTTTTATTATGATACTAAAATAAACACTATAAAAATTTCTAACTAATTCAAACAATTGTGAAACTATTTTAATTTTACTCTAAATACTTTTATTCTATATATATATATATATAACTATAAAATTTAAATTAATTATATCTATTAATAATTAAATAACATTTAAAATTATAATTTTTAATAATATAATAATACACAAAATTATTTTTTATTATTTAAATTATATTATAATTAAATTTTTATTAAAAAATATTATTTAAAAATATTTTAATATTATTAATTAAAAATTTTTAGCACATTGTAACTCCAACAAAAGCTAAGCCGAGTCAAATGGTCTACGCCCCTAAAAAATCAACTTACTAAAATCAAGGATGCTCGTCCATACCCCCTTCAATCAATTTGCAAACCTCTCTCCTAAAGCTAATCCTTCCCGCAACATGCAAACCAATTGGCTAGTTCGTCTCTTCACCTCCGACAATTTTGAAACCTAGATGGAACCCAATTTCAATTACAAAAAGTATCGTAGCCCTACTAGCCCAATTGGCTTCTAATTTCCCATCAATAACCTCACAGCCCACCTTTACTAGTTTTACTTTTACTCAAGATGATTCATGCTATATTCTTTTCCACTCCTTCCGTCCTTCACACATGCATTGCTCCTCTCAAAGGTTCCACATCAATCAAGACCATTGCGTGCCCCACCTTGCGTTGTTACAGGGGGTTTTTGTTATCTTTATCCTTCATATTTTTCTCCATCCCCTTTATTTTTCTCTCTTGCTCTTCTCTTCGTTTGTATCCTTGTTAAAATTTTAAAAATATAATATTTAATCAGTTCAATCAATTTAATTAAAATTAAATCAATAAAATTATTATTTAATATTAAATAAATAAAAATTAATGCTATAAAATTGCAACAAAATAGATCTCCTTTAATCTGAGCAACCTTGCAATTTGAAAAAAAAAAATTATAAGTATCATCCACTTTGAAACATACACTTTGAAAAAGAAAAAAGAGTATCCACTTTGAAATACTCAACAAAGAATCATACACCCATAAAAAAAAAAGTTAAAAAGCTTATAAGATGCTTTATGCTCATAGCTTGATTCATGCAATATGCAGGTGTTAACAAACATGTAGTTCAGATGAGTACGAGGATAAATAATTCAGGAGTGAAACAATCTCGTGATCTTTACCCAGAATCATTTAATATGGCCCAAACACTTGTTTCTAAAACCAAATGCTTGTCAGCAGAAATTTGTATGACTGCTTCACCAAAACATTTTTTTTACAACAAAAATCTAAAATATCCTATTTATGGATCGTCCAAAAAAACCATAGCAAGGTCCATGTTGAAGATAAGTAATCCACATAGCAAGTCCAAAAGAACAGCCATTGTATATTATTTCTCCTTCTTAACAACTTAGGAATATTTCTCATATATTATATGCCCTTCTGATAAGTATTTGTTTTCTCAAACCATCGACAGAATGCAAGTCAGATTGATAAATTCAAGGCCAGATTGGCTTGCACCTTTGGAAAATGAAACGAAATTAAACTAGAGACATTCACCAGAGTTATCTGCAAATATCATAACAAATAATTGACTACAAACACTATCAAACAGTGTCATCCCAATATTTCTACACAGAAATCACTTTGATGAAATGCTTTCATAGCAGTAACTCCTGCGTTCCTTAACTCCTGCACACAATTACAACCCTTTTGACCATGGCAACCAAAACATCAAAAGCGAATGAAACTATAATCCCAAAGGCAAACTTGGCATTCAATTTTTTTCTTTAAAGCGTTATTAGAATACTCACATGAAAGTAAGAAAGTAGAATTATTGTGAAAATTGGAGGTGGGTCTGAAGTTTCAGAATTCAATCCAACTTAATTCCCCGGTTAAGAATTATTGTAAATACCTGGAATCTGTGGCTCATTGACATCAATTCGTTCCACCTCAACCTACACAAACACAAAAAATGAAAGAAATCTCGAAACATCATAGTGGGAAGCAAAAATATTCGAAGGATACGAAGACGGCGTTCAATTTTTCTTGCAAGAAGAGCAAGCCTATCGGTCTCTCTTGATCAAGAAACAGATTACTCACGATCCAGACTCTCGATCGAAACCCCCCCTGTCCACTAGAAAACGTGTCCCTTCTCTCACCAGACCAAATGTAGTCACCCTCCTCGCCCACCGGAACCCTTCTCATCAGACCAGGTCGAGGTTCTTTTAAGATTTTTTCCACTTCTACAAGAAATGACATCATTTCAAACAAAGTATTGATTTTTTTAAATCGCTCCGCTTAGGAAAACCTAGGTCTGGTTCACTAGTTCCCTGGTGAATTGGGCAATTCATTAATTTTTAAATCATTTTTTACTATGATCAGTTTTAAAGACAAATTGAACCAAATCATAAATCGGTTCTCGATTTTCTTTGGTCAAACTAACCAGTCCAATCCAGTTCTTCAAACATTGACTTATCCCTTATTCCCCTCTCTCTCCCCCGCCCCTTGAGATTCCTTATTGATCCATGATTAAAACAAAGATCAAATAAAACCCTTAATAATTTTAAAAAATAAATAATATTCTCAATTGTAATAATAATATGATTTGCTCAAAAAAGAAATTTAACTAATAAAAAATATAATGAAAGTCCAGTAGAAAAATAAAACACTAACACATGGAGAGCTTAACAATGATTATCAATGTCTCTCATCAGCGCTTGCCCTTCCACAAAATCTCCAAAACCACAAAACAAGAGATTAGTTAGGTAAAAGGTAAGAAAAACTGAAAATAAATAAAAACCCCGGAATGGATATAATTCGAAAAAGATGTCGAAGGAAAAGGGGAAAGCGGATGCCAGAGGAGGAAGTGGGGCAGAAGGAATTGTCTTTGATTTCGTCAAAGCAAGTACCATAATTTTCATAAATAAATAATTCATTTTCACAAAAATTTATATTCAAATCAAGAAAATAACATTTTTTTGTAAATCTAGGGTACCAAAGTTAATGTTTTCACAGACACTAGGGCCTAGGATTCTTATCCAAGCAAGAAACTGAAATCAACAACTCCTCACCTAATTTGCAAGTATCCAAAAAATTCCTATTGTTATTCGTTAATATGAGAAATATATAGAACATGAGGTCGTGATTTGGTGAGGTTGCCATTACTGGTTCTAAGAAAGCATCACAATCTGGTTGTGATATTTATGGGAGTGCCATTACTGGCTGTGGGAAAGTACTTTTCTTTGAGAGAGAGAAACAGCATGTGAGATTGCTGCCATGGGACACATAAAGAGTGTGTGTGTGTGTGTGTGTGTGTGTGTGTGTGTGACACTTGAGAAGAAGAGAGGAATTTGGCATGAAAGAAACTTGTTTTGTACACAAAGACTTCTTTTGCTAACTTATTTAAGATTTATATGACAACGTTGTAAGACACAGTGCTGTGAATATAAGTGTTGTAAATAAAAGTGTCAGAAAGTAAAAGTAAACTTACTTAAAATCATATGTTATTTGGTAATAATAAGAAATTTAGTAAAATTATAAATGTTTTGCAAAAATATTATTAAAATTAGTATTAGTATTTAAAATGATTATAAATTTATTTTATTTTTTAAAATTTAACTATTATTTTTATATTTCAAATTGTATATTTAATATTAAATAAATTACTGATTATTTATAATATTCATTTTAATTTATTATATTAGTTTAAATAAATAATGAAAATATTATTTTAGTTAACAATAATAAAGTAGTTTATTTAAAATAATAATTTTAAAATAAAACTTAAAGAATAAATATTATCTCTATCAAATATTAAAAAATATACTAATTTTACATAAGAAAAACGTTGAATAAAAAGTTCAAGATGAAAGGTTAAAAATGTATTAATTTATCAAATTAAAAGTAACTTACTCTTAAATAGAAATTATCTTTATCATTCTATTATAATCAGAGAATTCATCTTATGAAATTCTCCCAACATCAAGAAAGATATTAAGTGGTACAACATTAAAATACTAATCAAATCTCTCAAAAGTTAGATCATTTAGAAAGTTTTAACAAATATGGTTATAAAGTCATTGATGCAATAACAATATATCTTTATAATTCAAATGAATAACATGGCATTAAATATACTATCTTCCATCTTCTTTTCCATAATCTAAATGTCCTTTTGATGTAGCTTTTTAATGAGGAATATGTAACAATTCAACATTTCTTTGCGTCCTTTAGGTGGTCGACCATGTTGAAATTCAGGTAAATGAGATCTCATGCTTTTATAAGGTCCAAGATATCCTTTTAATGATGGATATCTAGCATCATAAGATAATATTTACCTATATGAATTCATATATGTAAGGAATTATACAATTAATAATATGTTATGTAAAATATTTATTCAAGAAAGAATATATATGTTATGATCAAGAGATGATACCTTTTGGTAGGTGTGCGAAATTAGGTTCTGGATTATTAATAATTGAACTAAAAATATATATATCATGTATTGTACCCTCTCATCTAGCCAACACAAAAGTAAATTGCATATCAAAGCTATATGCCACCATGATATTATGTGTTGGTATACCCTTTCTTTTGATAAATCTTATTTGATCTTACATAGGAATACGAGCATGTACATTTGTTTCATCTATTGCTCTAATGCAATCCTATTATAAAAGTATACTCATAATTATATTTGAGTGATACTTGAATTTAGCATATAATACACGTAAAAACCAAATTTAATTATTTGTTATGATATTATTAAAATAAAAAGTACCTTAAAATGCAGCATATACCTATTATCATAAAAAATCTCTAGCAAGATATCTCTAAAATTAAGAACATGAAATTTGATAACCGCTTTTGCAAGTAATAATATTATTGATAAAACTTTTGCAAAACACCTCTTAACTATTTCTCTTGAATGCTCTAATAAATCTTATTTGATCTTGCATAGGAATACAAGCACGTACATGTATTCCATCTATCACTCTAATACAATCTTATTATAAGAGCATATTTATAATTATATTTGAGTGAGACTTGAATTTAGAATATATTCCACATAAAAATCAAAGTTAATTATTTGCTATGATACTATTAAAATAAAAAGTACCTTAAAATGCAACATATATCTATTATCATAAAGAATCTTTGATGAGATATCTCTAAAATTAAGATCATGAGGTTCGATAACATTTTTTGCAAGTAATAATATTAATGATAAAACTTTTTCAAAACATTTACTAATGGTTTCTCTTGAATGCTCTAATAAATCTTATTTGATTTTGCACAAGAATACAAGTACGTACATGTATTTCATTTATTACTCCAATACAATCCTATTATAAGAACATACTCATAATTATATTCAAGTGATACTTTAATTCAGCATATAATTCACATAAAAACCAAAGTTAATTATTTGCTATGATACTATTAAAATAAAAGGTACCTTAAAATACAATATATATCTATTATCATAAAGAATCTTTGATAAGATATCTCTAAAATTAGGATCATGAGGTTTGGTAACATCTTTTTCAAGTAATAATACTAATAAGACTTTTGCAAAACATCTATTAATTGTTTCTCTTATTGCTAAAAACATTTGCCCACTGATATAATAGATTTAGTCAAAGAAAATATGTATAAAAATATGCATACTTTCTCAATTGAAGACATTCTCCTCGAAGGTTTTAATCCATGATTCAATTGTAGATCAATGCATAACTAGAGTAATGTTTCTTTGTCCATTATGAACATATTCAAACATTGTACTTTATAGTCTTATATTAATTCAATTACTCATTTCATTCCTATTTGATATGAGGTCATACAAGGTTCTTTGTGTATATATGAGTAATAATAGATACAGACAACACTAACGACAAACACTTCCAATAGTTGGAGTCCATCTTCATCATTAACATTACTGTCACATGTTGCCCATAGTTATTTTCATAATCATTAGTCATTTTTAGGGAAAAAAAAATACAAGTACATTAATGTGAAACAAAATGAATAATCTAAAAGTTTTTTGGTTTGGTTAACCAAAAAAAAAAAAGGAACTAAAGAAATAATAACAAATAAATATATCCAAAAATAAATAAGATAATGCATATTAAAAATTGTTAGTAACATAAGAAATAATTTTGCATCTATCAAGTTTTTTACTTCTTAATTTGATAATGCAACTAGCACAACTTGGCTTGTTTAGTCATCAATTCTAAATAAATCTCTTTATTTTTATTGTCTCGAATTAACCCTATTGTATCCATAAAAAAAATTACTATCTTCTTCAACATCTAGTTAAAAATGAATATCTTTCATGACCTTATGTATAAAAGTAAGTTTATTTTCCTATTGTGAGCAACACTATCAACCAATCGACCAATTGTTTCTTTAATAACAAATGTCTCTCCAAATTGTCACTTTGTATTATTCCTTTTAAGACCTCTCTTAATGTGCCAATTTGATTCAGCAACACTTTTCTTATAAATCTCATTTCTTATTATTGCATTACTTATACCAGTATTTTCATTCCACTCTCAGGTATTAAAACTTTGGAATAATTCATCTATGGAATCAATAAAGTTGGATTCTCCATCTAAATCATCATGAACTTCTAATGCAACAATTATATCAAAAATCATATGATCAATGTCAACACCACCTTTAATGCCTAAAGTAGCTAATGAAGGTGCAACAACATATTCTTCAGTTACCAAAGTATCCCCAAATACAACATCTAATTTTCTCTTAGGTTTTAATTCAATACCAATTTTCCAAAAGTTTTTCCTAGATGAATTAGTCTACAACATTTAAAAATAAAGAGTATTGTTAATTTCATAAACTTTTAGAAACAAATTTTTTGAGAAAAGAAATATAATATTAAACCCAACCTTAATTTACTCGTCCCCCCATGTCTCAGTAACTCAAATTGTTTCTTTCATAGAATCCCATCCCAGTCTAGTCTTTTTCCCAACTAAATCCTTCCATTGCTTCGATTCTTTTTTTAGCACATCTCACTTATTTTTCAATTGATGTTTGTCATACTTACACTCACATTCTTTTTTAGAAATTCTTCAACAACATAAACCTATCCTTACTTATCAAAATGAGTTTTAGGTTTTAACCCATTTTAATACCCCTTACAGAAATATCACAACAAAATATAAGTTATATTTTTATTTCACACAACCTTGAATGTCTTACTTATACTGCCTTGAGTTAGTTGATTATCATTATTTCTTCTCATCTACAATAAATTTAACACAACATTCTAAGATGCATTGGAAATAAGGACAAAAACTTAGACCAAAAAAAGCGCTATCGTACTACATTTTAAACAACAGTTTGAATAAATAAAGTAAACATTGAGACAAGCTTATGAGCGAGAAAGGATTTTAAGATGCTTCCTATCAAAGATGCCTAATAATCATGTCCTAATGCAGATTTTATCCAAAGTTGTCCTAATTGATCATGAAAGCATGTGAACTTAGCCAATAGCATATGTATCTATCTCTTTTAACTACTTTCAACATATTGAATGCTCTAATAGCAAATTACTTGACTATAAAACAATATATTTTAGTTACCAGTTAGATACATTTCCAATTCATATTCTATAATGGGAAACTAACATAAAAATGGAACCTAACAAAATTGTGCCCTTTGCCAAAGACAATATCAATCAAATGGTTTGATACATTGACACATAATAACTAAGACAACTTAGAAGAAAAAAAAAACATAAAAAAAATGAAAAGTGAAACCATTAAGTTAGATAATAAAAAGTTTTAGAGCTAGAAGTTGACACAACTCATGTTTTGGATCTAATTATTAATTCAACAATGACTAATATATGCAACATTTGTCCTTTTTTTTTTTTTTAATCTTCAAAATTCTCATTCTTTGCCTTTCCCTTAATATTTTGGCTAAGAGCACTAAAGATAATCTAGATGATAATATTGAAGATATCAGTGTTAGCTACCAAAACAAACATTTTTTACCACTAAAATGGCCAATAAACAAATAGAGACAAGACACTAACTTCTATACCACAAACACCTACCAAAATATGTGAGTGTACTTCACTAATCAATGCAAAAATCTCGTAGGATATACAACAAAATAAATTTTGACTTCAGATCAAGTGTTTAACAAGTAAATGAGTAGATCCAGAGCAAAAGTTATGCATCATAATGCTACTACGCTTTTCATTGTTTGATCAACAAAGGGAAAAACATTTTCGTAAAAAAATTACTAAATCTCATCCTCCAAATCACATCTTTTACAAATAATATATCCATAGAAAAAAAGGGAAACAATCTCATTTATCAAAGCAAGATTCCATGCCAACATCATTTGTTAATACCTTGAAATAATATGCAAATGCAAGTGAACATTAAAAAAAAAAAATCAAATTGGAATTGGTTCTTTGAAATGTGACAACAGTGATGGTCATATACCTTTACATATTACCAAAACTTGAAAAGATAAAGGAAAAACAAAAGCACAAGACAAGTCGAGAAAGATGTAGAATGAATCTGCGTTAACATAATCATATGTCTACATGCATAACAAAATTAAAAAACTGAGATATCTCAAGTTAAATAGATGCAGCTCGCCGGAGATTCCAATGACAATCAAATTCCAATCGTGCAACAAATTCTTTAGTTAAAAAATTTTATTTGATTTAAAGTTCTATAAGAACAGATAAGGGGTTTTTCTACCAAAATAACTTTATTGGCTTTGGGAAGATTTCCCGACAAAAAACTGAATTGGGTTAAACATATGGTGAGAACTACCCAAAAATTCCACTAATTTTAGTATCCTAACGAGATAAGGAGTCTGAATTGGGTCAATGAATGCACGTACCAGAAGTTGAGAAAGACTAGGATAGATTAACTTTACTATTGAACTTGGAGGAACTCTAATTTTATTCCAACCTAAATAAGGATGCTAAGTAGATGGATATCTAATAGCCCGCCAAAAATCTAATCATATCCTACACAGAGCTCCTAAACTACAACTCAATGGGTTCCATGCAGAATTTAATATCTTCCTAACTAGTCTTTGTTGTTTTTGTTGCAACACTGAGTTGGTGATTCCAATTTGTAGGAAAGTATTCTGTTTCTTACCATTCTTGTCTTGTTGAGCGGATGTTTGGTTATGAGAATGTTGTCATTGGCAAGCTGAAGCTCAAGGGAAAAGCCTTGGATGTGAAGGCTACTGGAATGGAGAAGAAAAGGAAACACAAGAAACACCATGACCAAGTATCTTAAGTTATACACAATGAACTTTTGGCAGGTTGGCAGCATATCTTTCTTTCCCTTCTTTGCATTAATTTGATTTATATATTCCTTCTTAAATATGTGTGGCCAATGTTTGAATTATCGCAAGATATGGACTGATTGAGGGTGAAGGCTGTTCCTAGACGTGTTGGAGTTTGAATTGTATGAAACTTGTATGACGTTGATATTCTGGCCCGTGTAAAAGTTCTGCTCTGGTCCTTTTATTTCCTTGTCGGCATCTCTTTTATTAGACTTGGTAGGAGAACACAGCAAGGACTTGAAATATCTTCTTTGTGAGCTTGAATTGGAGACAGTCAAATAAAGAAAAGTCTGCTTCTTTATTTATGAGTATTATCAGTAGGATGGCACTATTTTCCTCATCTAATATGCTGGTTAACATTGTAGGAAACACCTTGTTCTGCAGCTTTCCTTAAAATCTTCAGCTGGAGATTAATTTTACATAGGTTAATCAGTTGTTCCCTTTATCGTAGCACTCGATGTCATGGTAACATGTGTGATTGAGACCTTAATGAAAACTAGGGAAGCACTGGTACTAGTGGCTGATCTTGGAAAACTTTGCCTCTTTGTCTATGTTCTTGGAAGAAATAGAATTACTTTCAAGTTTTTTACATTCGCTGTTGGTGAATATGAGGTCTAGAAAATGTAATGACTTAAGGTGTTCCATTCTTTCGTATAATCTTTCATATATGATTTGGCCTAATTCCTAGACTTTGATGACCTGTATTTTTCCCCCAAGTGCCTAAGTGCAAATTGTTAAAAACAGAGAAGATAGCAAATGTCACTTCTTTATTGGTTTACTCTGTTATTCGACTTCTTTACCCCGTTATTCTTTGCCTATATTAACCTTTAAGGGTATCATTATTTAATCTTGGTATGTGTGTAGGCCAAATCGCAAAAAAAAAACCAACTTATCCTAGCGTAGAAGAGACCGATGATGCAAGCAAATGGGGTGATAAAGGGAAGGCTGCCACTGAGGATGACTATCTAACACCTGCAGAGAGACAATAATAGAACAAAGGGACAAACTTGATGTTTTTAAGTTGGCCAGGGAAGCCAATAAATCTCACTGTGACAGGATTCAAAATTTCAATCAGCAACTTGAGTGAGCATTACGATATTCCTAAGGTTGGCCCTGGCTAAGAGTTCACGTCCTCAGTTGTAATTTGACTTATATCACTAAAGAGATCGCAAGTCCCTTTCTACAAATTTGTCAATGATGGTGTTAACCTTTCCAGCTATCACTAGAATCACCGTTTTTAATTGAAACTAATGAAAAATTTAACTAATTCATAAAAGCATAGTCTATTTTCTGTTAAAATAAAAGGACAAAATTGTTGTGCAAAATTCTACCAAAAATTTCACCCAAAGAAAAAAGAAAGCTTCTTGTTTGGATCTTAGAAAAATTGAAAGCCCCAATAAATTGAAATGAAAAGGACAAGAATCTACCTTACTGTCTCTGTCTCTCTCTGCTTAGCTTCATTCTTCTAGCTGGATTTCACTTGAATTGAACTCATGAAATTCATTTCGCAAACAATAGAGAGGTTGAAATTCATCTAGTTAGGAGGCCATAGCTGTTTTGTCAGTTTCACCTTCCCATTTGTTCCACCTCACTCTTGATTGCACCTTGGTATCTAAAGATGCTAGATACTTGATTGAGGTAGCCGACTCGGTAGGGGAGTCAATTAGATGATGGTGTCCGATTTTGCTAGTTTAGGGAAGTTATCAGGTTGGAGTTGGAAATGGTTCATTATCCCTGTTTGGTAGGCATTCAATCATCTCCCTGCAGCACACTGGCGGGGAAGGTCACAGGTCCAGGGAAGTAAAAGAAAAAACAAGGCTTATATAAGGGGACAAACAGAAAATTTTTTGAAATAACAGGGATATTTCCAAAAACAAATAGTTTTGACTCATTTGTATATGATTTTTAATGTTACTAATCTTAATTAAATGATTATGAAATTACTAACCTAAATTTGGATAAGTAAAAATATAATAATTCAAAATTAAAACTTATCTCATATCTCAAGTTGTCTCAAGCTCCTTGTCCCAATTAAAAGAGGTAGATATTAATTCTCATAAAATTCTTAATATAAAGATTTTTGGCATAATAATGAGAGCAAAACTATCAACCTTTGATATCAATTGTCACATGATTAACTTTTTTATTAGAATTTTTTGACTATGTGATAGTACTAAAAGTCATTGATTTTTTCAACTTGCCAAATCTCACCAAAATCAAAATAACTTGTTGCTCAGGGACATCACTGAGAGTCCTTTCAATCTTGGTTATCCACTCCTGCACCATATTAAAACTTAATCTACCAACTATTAATTAAACCTTAGTAATCTAATACCAGTTGTCACATAGTCAATTTCTTCACTACAAATTTTTATCCTTGTAATGGCATCAAGATGCCTCTTGGTCTTAGTCAAACCCATACACAATGATACAAGTAAAATATTCACACAATAGCATAAAAGTAGAGTAATAGACATAACACATATGAGAATCTTATTAACCTTTAATACTTTTCACAAAAAACTTACAAAGGATACAATGTCAAGCTCTCAAGTGTTTCACACATCTTTTACTCTCTTTTCCTTCCTATTATGAGCCCTTGACTGCTTACACCTATTTATAGAGTTTGTAATTGACACCCTAAACTACTTAAGTTTGCATGACTTACCTGTCAAACCAATCAAGTCTTAGTCAATTACATGGTTTTATAGCTTAGTCACCTTGGAAAGTGCCTCACTTCCCTCCATTTCTGAGACTCAGGTTCAAATGCCTCGTATAACACTCTTTGGTCTTCATTCTCCTACTTAGATGACACTTTCTACCAATGTCAAGTTGCCCATAAATGCTTTTATGTTTTTAGCCAACAAAAACTCCAATCGAGGCTATCTTTAAAGAGAATTAAACACCTCATATGAGTTAATTAGCACACATATTGCCCCCTAATTACATACTTACATTATTAGAAGCACCATCGATGATCTCTTTATTTTTATAGGGTTTCAGATCATACTTACTTGTTACACACTTCCAAGTCATCTGTCCACCGACACATACCCATCTTATGCATGTATGTTGTCTAGCACGTTTTGCACTTGGACCTTAACTCATTCGCGAACATCTTGAGATGTTGTAACCAATTCAAAAAAACATATGTTTGCCACTTGTGACAAGCCTTCATAGTATCAACTCGAATCTAAGTTCATGCACTAACATTGGCTAATTTTGGTGGGAGATATACACTACTTCCTTAAAAAGAATTAGGAAATATGATCATCTAGTAGGAGGAAATATTAATGTGGTTGAGTTGTTTCCTTGCTACGAATAATTTATTAGTGTGTCACTAATACACGTTATCACATCACTGGCATCTACTAATAGACCAACCAATAGCTTAAATACCTTTCCCATTTGATGCCAATGCTACCATACACTACTACAATATCATTACACACAGGTACAACACCACCACATGCTGTTATAATACCACCACACATTACCTCAACACATCTTATGCTTCAACCTCCATTCATAGCCCCATTTGCTACCGACACCATAGCCTTAGCCTAGCCTCCCTCGGCCTGATTACCAGGCACACTAATTTTACATTCATCTTGTTTCTCATGATGTGTCCATCCTATGTCAACTCTATGATAAGCATTGATGCAAAGTGCCATCAAATCACCCTACCTATTAAAGCCAATAATCTTATTAGTAGAGTAAACTAGTCTTCTTGCATTTTCAACTCTAACACCCCACTAACCTTATGTCTTGGAGTAGGTTCCATAAGGCTAATGGTTACCACTTATAAATAATGTTACCCACATCAACAGTCTCAAAGTCAAAATTATACCTTAAAGAAAACTCACACTACAACTTGTCATCCTTTACACCTCTCATGTCTTGTTCTTATTATTTCAAGCCCTATCAAATAGCACTCACATCAAACTTGCATCGCATCTTAGCAACCGCTGCTCTTTTCCCTAAATTTGATTTTTCAAAATTAACCTGTAGTCTGTGACATGTTTTTTTAAAGGAGATTTGGCCAATGCATGATAACTTGCCTTATCCATTATAACATCCTTATTAGGAATACTTTCTTTTCCTTTGGACTTAATCATTTGTAGAGTTACTAAGTACTTCACATTCCCTCCTTTTAACCATTACTACACTTGCAAGATAGACAACATAACACAAATTTTCCTACATTTACTAGCAAAATGACATTTCTTACTAGTAACAAAGTATGGTCAATTCTTATACATGATCACCAAGCTACCCAAATGAGCCATCGATGCAATTTTTGTTTGTAAAAATGAATTCAATCTTATGATCACATTAAAATCATCCAAAAGAAATTGAATTTATCAATCCAATGAGCAAGGGTTACCTTAACTCCTTTCGTCATTTCAAGAATATCATATACTATTGAGTTGACTACCTTCACACAGCTATTACTCTTATGGCTCATATTCAACCCTAGTAAGCCTACCATTTGCTTGATTATAAAGTTGTGTGTTGCACTAAAAGCCACTATTTCCAACAATGTCTACTTATCTAGCTCAATTTTAACATAAATTAGGTCAATTTAATAGGATTAAACCAAGAGGGGTTGCTATCATCCAAATTACCATCGCTACCACCTTTTTTAACCACCATGGCACTTAATTGCAACTACAATTGTGAAGGTTAAGTCTTTTATACCTTGCCTTCTTAGCTTGATTTAAGCGCAAAGTTAGAGCCCTAACATGAAATTGAAAAACTTATTCTCTTTAAATATATTGCGAATGTTAAGTATAAAAGAGCTAGACTTGTTGACATAGTCATGAACCGTGCCACTATATTTTAATCTCTCTAACAACTTCTTTGTGATCTATGATTTGTTCCAAGGTAAAAATTGATCTTTCAATTCTTTTGTCAGCACATCACATGTCTTAATTTGAGGTTTACTCGTGGTTTCATTATCCTTAAGTCTAGTTTGCTACCACAACTTAGTGTTTTTAACAAAATGCATGCTAATAAGCATCACCTTCTTTGCATTCAATAGATGGGCAACTTTGAAATATTACTTCATAACCTATAAGAAGTTCTTAATAGTTTAAACATTACATCCATCCTTAAAGGTTTTGGGTTTAGGCACCTTTATCTTCTATGAGCCTTCACCTCTTCTACTAAGTAGGCTACCTAAAGCTTTCTTAAGGATAGCAACATTTTACTCTAAATCACCAAAGCAAATGATTCATGTCGAATCAAGACTATCATAATAAGATTACAAAAAATACACTAATTTTTCCAACTTATTGAGTTTTGCCAAAATGGCTTGCTCCTTAAGAGTATCATTAAAAGCCTTTTAAATTGGTTACTTATTTTTGCACTACATCATGACCCAGTCCATCAACCATTGATTAAACTTTGGAACTTTGATACCAATAGTCACACAACCAACTTTTATACTAAAATTTTTTTGCCTTATGATTACACCAAGACACCTCTTGGTCTCAGCCAAATCTGCACACAAAAATACAAACAAAGTATTCACATAATAGTACAAAAGTAAAGCAATAGACACAACACATACAAGAGCTTCCCAACATTTATTACTTTTCACAAAAAGACTACAAAGGATACAATGTTAAGCCTTTAAGTGCTTCACACACCTTTCACTCTCTTTTCCTTCCTATTGTAAGCCTATAACTACCCAAACCTATTCATAAAGTTTGTAGTTGACATCCTTAGCTACTTATATTTGCATAACTTGACTGTCAATTCAATCATGCTTTAATGGAATATATGGTTTCAGAACTTAATGGCCTTAAAAAGTGTCCCACTTTCCTCCATTTTCGAGTCTTATGTTCAAATGTCTTGTATAAAACTCCTTAACCCTTATTCTCTTACTTGGATGTAACTTTCTACCCACTCCAAGTTGCCTACAAATACTCATATGTTTTTTACCAACAAAAACTCTAATTTAAGCTATCTTTAAGTATAATCGAACACCTCAAACAACTTGATCAACACACGTATTATCCACAAGTCACATGCCTACATTATTAGGAAGAACCACATATGATCTCCTTATTTTTGTAGGCTTTAAAATCATACTTGATGCATACTCCTAAGTCATCTGCCTACTGGCGCACACCTAACTTATGCATGCATGTTGCTTAGTACATTATTGGCCCAGACTTTAGCTTGTACACCAACGTCATATGATGTAGCCAAATTAAGGAACAAATGTTAGTCATTTGCTATAAGCCCTCTTAGTGTCAACTCAAACCTAAATTTGTGCATCGACATTGGCTAATTTTGGTAGGAGGCACATGCTACTCCCTTAAAAAGTACTAGGAAATCTAACCATTTAGTGGGAAAAAGTATTGATTTGCTTGAGTCATTACTGGTACATGTTACCACATTGCTAAAGCATGTTTCCACACTAACCAACAACATAAACACATTTTCAACTTAACACCAATGTTATGATATGCTACCATAACACTACCATATACTATTATAACACATTCCATGCTTTGACCTTTACTCATAGCTTTGCTTACTGCTAATGCCATAACTCGAACCTAGACTACTTTGGCTTGACTACCATGTATACTGACTCCATATTTATCTTGTTTCCCTTAACGTGTCTATCCCACACCAACTCTATACCAAGGATTAATGCAAGAACAACATCTACTTGCTTACCTCAATTTTAATATAAATTAGGTCAGGTCATAAGGTATGATTTGCACACACCATATTGATCAATTGAATATGATTGACCTAAAAAGGACTGTCATCATCTAAATTAACATTTCTACCACCCTTTTTAGCTGCAAAAGAGCTCAATTTCTCCCTTTTTAAACACTTATTTGACCTATGTGGATCATTGTCAATAAAACAACCAAAATCTAATTTGTTTTTACATTAGTTTAAAGCAACAACTTTACATTTCCCTTTGTTGTCCTCTCTTTACTTGTATTCTTAAGAGTCCTTTTTCTTCTTGCCCTTGTCATTAACCTGTTTGCCACTAGAAGAATCAAAGGTGTCAATTTAAAAATCAACTAAACCATTAGTAGCAGCAATTACAATAGACAAGTCTTTTATGTTTTACCTTTTTAGCTTGATTTGAGCTTAAAGTTGTGACCTTAATATGAAATTAAAGAGTTTATCCTTGTCAAACATATGATGAATGTTGAGCATCAAGAGCTAAACTCGATGACATAGTCTCAGACCATGCCATTATACTTCAATCTCTTCAACGACTCCTTTACAATTCATAATGGGTTGTAAGGTAAGAATTAATCCTTTAATTCCTTTTAGAATACATCCCATATCTCAATTTGAGATCTACCCACACTTACCTCAACCTCCATGTTTTATGATTGGTTAATATGTATTATTATTATAGCATTCTCAAGTTGTCTTATGCTTATTGCCTTAATTTAAAAAAAGAGACATTAATTATCATAAAATTCTTAATATAAGTTTTCTTTATTTAGATATTTTTATTTATACATATTTTTAAATATTTAATCAATTTTTACCATGTAGTTTTCTTTTGTTTGGTACTATGTTTGAATTTAATTTTTTATTAAATTTAGGAGTGAGTATTTGGGGATCTTCACTAACTAATAGAATTATATATATAGATAAAAATCTTTCTTTGTTTGAATATGGAATAAGTACTAATAGAGATTTCCAAGGATTGGGTTAAGGTAATCACTCCCTGCCTCAATTTATATATTGTCAAATTTTAAATTTAGGTAATAATATTGGTTGATTCCAATGAAATAATATTTTTTGGAAGAAAACATTATTTGATTTAACTTTAGAAAACTATAACAAGCTACAAACATAACAAAACCAATCAAAATTTTTCTTATTTTTTATTTTTTTAAAAGTAATTAATTAATATTACTGAAAAATCATTTCACCTTCTTATATCACCCTAATTATGCCCATGTAATGATCTTAAAGAAAATAAGTGAACAATGAATGAGTCAAAAAAATATAATAACATTTCTTTTTTCTTTCCTTTAAAAGAAATTAAAAAATCATACACATTTTCTAATTAATATTTCTCTTCTATAAGGAGAGTAATAATAAAATTACTATAAATTCAAATAGTTGACCTTTAATTAACTTGAATAATTACTAAAGGAATTAAATTTATTAATATTTTCAAAATTTAAATCATATTTACTTATTTTCTTAACTCTACTCTCTTGAGAGTGGATATTCATATATATATATTTTAAGATTCTTGATTAATATATAGCCCATATTATGCATAGATATTAAAGAAAAAAAACAAAAAAAAATTATATTAAGAGTGTGTAATAAGTATTATTATTTATTTAATATTAACTATTATATTTATAAAATACAATAAATTATAAATATAAAAAATATAAATTTTTTATGGTTGGTAACATAATCAATAAGGAGGAATTCTCCTAAAGTTTACAATTAATAAAAAAAGACTTCTTTCAAAAATATATATATAGAATATTTATAATTAAAATATAATAATAGAGTTATATGATATTTTATATTCATGAAAATTAGTATAAATTTTTATAAAAATTATGACATTATATGCATTTACATTTTAGCAAATCAAACTATATTGTAACTTAATTAAATTATAAATAAAAATACACAAAGCAAAATTACAAATATAAGAATTTTTTATTTATAAATTAATTTACCTATTGAAATTCTTTGTTAAGAAGAATTTTAGGAGTTATAAGTAGAAAGGTGACCTCCTAAAAATGTAATGTCATAAGTAGAAAAAGGATGTCTAAATCAATAATTAATTTTTAAAAAAGAAAAATGACTAATCTCATTAAATGTACTATTTTATGAGTTTTTTTTTATTTTCTCAAAAAAAAAAGATAAAGAAAATTTTAATAAAAAGGAATATTTTTTTAAGAAAATAAAGGGAAAGCATGGACTTATGAAGAAAATCTTTAAATAATTAATTATTTTCTTTTTAAAGAAAATTAAAGGAGAAAAAATAAAACTAAAATTTGAAGTATTTTTTTTCTTTTAAAAAATAAAAATGATTATTTTCTTTTCATTTAATTTATAAATTAAGAAGAAGTCATTACGTGACAAATAAATTAAAAAAAGTTATTACACAAGGAAACAATTAAGATTTTGTCTCAACAATAATGACTAAAATTTAATTCACCGACATAAATCTTTTCTTTTTCACTGTAGGTAAATCTTATCTTATTGTCTACAATCATGTCAATATTCAAAATCTCTAAATTTAATATTAAATTGTAAATTTATTTATGATTAATATTGAAAATATAAAATTTTTGCATATTAATACAACTAATCATATAACAAGTCCTATTAGATTAAGTTATAAATTCAACGTCACTTCTTTTTATTTTACTCTATTAATGTTTTCCTTATTAAACCCAATTGTGTTATTTATCAAGGACCAAATAATCTCATAAAAAATGTAGGCAAGACTGGGGTTTTCAGTAAGACAATTTCTTAACGTCAGTGGACATTTTGAGGCAACTGTGAGTGAGGTACACTCCTCATATATACTAAGAGATGCTGAGGGACAAATAATTCGGACAACAATGCGAAGAAAGAATTAGTCCCCATTAGAACTCATTCTAAGAGAGTAACTATTGTTGAACCAAACAAAGTTAATATTCCTCAATCGCATAGTATTGTTAGACAAAGGTGATGTATGTATATATATATATATATATATAAATATATTCCTTAATTTAATATGTTTATATTTTTTTAATTGGAAGAAACAGACTTGCAAGTACAGAATTAATGTTTTTTATTTGATGTGGTAATTGTACAACTATCATCCAACTTAGGAGTTCACAATGATTTTCAAGTGCTGTACGAGAAAATACACATATTTCGTTTTGATTTAGAATTTCTATTCTCTTTTCATAATTTAGGGCGTTCATAAATTTATAAACTTTAATTAATTAAAACCTTACTTAAATAACAACTAAGATCTTAGAATCTCATATAGATTCTACTATCCTAGCTATTTCAATGGGCCTATGTGGATCAATAGTTTTAAGCTATCATAAATAAATAATAAAACAAATAATCACTTATTCTTCTTAAATTAGTTAAGGAAATTTTATTACAAGTAGTACGGGTATATTTTAGCATTAAAAAGGTCACCCCCAGCCACTTTCACGGTGCTTGTTATGTTTATTCTTCCTTTTTGTTAATATATCTTACTTATAATTTTATACCACACAAATTTATTTTAATATTTTTTATTTTAAGTAAAGTCACCTATTACATGGTGTGAAATTATAAATAAGTTATATTTGAAAAAAAAAAAAGGAAAGTCAAAATAGAAATCATCCACTTTTTTTTCATAAAGATTACAGATTACATTACAAATGTTCATGTGCACAAACACACATTCATCCATGTGTATGATTATTTATAATCATCCACATCATTCATATGGACGCATTGGGAGACCATTGGCTTTAGCTACACATCAGCAATTAGCTCAACCACTTCCCAATTCTCCAAAAAAAAAAAAAAAAATGCCATAAAGAAGGGAAACAGGAAAAAGGTGCCTCCCATGGTCTTGTTGAATGTTTATACAAATGATCCACGCACATCATGAAATTGTAATAGTAAAATTATCATGTCTGGTCAGTTGCTTCTTCCTATGAGGCCCTCATAATGCATCTGCTCTTGTTGTAATGCAATAAGTTGTTTATATGGCTAACACATGCTTCTTTTGGAATAGCATTAGGTGTGCTGTGGCTTTTTAGATATGCATTTTTTCCTTTCTTGCAAGCAGTGTGATTTTTCGGTCGAGTTGTTACTTTTGATCCATTAATCAGAAACTGTTGTCTTAAATCTCATGGGCTTTATCTTTCGGGACATCCATCAGAACCTGAGTATTTTGATCTTCTAATTCTTGCATCGCAATGGGCTGGTGTTGCCTGCGTACGGCAGGTGAGCCCAATAACACTTCCATTTCTTCTTAGGGAATCTGTCATCTAGAATTATAGGGCCACCATCCATATAAGCTGTAGGATTCAAAGAAAAGAGCCTATGGTTACCCATGCCATGTTTCCCTCGATCTGCTTCACATTGCTTTTGAAGTTTTTACTAGTATGACCTAGCAAAAGAAGTCGACATGTCTTGAGTGGAGTCGACTGTTTGGTGCAGTAAAGCCCATGTGAATTGCCATGTTTCATTTCCCTGAGCTTTCCTTTTCGTGTGGCAAGAATGTAAATTTCAGATTGTAGGAAAGTTTAATCTCCGCATTGATTGAAATCAAAATATATGAAGATGTAAGAATAAATATAAACTTTGTTAAATATACACTAAATAAAGAAAAGGTTATAAAAATTCTACATAATGGGAAAGATTACACCAATTATTAAAATTATCATATCACCAAAATTATAAACAATTACCAAAATTGCATATTAACGTTAACATCTCTCCTCAAGTTAGAGTATCCAAATAATAAATGTCCAACTTGAATAGAAAAAAGAGAAAACATAGTGCCTTTGTAAAGTTTTTGTTATTGCACCTAATAGGAGATTTTCTAAAGATATTTATATTATTAAATTTACACATTAATTATTGATATTAAAAATTATCAATTCTTTAATTGAATATTCAATTTAAAAAAATGACAAGTTCTCAATTAAATTTCTTAAGTCAAATTCTTCAATTGATTTCTTATCAATTAAATTACTTAAAATAAGTTTTTCACATATAATTTATTAATAATATTAAAATAAAAAGATAGTTGAATTTAAATAAGAAATTTACAAACTAATTTATTTAATTTTAAACTATATTCTCTATAAAAATTAGATAAAAAAATTGACTATAATTATTAATATATATTTACTACTTAGTGTTATAATTATCAAGTAATTATAAATTTAAATTTTAAATTATTATTAAATCATAAGGTATACTTCTTAACAATTAAACAATAAAATGATAAATAATTATAATAAAAAAAACATGAGAATTTAAAATAAAAATTTATATTTGAAATAAAAACCAATAAATCTTATAATACTTTGTCTAAAGATTTCAACCCTTATAATAAAAAATAAAATTCTAATCTTGAATATCATAGGTGTGTGCAAAAGAAAGAAAGAAAAGAAAAGCCTATGTATATTTATTTATAACTCTAAACGTCATAAAAAGTAATCCAAACAAAGATAAATACTTCCCCTTTAAAATTAATTAAACTTATTTAAAGAACAACTTTTAATTGTATTAAGATAGTTATGATCAACCATTAGATTAAAAACATTTATTCATAATTCAAATTTTCTTGGATCTTTGTAAATAAACTTATTTTAGAAAATTTTAAATATCTATTTTAATTCCCATAAAAGTCACAAATTCATCTAATAATATTTAAAATATAAAATTCTAAAAATAACTTCTAATAATCATATTTTTTAAAAATTACATCATTAAACTTTTAAATTATTCTAATAAAGTTGCTTTTCTCTTAAAATATAAAATTAACTCAAATAAATATATTTATAACAAAAATATATCAAAAAAATAAATATAATATATATAACATACTTATTATAGATTTGTAAGTGATATAATTAATGAAAGAAAATTTTAAATACCTATAATTTATCCTTATGTCTATCATTTTGCTTTGAGTACAATATTTTCATATAAATATTTCTAAGCCACCATTTTATTTTTATCACTAAACTTCATTTTCATAGTTTTTCTAGAAAAATATCAAGGTTACGAATATTTTTACGTTGCAAATTCATTCTTTATTTTTTAGGAAAAAAAAAAAGGTGAACAGAGAAAAATGAGGTTGAAAGAACTTGAATTGACGCGGTACATGGGACCCACACTTAACTTTTTTTTAAAAAAAAAATTCAAGTTTTTTGCCAAAATCTTCTTAATGTACAATAAAAACAGTAAGTTGTACAACAAACTTATTAAAAAGTGAATTCCATCCTCATTTCACACTATTTTATGTTTGTCACTCATTTTACGGTTCTTATTACAAACTGGGTGTTTTTAGCGGGAAATTTAAATTTAAAAAATTTTTCTTTGTTCATGTAGTGAAACTCTTATTTTTATACAAAGTTCTTAAAAAAAAAATACCGAGATTTAATTTGTAACTTTGTTATCCTCTTGCCTAAAGGGCAACAATTTACCTCTGTAGAAAAGCTGATTCATTTGGATTAATCCAACTACATTGCGTTGCATTGCATTGTCAAAATCCATATTATATACTTGAAAGAGGTTGACATATACCACTAATTACCTTATCATGCATACTCCACTTGATTAAAACAAGTGATTCCATCGCTTATGTCACTTGCTAGCATTGGAAGACTATAAATTTTATATGCCAACTTCTAAAAGCATTATGATTGGGTCTATCAAATAGTTATAATAGTTTAGTATATGATTATAACTAATGATGAAATTACACTATACAAGAAACGATGACAATGGTATTATTCTGCATATTAAGACTGTTCTACAAATTATGGAACTTATAAATTTTGTTATTTCTCCAAGGTTTCAGTTCTTAATTTCTCGTGCGGAGTTCGTTGTTGTTGCCACCGTCAATTTATCTAAGAATATTTTCTCCGATTGAAAGAGAGCTCTTTCTCATTTCCCAGCATCTCAAAATTTAAGGTTGAATTTTTTTCAATTAGGAGAGAATGATGAAAAATCAAGAATGAAGATTCTTGTTATTTAGAATTTTATTGATATTTTGTATTTATGATAATATTTATTTTATTAGATTGAATATTTTATTTTAAATCGAGTTATTTTAGCTCTATAAATAAGATTTTTATCATGTTATTTTTGGACAGAGTTGTTATGAATGAATCTTGAAATTACCTTTGAACATTGAATTTAATTTTATGATAAATTGTCACGCTTACTTTGTATTTTTGAATTTTAATTCTTGTAACTTGTTTTTGTCCGAGGCAGGCTCTTAAAACAAATGAAAGAAAAAAATAGAAAATTGGATTTACTTTTAGGTTACGAATATGACCTAGGGGGCATTCGGTGGCCCTGGAAAATGCATAACCAGACAAAACCCCATTCCGGCGAGCACCCCGAACTCGGTGCTGATGCCATGATATAATTATAATTATAATTATAATACGGAAGAGAGAGAGCGAGAGAGAGAGAGAGAGAGGGAGCTTCGTAGGGAGAGAGAAACTGGTTCTTTCATTGATTGGCCGACCGAAGACAACAACAGCTACTGCTTCTACTACTACCTCTTCTAGTTTTCTATTCCTTAAGTTCTCCCTGTCTTTTATTTTTTGACAATTGCATAATAAAGACCAACACCTTCACTTCCTTCTGGGGAAGGTGAAGTGTGAACTGATCCATTGGTGAGCAACTACAGAGACCACCACCCTTTTTGTCTCCAAAAAGACAAAGTCGTCTTTTTTCTTTTCTTTTTTTTATTTTTCTTTTTTTTTTATGATCGGGAACAAACAAAAGAATGGTGGGCATCTTCTCAAGATTTTCTGCTAGCAGGGCTGGTCATAGGGGAACCCGGAGTGCCCTTGTAAGACCGCCCACTCTCCTTTCTCGGTTCCTTCTCCTCCTCTTTCTCCTTCTTCTTCTATGTTGCTTGCAGAAACTTGCATATATATATATATTTATTTTATTTTATTTACGCTTTTGTTTTACCTTTTTTGCGATTAATATCCAGTAACTACTACGTTTTGATCTACTATGATCTTTGCTTGTGATTGTCCTGAATTCCCTCTCTCTCTCTCTCTCTGGTTTTTTTTTTTTTTCTCTTCTTCTGTTTTGCAAAATTGGAACTATTAATTTTTTTTTGCTTGGGGTGACTTCGTTTATTTTTTTTGCTCTTGATTTCCTGATCCGGGACTTTTTTTTTTATCTTTTTTTTTTTTTTTTGGCTCATCAAAATTTTTGTCATTGATGTATCCTTAAAAACGGAAGAAAGCCACAATTTCTCTTGGATTGGTGTATAGACAGATATGCTACTGAGAATTCCCTTTATTCTTTAATGCGTCAATTTTTCTTTGGGGGCCGTATTTCTTCTATCTGTTTATCTCATTTGGACCAATGGACCTATTAAACGATTGAGGTTTCCCTTCCAAGCCTCTTCCTCCATCCCTTGGTGGGTAGGTTCCATCAATTCCATCTGAATTGTGGACGCTGACTTTTTTCCTTGTTCACGTGCACCGTTTGGCTGATCATTTTCCGGACACTAGTTTTTCTTACAGAATTAATAGACCGTATTATGATTAGCTTCATGTGGGCAGGACGAAAGGGAAGTGCTGCCTCCAAATGCTGATGTTACTGTGGCTGCCACTGCTGCCGCTCCTACTCCCCACGGAATTGAAGTGGCAGTGGAATTTAAGCCTGTTGAGCACCCAATTGAGCCTCTTGATCATGATCAGCCAATTCAGTGCCCATTGCCGGAACGTTCCATTCTAAATGTAAGCTAGATACTTGTTTCCTGGTTCAGTCTGCATGTGTTGATAGTGTCAAGATTTTGTGCAGTCATTTGAATTGGATTAGAACGAGATTTATTTTCCTTGACAATAGTGGCTTAAAGGAAGCATTGCCCCTAATTTGCACAATCAAGTCTGGTTGCTTGCATCCCACTCTATGGTGATCATTGGATTTCTTGCTCAGCATGGTTTCATGAAAAAGACTGAGTAATCAAAACAAGAATTAGGATTATGCAAAAGATTTCTATCTTAAAGGAAAGACAAGTTTCTAGCAGGGTTTAAATGAAATTTAATAACCATTTTATCAGTTCTGGACTTGAGTTATGTGATTACTTGTCCGTAATTTATAAAATATGCATTGGCATGTGGCATTCTTGTGTCTTTTTTATCATAAGAATATCACTGAGCCACATTTGGGACCTTAGATCTCAAATAATCGGCAATGGTGGATTGTTCTGGGTAATTTTTCCTAATTATCACCCATGTTTCATTCCATAGCATATTTCCACTAAGCTGTGCCTTTCTGTCCCTCAGAAGCTTGCTGCAACCCTTAAGCTTACAGATCACTTCCATGACATATGCCACCTACCATCCCCATGTTTTTAGTTTTAAACTAGAAAGAGTGAAAGAAATATTCTTAGAAAGCTGTACCCTTTTTTTCCTTGAACATATTCCAAATATTTACTTAAATTTTGTTAATCTATTTGACTTAATTGTTAGTGAGGGAAACTATTTTTGCCTCTTGGTTTGGAAGTTGAATTAGGTAACACATGAATTCACATCGGTAGGAGAAATAATAATTCTGATGATTTAGTGTGGACAATGGGTGCTCATTGAAACTGTCAGCATAAGGATGCAATAGCATGTGATTGATTGGCTCTAAAACTTGAGAGAAGAAGTGAGCAGGATGGAAGCCAATGTTGAGCAAAAAGTTCCTTGGCTGTCTTACCAATGTGCTCCTCACATTATCACTGTTCATTTTTGTTCAGAGATTTCCTTGAAACTTACATCGGTGTCTTCTATGGAAGTGTTAGCAGATGGTTTACAGTCAGCAGCTTCATTGGTAAAAGGTTAACCAAATGCCCTCACAGGGATGGGGAGAGGGTGTGAGGGGGGATGTGCTTTGTGCGCGTGCCGCCCGGGGGGGGGTGTGCAGGGGAGATGATTGGTACAGAACATGGCATTGAGAGAGGCTGGAGTACACCAACAGTCTGGGATTATTAGGGTTTTAGGTTGTGAGGCTACTTGAAATGGCTGAAAATCCTTTTCCTGGACCCATTAAATCCAAAAATTTCTGATGATATGAAGTTTTAAGTTTGGTGTGTTGTGTGATGGTGGGTACTTCATCATTGAGATGTGATTTCTGGGTTTATGTTCATAGTTCCTGACAGCAAGACCACTGTTGCAGAGTGTAAGTACAGCACTGGTGGCCTAATTTATTCGACATTGTATCAATAGTCCAATGTCTTCCACGTAATCAGTAATAAGGACAAGAGTTTGTTGATATGAGATTCTATAGCATTTATTGACACTCATCTAGTAAGAACAAGGTTTTCCTTTGCTAGTTTTGGTTCCACTTTTACCAATCTCAATCATAGGGAGCCTCTTTCTGGATTCGATGGTGCTGTATTAGTTATGCAGATGTTCTTTCCATCTGTATTTGTGCATTTGAATGTGGCATCAACTGTCAGTTCCTTTGGTGGATTGCATTGAGGAAGACTGATAGGAAATGCTGCCTCAGTTCCTTTTCCTTGTTTTTTTAGCATTATTGTTTACAAATTCAAGTAATTCTTACATAGGAGAAATTGAATGAGCCGGCCAACATGACTGGTGTGAATTGGAAATTACAAAAACATATTTTGGAAAATGGGAAAACAGAGGAGTGGATTGTACACACAATATCTTGTTGTTGGGTTTACTACTGTTTCCATTTACATGCCTAATTCTTTTTGGTGTCAACAAATTTTTGGGATTTTGATAGTATGTTTCTCATTGATCAGGATGGAAGAATATGGAAGGAGCGACTATCTGCAACTGTGAGGAGGAAAGCTGATTTGCCAGTTATGAAAGAAGGTGGGACCCCTGAGGCAGAATCTGCTGGGACAAAGCCACAACCAACCAGGTCCAATCGATTGATTTCACCATCTATAAGTGCTCCTGAACATAGTTTGCTGAAACTGCTCGAAGAATGTAATGTATCTGGGGTCTAAAGCCTGGTAACATAGTTTACTGAAACTGCTTGAAGAATGTAATGCATCTGGGGTTACGTAGTTGCATTACTTTATATGGAATTCAACTTCTTTTTCTTGTCTTGCCAGTACGTCTACCTTATATATGGTTAATATGTGGTTCTGGACAATAACAGCAAAGTCATACCTTTTATGTAAATTTAGTAGCGCTTGGATCTGAGCAAATGCCTTATGTTTCAACTTTTTATTGCTGTTGTAATTAAATGTACCCTTTTGTAATATTTGATGTTCATAATGGCATCCTTGTTGAGCCAGGATCAAGCTACTAGTAGTGTCATTGATTCCTTCCTTGCAAGATAATTGTCATGTTCCATGGTGTTTGTTGCCATGCCAATGCTGGATGATGGGCTTTATGCTTGGATTGGAATTACAGGCAAAGAATCTTGGAAAGAAATGATGAACAACTTGTGGATGAAAAAGAAAATCTTCTGAGAACACAACACAAGCCAGTAGATCAACAAATAGTGAACATGCCAAGTGGATATAGAATTGGGGAGATAGCCAAAGAAAGCACATTAGCGCACCTCCACGTACACACTCAAACACACAGGCAAAAAATTTTCCACTCACTGGTGCATGCTCCATGACATTTAACGGAGAAGATGTGGCATTTGCTTTTATGGTTCAAAATTCAGAAGAACTTCAGCCTCCTGCCATAGGCTTTTCTGAACCTGCAAAATCTATCTCTATTATTGTTGTGTGTATGTGCAGTTTGCTTATTGTTGTTTTCTCGAAAGATTAGGCACGCATTATGGTGGGTTATTGAAACATATCTGCAAGAGGTTTAGGTAAATAGCAGCAGTACCTATATTAGTTGGAAGTCAGGACAGACCTTTATTTAACTTAACTACTTCTGTGACCTGTAACGTCTATGGATCATCTCAGAATAGCTTAGATCTGATACTGCGGTTTTGTTAAGATTATATTAGTTGCACACTGGCTTCTACTGTTCCCTGTGGTTATGCAAGTTGATAATGATCCATCCCATTCCAAGCGAGGACATACATTCAGTTTACCAAATTTCCGCAACTAGGCATTGTTGTCCTGGTCGTCTTGCAGTAATCGCGGTCAATGGGCATACGCGATTAATTTTCTAAAGATCCAGTAAAAATGCTTTACAGGCCTTTCTTTCCTGTAAACAGACACCAAATTTTAAGTACTCTATGGTACATTGCGGTAGGGCATCATGTTGCCTTTGCTGATTTAAACTGGCCATGGACACACGCTTGCATCCCATACTGATGATATGTTTGGTTCACTCTCTATAATGCTGCGAAAATATTGACTGATTCAAATTGATCACAATTATTACCATTAGAAAGATCACCAGTTTTATACTTTAACTGCCTATTATTAAAAATTAAAAAAAGAAAAAAATGGAAGACTTGGAACTGGTCTATATATTTTTTAAAAAGAAATCTTTGGTACTTGAATTTTTACAGCTTGGCTAGGAATTGGATTGGTTTGCACTTATAGCCGTTGTAATGTGGCAAAGTGCTTGATACTAAGGTTAAGCTGCATTGGCAGACTGAAAACTTGAAAAGGCAGATCGATATTGAGTGAAATAAGCTGCTTAGTATCACACAAAGCCACTCCAAACAGAAAAAGGAGGAGCAAAGTAAATACAGAGAAAATAGGGACAATGATAGGGACGTCACTAGTCCTAACAAAAAAGCAATAATGCTGGTAGACAATCCAAGTCAAGGTTGAGTTCATGGCTTCTTGCTGGACAACATTAATTGGGCGGATCCTCTGCACCGATCATGGCCACAGAAACAGATCAATACAACATATTGATGGTGTCTCTCTCTATTATGCTGATAGAGGCGGCTTTGCTTTCTAACAGCAACTCGCAACCGCCATATATAGCACATAACCTCTCCTAGTTTTAATGCCCACATTACAGTGCAAGTGCCTTGACACTCGCGCTGGCCCCCGCCATCCAAGCTTTTCATTGAATTGTTCACCGTATTTGTCTTGCAGGTTACGGCTCAATTCAAAGAGAGAATAGAATTGGCTACTAGCTAGTGACCAATGATCCTTGAAATACTGAGAGAAGCATACTGAAAAATTGACAATCGTGATAAAGAGTGAAGTATAGGAACAAATAGACATCAAGGCACAAACTGGTTCTATAACAATATAAAAACTATAAAGGCAACTTGGGAACTTCAAATTGGTGCATTTCCGTTGGGTTGGCAAGGTGTTTTTGCAGGCCGCGAAAGTTTCCATGATTCATTCTCTTCCATCTTGGATGAGATTCTGCAACCTCTTTCTTGCCAGAAACTGCACGGATCTCCGTGGTGGTGGCTAAATGAGTTGGTATGGAGGTGATAAAAATGAAAAGCAAAAGAACCAAGGGTGTCAATGCGGCCTTAGCTTGTAACATTATGCTTTTGGTTTATCGCTTTCTATGCTGGGGAGGAGATTGTATTGATAAAGAGCTTGGAAATAGATAAACTTTGCTTTGCTTGGAAGAAACATGGAAATTATTCGACCTCCCACTTCTCCCACATTAATTATTGCTAGACTTATTATGGTTGAGGTTGGCTTGTGTTACTGGGGTCGGTTTTTATCTATTATTCACACTATGTATTAAAATATGTGTTTAAATACAAACTTTGGTTGCAAGGCTTTGGTTTGTGGGGGCAACGGAGTGTTGAAGTCCCTACCCCAACTCGAGAATCCCTTTTTCTTTAACCTAATGATAATAATATTGATGTTGTTGTTCCCGATGAAGGGAAGTGTAGTGACTTGCAAGATAAAGAAAAAGCTAGGGGGTGTTGGGTTATGGCCTAGCAACAATATTCTAATATCTGAGTTAGTAGAATTTCTAGGGTGAGTAGGTGAGATGAATGCTAGTATTGGAGGCTTACCTCTAAGGTGCATCATCATGGGTATTTAAGTATCAAGCAAACTCTTATTCGTTGTTAGGAGACTAGGACAGCTGATGGAGTATGCCAAAAAGGTCTTTGGCATGTAGGGCTAACGTGGCTTTCAAGCAAGGCTCTTGCTTTATGTGGGAGTGAGGAGAAGCTCCATCAGAGTGGTGGAACATCATCACCTTATAGAGATGAGAGATAAAAAGTATCTATGCTAAGTACAATTGTCTTTTTCGGTGACGTGTCTCTGCTTACCTAGGGATCTCAAATTTGGTGACGTTAATGGCATGGCGAGTGAACAAGGTACTAATGAATGCAGAACCGAACTTGGGGTTAGCCGACTTCTCACTAGGTTATCAGTTCGTGGCCTTGCAATAGATTTGTCAAGGGCCTACGATGGTAGTATGCTTGTCACTTGGTCCCCTCCAAAATAGGGTACTAACTTGCCAAGGAAGCCAGGACTTACGTATCTGTCACTAGTCATGATTTTGAAAAGATTTGAAATCTGTCCGTCCCATTCGTTGTCACTTTGGGCAATGTGTTCATTAAAACTTGTGGTGGTTGAATTGGGGAAGTCCTTTTCGTTCCCTTGATCGGTGCTTATTTAAGGTGGTAAATTCTTTCTTTTGCCAAAATCTTCTCTTTCCAGTGGTCCATCTCATCTCTAGCTGCTTTTTCTTCAATTCTTCAATTCTTCATTTCCAGTGATCCATTTTCTTCCTCTTCTTTCGGTTTTGCCATGGCACGTGTGTCAAAAGAAGCAACTTCTAAGGCATCTTCCGTAGGAGAAATGGCCACTGATTGTCAAGAGAAGTTGGTTGACTCAAAGAGGTCGAATCAAAGGATCCCTCCTTGATTAAGGATGATTCTCTAAGGGACAGTGTTCTACCTTGATGGCTTCCAGGTTTTGAGGTAGAGTAGGAAAAGGATAACTCACCTTGGGTCTTTCCAACTAATATTATGTTACTTGGATCAAATAGAGAAAAAGGTCATTCAGGTCCAACTAAGTATACTTTCTCTTTACATAGAACACCTAGCCAAGGGGTTGGTACTCTCCATCCCTAAAATCTTTCAAAAGTTCCTCAAATTTTATCGGATAGTTCACGAACAACTTCATCCAATAGTTGGCTTAATCTCGGGTGAAGAAGACAGACCTCAAAGGAAGAAGAGGAAAGAAAAGGCCCCAAGTAAGGCTACTTCACAGGGTCATCCTCCCTAGAGTTGAGGGTTACTCTATCTACTGCATCATGGCCAGGGTGGTGTAGATGCTAAAAATATAAAAGAATAGAAAAGTGCTTGACGAAAAGGCCCTTGATTGGGGTGGTTGGGCTATAAAGGAAAAAAAAGAAAATTGTGATTCTTTAAAATAGGGTTACGAAGTTAGAAAATGATTTGCTGAGCTGCAAAACAAATCCTATTCACCCAATCTATTGAAGAGGATGTTTGCATTGAGAGAGTGGCAATTGCTGCTCTTCCCAGAGTTATGGAGGGAGCATTTGATGCTTCGAAGGAGGATATCCTTGCCAAACATTTGGATTTTGACTTGAATCACTATATTGATAAGCTACTTACACCATTGTTGCAAGGATTAAAGGAGAGCTCACAAGTCGGGGATACTGATGTTTGCAAAATCAAGATACTATTGCTACTCCTTAAGGTTGTTGATTCCTAAGGCAATTCAAGAGGGAGGCAAATTGGATATAATTGGTTTGGTCATTTAATCTTCACTTAATTCTAACTTTAAACAGAAATTATAAGATAAATAATGAAGAATATAAAGCAAGTAATATAAACAACAAAAATAAATAAGTTATAAAGGAAGAGTGATCAAACATAAGAATTTATAGAGATCTAACTATTCTCTTCTCTTTTAAGGTTACCATCTAAAGAGTTCTTAATCAAGTATCATAATTTTTTTTCTTAAGTAAAGATCAAACTTTTTACAACTTTACTTGGCAATATAGTGTTAAATTCACTAATTACTTTACTTATTGATCCAATGCTAAATTCATCAATTACTATACTTGTTAATCCAATACTAAGTTTATTTTTATAACACTTAGGTCACTTGACCTTGAATACAAAACTATATTAAGCTTTTTCATAAAATCAAATATTTGTCTCTCTAAAGTATTTTGCCTTTTTTTTTATATTTTGATCTATCAAAGTACATTTCTTTTTTTTATTCATGACATTTAAGACACTTAGTCTTATTTATAAATATTCAATATATAGATATTTAGGTCTTAATAACTATTATAATTGATGATATCTTGCTATATAAAGAATAAATTATAATTCGAACTAAATCTGGAAAGTATATCTATAAGATATTAGTTAATCGTTAGATAGCTTAGGTCAATTGATCTAAATTCTTTGAAACTTTTGAATTTTTTGCACTTTTGTTATATCGAACGACTAATATAAAATTTTTGGAGCAAAATTTTTGGAGCTTTTAACTTTTTACACTTTTGCCATATCAGTTAATTATAACAATTGATTTAGTTGACTAATTCAAAATTTCTATAACTTTTCAACTTCAGTATAATACTCTTTTGTATATTTAATCTATCCTAGTCACTTATTTAGTTAATTGATCAAGACTTTCTAAAGTTTTTCATCTTTTTTTAGTCATTCCTTTTGTGCTTGATTTTTTCCTTTCTTTGCAAAATCTCTTTCAATCTTATTCAAAAAAAAAATTTCCTTTCTATTTCATAATATTTTTATATTCTTTTCCATGATTTTATTCAAATTCAAACTTTTTTTCTTTCTTTTCAACCTCATAGCTTGTACTCCCTTCAATTAATCAACTATAACTTTCTTTACTGAATCTCAAATCATGTGTTGTCTTTTGTATTGAAAAGTAGACTAAAATATCTTTTCAACTATGTGCAGCTCATCATCTAATTCAGCTTTAAATCTTTGTGTTGACTTTCAGAATTTGATTGATATAGTCTATTCTAACACCTTTGACATGCTCCATTATCTGGGTCATATCTTCCTCCATACATCTTCAATTAATGATAATGAGGTCAAGTCACTCACTAAAAGGAATAATAAGTTGAAAAAAAGTCTATAATAAGTAAAAACTTATAGAGATTTAAAATAAAACTATTCATCTTAAGAAGGAAGTTTCCAAACTTCAAGAGCCTCTTTATAAGTTTGTTAAAAGTAAAGACAAACATGACATGTTACTTAACTTTGAAAAACCTTAAGGTGAGAAGACTAGTTTGGGTTATGCGTCTCGTGCATATCAACTTACAGTTTCTTAAGGAAAAATAATTTATGTACACACACATGCTTAAACACCTAGTATTGCATTACATAAGAATATTTATGCACCATACCATGGTAGAGAAGCATCTCATAAGTATGCCTATATATATATAAGACATACACAAAAACCTAGAGGAATATAAACATGCATATTCATATAACAGATGACTTGTTCATTCACATGATAGACACTATGTGAAAGATCATATTAAATGTTATTTTTTATGTTGATTATAGTTATATAAAATATTCTTGAAATTTGAGATGAAGTTTAAAAGGTATACAATATTCTCATATAAGTGCTAATAGCCCTTAAGGACCCACGCAAGTTTAGGTATTAAAATCTATTACTTGAACTATTTTGTAAGTGAAGAGGAATATTGTCATCAACCAAGCAAAAATCTTTAGAAATTAGTCTATTGGTTAAATGATAATTACAATAAGGAATGAAATACTTAAACTCTTTCAATTGCTCCTATCTCTTACCTTATACTTTATTTAATTATTGTGATGTTTGATTATTTAAAGTTTCTTGTGTTCTTATGCATATATTGTTGGTCCTAAAAATACCTAAAAGGGAGAGTGAATTAAGACACATTCATATAATATGTGTAGCATGATAAATAAAATAATTGCAAAAAAACAAAAAACAAAAAACTACTCTGGTATGAAAATGGAATAATGTAATTACAAAAGTTTATATAAATGCTTATTTTGGCTTTAGACAAGAAAATAAATCAACTAAATTTAATTCACATGACTAACAACTAACTCATGTAAAAAAATATATATAGAATAATTAAAATATGCTATGATGAAGAGTTATTAAGTGTGTGAACTTGTATAATAATAAAAATAATTAAGAGTAAAAAGAGTAAGACATGTTAATTTATAAAAATTTGGAACTCTTGTTTCTACTTTGTCTCACCAAGACCACTATTAAACTTCTCAACACAGAGGAGACCAATTTTAATAATAATGTGATCTTCAAACACAAAGTCATAAAAGTCTAAAAACTTATTGTAACATACTTATACAAATGTGTTTCTCAAACTCTTAATCTCTAGATTTTACAATGTTAAAATGCTTATAAAAGTTTTTTAAAAGTCTCACTTTCTTATGTACTTTTGATTTTTAGACCAAAAAAAACTCAAAGGAGGTATTTTTCTTCAAAATGAGGGTCGGTGTATATATATATATATATAAAGAAAGGCCAATTGGAACCACTAGCTATTGGATTATAAAAGGTATTTTTTGTTAGAGATTTGAAGCAATTTGCTTGTTGTTTGAAGCATTTAGTTGTGTGTTGATTCTATCTAAATTAATTTTTCCATTAATGATAGACTTGATTATGTTATTGGAGATTTAGTTAACTTTGCCTTGGTTGATTAAAGCATGATTCGCTAAGCTCCCTTATTTGTCTTAAACAAGATTTCTAACCATGATTTCCTTCCTTCTTGCTTGAATTTATGAATATTTTATGGCTAAATAGAATTTTTAGTAATGAAGACTTGATTTTCTTGCCAAAAATGAGGGATATCCAAGTCATAAAAGCTTGCTTCAACTTGATTTTTTTACCAAAAATTTGTCTTTGATCACCTTGTATATGTGTAGTGTGAGTTGTACCATAAATTTACTTAAGTTACTACAAAGATGAGAGACTTCATTCATGCTGCAAGCTATAAAAAAAAAAAAAAAGAGTTTTGCTAGTGCAAAGACTTTTTAAATTTAAATTTTACCTATGCAAACTTAATTTTATAGTTGCATCACATTAAATTCTAATATTTCCTTTACTTATCCCTTTAAATCCATATAAAACCAATGAGCTAGGCTATAAGGAAAAAAAAAAGTTAACATAATGACTAAATAAATTAAAAACCTATTTGCTAAAAGTGTTTACCAACAACTTTATCATGTTGTGTTGTTTAGTACTCCCATTTATAGCCAATCCAAAATTAATAGCATAAGGTAGCACTTAGCATAACAAAAATATAATACAAACAAATATGATTGGCTACATAAAACCTAATTATGTTAGCATATCAAAATATATAGCATATGATCTAACATATATGTGTTTAATGTTGATTCATGCAAAACATGATCGACTACATAATAACTTAATTGTATTGGCATATCAATATATATAGCACATAATCTAACATATTTATGTTTGATGTCGATTCATGCATACTTTAGCTTTTATATGCCTTGATATTCTCATTTGCATGTTTCATCTTTGATATACCTTAACTACCATAGTTTGATTCTTTAAAGGCATAAGCCAAGTTTTCATGACCATATCTTATATTAATGGCATGTGCTTAGCTTTATAATGCATTCATTTTGATCAAGTCATCTTGTATACTTGTGTTGTATACTCATTTAAGTTATTGTATCATTATGATCATGCATAATTGCTATTAGGCAAGTTATACATTGTCTTGTATGATTAAAAGGAAGCCATTATGATTAATTGATAATATTGCTTAAACTCATAGATCCAAGTAATTTAGATACCAAGAGCCTAACTTGATTTTATCTTGTAGGCATACAAGGAGAATTCTACAATGTAAAAAATCTCTATACTTATTTGACTCTAAGGAATCAAAGGAAAGATTGAATGCATGAGGTTGAACAACACATCAAAGGAGCAAGAGCACTAAGATGCAAGTGAGGAGTATTAATTTCCTTATGGGAATAAGTATGTAAACCAAAAGAGAGTTGCATTAATTGACTTAAAAATTGTCAAAGGAAGTAAAAGCATGCTTGAGAGACTTTCCAAGGGAGGATTATCAGACCTTATATAAAAGCTTAGCTCTTTCTTGATGGGTAAAAGATTCTCCAAAGTAAAGTCCATATGGGATCTTTATCAACCAAGTAAGGAATGTAAGGAAACCATCTAAGAAGTTCAGTATGCATGATTCTAAACATTATAGCTAACTAATGTCTACATCAACTGAGTTTAACAAGGATAAATGATAAGGATTGTACAAATGATAGGTGGAAGGTTTCAATGGATGCAAGAAGTCCATTGCACAATCCAAAAGGCCCAATAATATGAGATAGATCTTCAATCAGTGCAAGAAGTCCATTGTACATTCCATAAGACCCAATAACACGAGCTGGAGCCAGAAAGATGAAAGAAGTACTAAATGGGCTGATTAAGGATGTTCGGCCAACCAAATTTCAAATGTTACAAGTTCAAACTTGAAAGAGAGTTCAGACCTTATTAATATCATTGGACTACTTAAAGTGTTAGAACTAAGTAATATATGTCACTCTAAATTAGGAGTTTATTTTCTGTGTAAGAATTTGTACCTAGATAGGAATTCCTCGTAAATAAGAAATTGTCCTAAGTAAGAATTCGTACTTCTTTAGGATTGCTATCTTAGCCTATAAATAGGCACCCTTGTAATATCAGTCAAAATCAGACAACTTTGAATGAAATACAAAGTAAGAGTTTTTCTCCCTCGATTCTTTTAAGAACTAAAGAACTTATCAAAAGGTACTTCTTTTTATGGCGTTCAAATTGATTTATCACTCTCAATTCCTTTCTTTTCTGAAGTATGGCGTCTATATATTTCTTGAATATTCTAGGTTTGTGTTCCTTCGAATATTGGGTCTAGGGTTTCTGTTATTAAACTCTAATTTAACTTTCCTGGTTGTTCCTTAATTTCTTGTGTGCGTTAGGTCGTTAAGCCACGTCTTTTTGGAGTTTTCCACATTAATAAATGTGCAACAAAGAGAGTATGAGATTACTTTATGCGATTGGTTAAGTATTTCTTTGAAGTACTATAAGTTTTATACTATATTGATCCTATATTTCATGATTTAGGGGGAAGATGAAAGTTAGTCCTATATGGATTTCTTAAGATTTCATATTGGCATATATTTTAAGGAGAAGCATTTTGATGCATATGCCCTTATGTCCTTATACTTTTATGATACATCTACCTTAATAGTTCAATGCTTGTTTGGAAAAAGGAGAGAATTCTTTTAATGCATTAAGGGGGAGAATTATGTCAGTCTTTTGATCAAAAAACACCTTTTTGAATTAGACAATAAGGGAAGAAGTATGTTGATGCATCAATACTTTATATTTGCTTATATTCTTATGTACATCAATGTTGTGTCATGATTAAAACACAATATGAAACCTTAAGGTTGCAACAGAGGTGTTGTTAGATGTTTCACCTTTGCTTGCTTCTCCATGATTTGATATCATCCATCTTGCAACTTACATGTGATACATGTTACCTTTATTTTTGTTTTCTTATGCCTGTTTAAAGGCACAATTTTGTCATGAGAGGGATAGTCCTCTATTTTAGGTGCCACACAACATTTCTAATTATGTTGATTGTTATTAGGCTTTTATTGTTACTTAAGATTAGTTAGATAAATGGACTACCTAATCGATTTATCATTTTCTAAGAAGAATTAGTCTTATCTCTCCTTGTCTAAATAAGAGGGCTTATTGTCTCCTTAACAACTCTATAAACTTATATATAAAGGTATTAACTTCTTAGTACACCAAGCTTTACAAGAATTTTTCACCTTTATAAGAATTTCTCCTAGCCAGTTAGTTCTAGATTCCAAGAGCTTTCTTACAAATCTACTGACCTTAGGTTTTAGTTGCTAAGTTATTATTATTAGAGCCATGTTATTGAATCTCTATATGTTAAATATGGTTCTTTATGAGGGAGACAATGGTTTTTATACTATTAAGCAAAAGGTAATGATGATCTAAGTGCTTTGGAAGGTAAGGGTCTTCTTTTTAAAATAGAGAGATCCTAGAGGGGAATAATTCTTCTTCTCTTAGCTTGCATGAGGGTAGGTTTCCTATTCCTAGATTTGGGTGTTTGTTAAGTCTAATAAGATTTGTATTCCCTCATAAATGTCTCAAATCAGGGATGTATGAGAAGGTCGTTTGGTTTGGTGCATTCATTTCATTAATTCCTAAATGGTAATTAAGAGATACCTCATTCTTTATCATCTATACAAAGCCAAATAAAGTTTGGCCTTACGTATGGCTAGGAGAAGCCTTAGGCTTGTGATTCCATTCCTTTTGCTAGGCTTAGTAGGTATAACAAGGTAGGAAAGTATGAGTGCAAAACAATGCGATTATATGACCCATGAGTAGTTATAGGTGAAAACTGGACATGAGCCATTCAAGTCACTTATAGAAATTCTTCAACAAATAAGTCTTCCTGACTTGCTTATGTTTAGTTTTCTTAAGTATTTATTCTTACCTTGTACCAATATGTCTTCCAACCAAGGATTCAACCTTCAATCCACCCCTACATTTAAGTTAAAGCAAGCTTAAATTGTTAGTTCCAAGCTCCTAGATCAAATGGGTTTGGCTAAGAAGAAACTTTTTAACAAAAAGTGTTTTGGAAATGACACCAATGAGACCAACTCCACCAAGTATGTTCATGGTAAAGAAAGGAGTCGATGAGTTCTAGTTTTTGGGTATTATCAAGTTAAAATAGAGCTATCTGGTGATCAAACTCTTTTTATAAATGCTACCCATGCAAGCTTTGTTTAGGAATCTCTTAGTTGTGTTATGGCTCCTCTTATTACTGTTAAGGAATCCTAAGTTCCATGACCAACCTTGCTTTTAGCCAACTTGAGTTTAATCCCCTTATTCCAAGTGCACAAGATTCTTTCTTAAGGTAATTTGCTCGATAACTAGGTTTACAAGAAAGGGAGGATTCTTTTGTGGTGCACTTATCAGGGATTTAGATTCCCCTTTTCCTACATAGCTTGTTTCCAACAAAGTTATCCACTTGAATTTTACCTCTAATTCCTATCATGGAATGGTTGCTCCATCTTAGGGACAAGGTAACATTATTCATTTATAACATTTTAAGTTTTTTACACTTCTAGCTCTTACCTTTTATAAAGACAATATTTCCTTGATTGTATCAAATTTTAAAGTTCTTCTTCAATGATTAAGGAGATTTGAAATTAGGTCAAAAGAGTCTAAGTCATTTTAAAATAAGAGGGATGAGCTCTAAAAAAGTCTACTTTATGTTTGATGGCTAGGTTCTAAATTAATTATGGCTAAGAGAACTGAAGTGTCTATTTAAAAATTAAAGAATAAGGTGTAGGATATGGAGAAAAAGATGGTAGATTAAGTCATTCTTCTTTTAAGGTGTTGGACTTGGAAACTGCCCTAAAAGAGGAGGACCTTTACCATTATTAGTTGGAGTTTGACAACTTTAAACAAATCATGGTAAGAAAGGTTGAAATTACTAAGCTTAAAGCAACTTTAGAGGAGTCCACCAAATGAAAGAAGCATTGATGATAGAGTATGAGATGGCCTAAGATGGGCTTTTTCCCCTTAAGCAATGGAACAAGAAAGTAGCCATCCAAAGTAACTTATGGTACCATTAATGCTACTAACATTAGAAGTCAAAGTTTCCAAACATTAAGAAAACTAGATTGATTTGTCCATATCTGGACTATCCCTCATCTGAAGAAGTTGCCTTTGATGTTTAAAATAATATATTTAGAACTCCTGCTCTAGATTCTCCCATTACGAATTAAAGAGAACTTTTAATTTTTAGGGTCTTATTTTGCCTTTAACTATTAGACATTGACAAGAGTTTCTCTAATTACTCAAAGCCACCTTTTGGAACCTTAGGTTAATGATGCAATGTTGACTGATGTTAAAACTTACAAGTCGTCATGTATGTTAATTCTTTGATGTGAATAGGTGACCAAGCAAAAATGCACCATGTGTTTTTGAACAAATAATGACAAAGTTTCCTTACTATCATTATTTCACTCATTTTGCATTCTTGATTTTCCTTTCAAATTATAATCCCAAATCCTTTGTTATTTTAAGTGTTATTCAAGTTAGTTTCTAGTTTTAACTTTGTTTGTTTGTTTTTCCTTTTCTGGTTACTTATAAGCTAGGTCTCTATATGGTAATGAGGAATCATTTAAGCATAATTTTCAATCTTAAGTGTATTTGTATTTTGTATTTTAACATTTTTATTTTACTTAATGGCTTGCAAACAGTTCACTTTAACGTCAATTTTAAGGCCTTTGGCTTTGCATAAGCTTTTAAATGGTTGAGAATCCTTATTTCAGTTTCTTATTGATCTTTTTCCAAGTTTATTATCAATTATACAAAAGCATATTGTTAGTCAAATTCATCTTTCCAAATCCTCAGTGCCCATATTTTTTAGTCTTTAAGTACCTACTCTTTTGGCCAAGTCTTTATGTGTATGGTGCCTTTGTTAGGTCTTGGGTGTTCATATCTTGGGTCATTTTAGGTGCTCATTATTTTTGTCGAGTCTTTAGGTGCCTTGTGCCTTTTGTTAAGTATTTTGGGAGTAAGATCGCACCACATGCGTTGAACGAACTTTATACTTTCATTACTTTAAATGAAATTGAGTTTTGTTAGGTATAAGTTCCTATAGTTAAAAAAAGAAATAAAAGGTGTTATTGATAATGAAAGTTTAAACTAGTTAAGTTACAAACTCTTAGAATTGGAGTTTCATCCATCTACTTAAATTTATAGTTTATAGGTTGAATAACCTCAATCATTTTGTAAGGATCTTCTTAATTTAGTGTCAATTTGTTAGTCTCTTTTTCACTTTTATTGGCTTCTCACTTGTGAATGATTAGGTCACTTTTTCTAAAAAGTCACTCCTTGATGCATTTATTGTGGTATTAGACATTTTTTTATTGATGAGCCACTGTATTGACCATGACTTATTCTCTAGCGTCCTCCAATAATTTAGGCTTACATTGAGGCTCTCCTCATTAGTATCTTCTTGAAAGTTATCAAAATGATAGTTAGATTCTCCTACTTCAGCTAAGACTATGGCTTTTATTCTGAAGATTAAGGCAAATGGGATTTCTCTACTAGTTGCTCATGGTGTAGTGTAATAAGTCCATAAGACAATAGACAATTCATCCACCTATTGTTCTTTGGATTTGTTAAGTCTTTTTTTCAAACCCTAAATGATAGGCTTGTTACATTTGTTTAAGGGTGCTTGACAATTGCAAAATTAAAAAAAAAAATGCCTAGTTCCTCGCAAAAGGTATAAAATTAAAAATTTCAAACTACTTTTCGTTACTTATGATGATAACCCAAGGAATTTTGAACCTACATATGATAGCCTTTTAAATAAACTTTCTTATGTTGGCTTCTGTTATTGATGCCAAAGGTTTTACTTTTACCCACTTAGTGAAATAATCCATTACTACAATAAGAAATTTCCTTCCTCTTATGGCAATCAAGAATGGGCCAATGAATTCCAACTCATTGAGCAAAGGGCCATAGAGCAAAAATCAAGGTGAGTTAGGTGGTTGATAGTTGTGGCAAGTTTACAAATCATTAGAAATTGTCATATTTTTTTACTAGCATCAATGAATCCTCTTTCATTATAGGCTAGTAAAAACCTTATTTTAAGGATTTAGTTGTTGTTACCCTTTCATCTATGTGGTTCTTGCATATTCTTTTTTAGATAACTCTAAAGAGTAATTACTTTTTTCCCTAATCAAGCACTTTAACAACAAAAAGCTGAAAGATCTTTTAAACAATTTGTCATCTAAAAGAGTACACTAAGCTGCTTTGTATTTGATTTTTTGGGCTTTTAACTTATATTTTGAGAGCTCTACCATTTGGAGGTACTTGACAATCAAATTCATCCATGTTGTCTAGTTTTTATGGAAGTGATTACTATTATCATTATTTTGTAATTAAGTTACTTGAACATTTCCATTATAATAGGTCTTTTTGCTCCTTCATTCCAACATAAGTGAAATTTGGAAAGTTCATCAACTTGTACATTCTCCATCCTTAAAACCTTTAAAAGTTGCATTTAAACACCTACTTTCATAAGATTTCTTTGGATTCTTTTGTTTTTTGCAAGTACTTGACCATAACCTCTTTTTTTGCTTCATATTCCCCTATGAGCTAGTTCGCAACCAATTATGAGTTATTATGTATCTTTAAGTTTTTAATTTTGAGGGTCTTTACTATTTCCAAGACAATAAGGAGTTCTCTATATTCAACTTTATTGTTTGAGACTAAACATTGGAACTTTAATGCCTTTTTAAGGATAACATTCTTTAGTCCTTGAAATATAATTTTAGGGTTTATGGAATTGTTTTTATTTGGATAAAGCTTATACATTCATTAATGAAGTCAGCTAATGTTGATCCCTTAATGGCTTTCCTTAGTTAGAACTAGACATCAAATTGTTATAATTCCACAAAATATTAGAGCATTCAGTTACCTACATTCATATTGATTAGTCTTTGATCTACAAGGATGATAATCTTGTCAGCTTGGAAGTAGAGCCTAAGTTTCCTTTCCGAGATGATAAGGGCTAGCACTAAATTATCAATCTTAAGATATTGCAATTCAACACCTTGTAAGGCTTTGCTGAAGTAGCATACTAGTTTTTGAATAAAACCTTTTTCCCTTACAAGGACAGAGCCGACCATAAAAGTACTTACTTTTAAGTAAATAAATAATTCCTCCTTTGAAAAGAGTTTACTGAGGAGTAGGGTGGAAACTAAATAAGCTTTTAACTAATCAAAGACATGCTATAGTCTTTAGTCCACTAGAAATTTGGTGCTTCTTTTTTTTTTAATATCTTAAAAAATTAAAGTTACTTGTCTATGATTCTTAAAATCAATATGTTCAAGTGGGCTAGCATGCTCATTAAAACTTAGACCTCTCTTATACTTGTTAGAGATAGTAAGTTTTAGATGCTTATCACCTTCTTTGGATTGGCCTAAATCCTTTTGTAGGAGATAAGGAATCCTAAGAATTTATTAGTCTTGTGCTTCAAAGGCACATTTGGTAGGATTAAGTTTCATATTATACCAATTTAAACTATTATAGGTTTCTTAGAGATTATTTACTTGGTTTAAAAATGCTTTGCTTTTAACAAGCATATCATCGACGTAAACCTCCACATTTTTGCCTACCTGGTGTTTGAACATCTTATTAATCAAACATTGGTAAGTGACACTTATGTTTTTTAGGTTGAATGACATTGTAATAGTATATACCTCTTTCTGTGATAAAAGCAATTTTATCTTCGTACAACTCACATATTGAGATCTAGTTATACTTGAATAAGGTATCTATGAAAGTATGGAGTTTATACCCAAAGTTTGTGAAATCAACATACATTTTCCATTTGTTTATGTTTCTGCACTATTATTACATTGGCTAGCCAAGTTGCATAGATAACTTTCCAAATGAAATTCACTCAAAGCAGTTTGTATGTCTCTTCCTCAATTGCAAATTATCTTAAGGGCATAAAGTTTCTCTTTCTCTACTTAAAGGCCAGAAAGTCGAGGTTTATATTTAGTCGATGAGTCATGACTTTAAGATTAATTTTAGGCATCTTAGTCAAGACCCATACAGAGACACTAACATTGCATTTTAGAAAGATAATGATTTCCCTCCTTAGATGGGGGTTAAGCATTTCTCTAATTAGGACAATTTTTTCTTAATTTTAAGATCGAGGGGGATTAAGACTAGCCCTTCTGCAAGTAGATTTCCTTTTGTTTTAATTTAAGCTAGTTAAAGTTCTTAGGCTTGTTTTTAGTCCCTTTAAACTTCCTTTATGTCAATTAGGGTGAGAAATATTAATTTAAGATATTTGATGGACAAGATAATACCAAAGGCTTTAAGAGCTAGTCACCCTAAGATTATGTTATAAGAGGAAAAAATCTTGACCACCAAAAATTCCAAAGTTGCATCTATAGATTAAGGTAAAAGGCCTAAAGTGATTAATACCTCAATTGTGCCTTTCTGATTAATAGGTTCATTCAATAATTAGTGAAAATTTCATAGTATAAGATTTCCTTAGAGGTTTAGGTGTTTACCAATGCCTTTTTTTTTTTTTTTTTGTATCTAAATCATTCATTAAGATGTTGATAATGAAGAGGTCATCATAAGGATACTTAATCCCTTATAAATCATTGTCTGTAAACATGCTTAAGGGTTCAATCTCACAAGGATTTTTATCTTACACATTCAAGATCCTTCTTATATAAAATTTTTATTACTAATGATATGATGTTAATTGTTGAACCCTTATGATTGCATTAATAACCCCTTTAGTGGGTCTAAGTGGAGTTGGGATAACATTTTTGTCCTATTTTTCAGTAAGGTGTCCTTCTTATAGTAGTCCTTTTATAGTTTAAGGGCTTGGCCTCTTATCTCACATGTCTTACCCTACTCCTCTTTCCTTAAAAACTTTTACAATATGTCTCACTTAATAAATTCCTTTATCTTGTTTTTCAAATGGTGACAATCTTCTATGGTGTGGTCATGATTATTATATAAGTAACAAAAGTTAATTTGGTCTTATGAGCACGATAAAGCACGAAGCTTAGAGGGCCATTTAAGTATATCCTTGACTTTGATTTCTATAAGAATGTTAGACCTTGAGGTAGTGAGAAAGGTGTAATAAAAGTAGCAAGACTCTATAATTAGGCTTCTCATTTTTCTTATGTTGTAAGGGGAAGTCCTACTCCTTTCATCTTTTGACTTTTGGCCTATTTTATTTTAATCATCTTTGTTTTTGGCTTTTAAGGCATCTTTGGCTATGATATATAATTTTCACCTTTTGTATCACCTCAAAAAATTTTGTTGGTTAGCTTTCGTCCAAGGAATAAATGAAGTAACTAAGGTTGATGCAGAATGCTACCATTGTGAAGTCATGGTTTAACTTTTGTATGTTTGGCATTTCCATATTAACACAAGTTATATGTTCCCTTAATAATTCAACTAGTTGTTATCGAATAGTCATTAGTGTTATTGCATTTTTTGACTAATGCTAGTGAAGAAATGGATTACAAATTGTCAACTTAAGTGTTTTGAATTAGTGCTAGAGCTTGAATGGAGTTTTATGTACCACCGTTAAACTACCACTTTAAGGGTAGTTAAGAAAGTTTTGCATGTAGTAACATTAAAGGCTCCCTATAGAGATATAAGATGTGAAATTAATTCTAATCATGTATTAAGTCAAAAGTTCCATCATAAAAAGTCTAAGTTAGGCATTTTGAACTTCTCTTACATAAGGGCATCTAGTATCTCATGGCAATGAGAGAGACAAATACATTGTTGTGAGGGCAAGATACCTCTTTACTTTGTAAGGTGGCAACCTAAAGTACCAATTTTTTGACCTGTTTCGCCACTTCATCTTCATTTAAAGTCAATTCTTTCCCTTTTTTTGTGAGGGGTCCTTATTGTCAAAGGCAAGTTACTAGAGAAGAACTTTTGTTACCTTCTTATCTAGAAACGACAGGAGAGTTTCCTTCAGATCCATGTGATAGAAAAAAGGATGACCTCTGCCCCATAAGACATTTGGAATAAGGTTGGCATTTTTATTGGTGTTGATGAGGTTGTGCCCTATTGATGATGTCTAGATTTCAATTTGAACTTCCAAGAGGGTTTGTGGGGTTGGTATGCCAAGCATGCACCTTTCTTTACTTAAGGTAGATTTGGAGGTTTGGCTGGGTGAGTTCCTTTGTTCTTCAATTAAGGATGTCATTACAATAATAAGTGTCATGATTTACTCTTGCATGACTTGGAATTGGTTAGTTAAAGCTATGACTTGTTGTTCCTTAATTGGGCTAAAGATGACAAATGGGAAGCATTGCTAAAATTTTACTGAAAAAAACCATTGGTCATGGCTCGAGTGTGAAGAGACTTAAGAAGGAGAAATGCTCGTTTGAGGTTTTAAGTGAGAGAAAAATAAACATATAATATTTTGATTCCCATAAACAATGGTAAGTAATGTTGTTATCTTTACTAAAGGGGAGTGTAATGACTTGCAAAACAAAGAAAAGGTTTGGGGGTGTAAGGCTATAACCTAATGTCAACACTTCAATGCCTAAGGTAGTGGAGTTTTAAGGGTAAATAGGAAAGATGAATGATGTTATTAAAGGCTTACCTTGAAAGTGTATGATCATAAGTATTTATAATATCTTTGACAAGCTTTCATTGGTTAGTAGAAAATTGGTACAAATGATAAAGTGTGCCAAAAGGCCTTTGGCTTGTAGTGATTACATAGCCCTCAAGTAAGGCTACTGCCATATACGATAGTAAGAAAAGGCCTTATTAGAATGGTAAAGTGTAGCCTTATAGAGGTGAAAGGTAAGGAGTACTTATGTTAGGTACAATTATCTCTCTTTATAACATATATCTCTACTTACCTTGGGTAATTCTTATTTAGTGATGTTAAAAGCAAGGAAGGTGACCAAGGTGCTAATAAATAAGGAACTAAGTTAGGAGTTAGTTGGCTTTATGTTAGGGTGATAGTTATTAACTAAGGCTCTCAAGCTTGTAATAAACTTGCTAAGGGCCTATGGTGTCTAGCTTTATTTCATAATAAGTATATATACACCTTATTTATTATAGGCTTATAAATATTTTTTAAAAATAATTTTATTACTTATGCCAAATTATTTATTCTCAACAAATAATTGGTAATCTTGTTTCTTCAATTATAATTTTTTAGCAAATGAAATGCTAGGAAAACATGTTAAATATATCACAATTTTGAAAAACTATCATATGCCACTTTTAAAATATTATATGTTCATTGCATGTATAAATACAATTAATCAAATTTGCACTATACTATTTTGAACACAAGATTATGTTCTTCTGGGTCTCCTTAATATCTCTTTGGAATGGTGGGAAATATGAGTGAAGGGTTGATAAACCATGCATGAATCAAACACATCTAATTAAGAAATTTGAGAATTAGTTAATAGTGTTATGAATATGGAAAAAATGAGGTTAGGATTGAGAAGAATTAGGTAAGATATTTAGTCCTAAATAACTGAAGTGGAAAGACAATAAATTAAGCCAATGGCCTACTTCTAAGTTTAAGTGGTAAGAATACACAAGATGCTTTGAAGTATAGCCTACTACTAAGTTTAAGTGGTAAGAATACACAAGATGCCTTGAAGTGAAGATAAGTAACGATAACAAATGTTCTGAAGCTATTGTAACCAAATTGGAAGTACTGATTCTTAACCTTAACAAGGATGTATAATATAGGCAAGAAGCTCTCCTCTTCGGTCCTCTATGACAAGTACTCTAAAATCTACAAAATCAAAAGCATATGCCACATTCAACAGGGTTAACATGTCATAGTGAATCAACAAAAGTAAACTTAAAACTTATTGCCCTATTCCATTAACAAAATGGAAATTTGTAAAAGAAGAATGGTTTTACATTTATGGCAAACACACTTGAGAAATTTTCACTGTCAATTAAGGAATTTAGGAAGAACTGAACTTCACCATACTCATTTGCTTCAAACTAGAAGAGAACCTTATCTTGGCCAACTTTAGTGAAGTTGAATTTCTTCTCATCAAAGAGCTATAGGACCTTGTCAACATGAAATATAATTGGTCTCTTCTTCAAGTGGCAACCTTCATTTAGTTAGGCAATGAAATCATACTAAAGAGAAATCACCTAAATTAGAAGACTTGACACATATCAAAAAACCCAAACTACAAAAATTTTCATTAAACCATAGTTTGTTAAAAGGCCTATCTCTGTCCAAAATAAATAAATAAAATATTATATAGTTCATGTCATAAAGAGTATGAGGCTAATCCAAGCTCATTTCAAGTGAACCTTATTGGTCACTTAAGCACTATTAGTCACAAAATATGCTTTACAATGGGCTCAGGGTTTAAGTTTTTAGAGGTCATTATACCTCAAACCTACATGTGTAGAGATGCATCTCTATTGTACATGGGAAAACTTCCTTTTGAATGTGATATTCCAAAAATCAAAACAAAAAAAAAACAATGAAAAAGGATTTTATTTGTAACAAAAAGGTATATACATACTATTTATTTATTTATTTACCATATGTCAACCTAACATCCAATTTCAACAAAATTTTAGAAAAATTAGGAGAAATATAATCTTGACTATCAAAAACAATTTATGCACAAAATATAAAATTGAAAGTAAAATAAATCTAAATCAACCATATTACCAAAGAAAGGTGTAATAATCTCCAAAACTTGAACGTAGTCTTTGTTTGAATCTAAGACCATTTATTGAATGAAGATCTAAATTATGGTCATTCTATTGGAAGTTGTCCTCCATTATTCCCTTTAATTATCTCAATAATTTCATCTCTCATTCCAAATTAGAAAAATTGTACTAATTAACCATAAAAAAAAAACGTACTTACCAACAAAAGCCACCAAAGCTTTCATCATCAGATCAAAAGTGTTCCTCCTTATTGTCATAATTTAATTAAAATTGATTGAGTGAAGTCAAACATACTTGGAGTTAACAATAGTGTTTAAAAAATGCATATGAAACCCTTTTTTGACAAATGAAAATCAACTTATAATCTTGATGGATTAGATTTGTAAAAAGAAATGGTGGAGCTGACAGAGAAGGAGTTTCAACCTTAACATGTACCTCCTTCATTTAAAGGCTACCAGTAGGTAATGGTAGGGCATAAGCCTTATTCATTAAGGATCCAACACTGACATTTTTGTCAATCAAACCATCATAAATAAAGACAACATGCAACAGATGTATTGCCATCTAGAAACTCTAGTGGTCATTCTGCTATAAAAATAAAAGAACCAAAATATGAATTAGAACAGGAAAAAAAAATCATTGGAATGTAACAACGTTTGGTAATATGATTGGCAAATAAAAAAAAAAAAAAGTACCTTCTCCATCTTGACAATAATCAGCATACCGGCAAGGAATAGAATCTACAAAAAAAAAAAAAAAAAACACACACGCACACACATCAATCCAAAAATCCCATCACAGAAGACAGAAACAATGAAAGAGAAAAGAGCATAACAATGATAAATTTTCCATTCACATAATAGATAAAAAAAACAGGGTATAAACTCCGCATCTTTGTCATAAATTGCAAGAAATATTGGACCAAAACGTGCATACATAGCCGCAAAAGTAGTTGGAGTTGACAGTCCCCTAATCAAAAGCTCAAAGTATAGCCTACCTAATCAAAGAAGTGGCATAGCATATTTACAATCTTTTGATTCATAAATTTTAATTCGCTGTAAACTCTACCAAAATTCAAAATTATAGTAAAGGAAATGTATCAGTATTAAAAACATAATGAAAAAGCACAATTAAATGGCCCAAGAAAAAGCACCTGAGACTAGGGGTCAAATCGTTAATGAAAACCATGATTTATAAAGCTAATAAAATTATCTAGCTTAAGAGGCTCCTACAGATTACAAGCAAAATGACGAAAAACTACAACAAACAAAACATCTGCACACAAGCACAAACAAATAATCCCAATGTCTACAGCAATAAAAGGTTCGAGGATATAGACATGTATAACCTATGAATTCAATTACTTCACTTGGACAACATCATAAATGTTAAACTGCTACTTGACTTAGGCAAATGCTTCACAAATTAGCACCCCTATAATATTCTAATAAATTATCAACATAATTTCCCAAAATTTGAAAATGTTGACCATTGAGCGGATTTTAATTTTGAACCTAAAAATATCAATAGTGGTTTAATTATAAAATGGATGACTGGAATTGAGAAATTATTGAGGGAAAAAAAGTCGATGTCGAGTTTTGCATTTTTCCATCCCATCTTTTTTCTCTCTTTCATGTGCAGAAAAAAAAGAAGAAGAGTGATAGGGGTGGCAAATACGCAAAGACAAGGAGAGAGGAAGGGGTGTACGAGAGAGAGACATTGGAAAAGAGGAAGTCAAAAGTTATCAAAAGATGCAAAAAGTCATGTTAGAAGGACTCCACCTCACGGCCGACTTCTATTGTTGTTCTTTAAAAAATTTGGGTGATTGGCTATCGTTTGTTGGACTGCTGGGTAATTAGGGTTTTTTTTTCTTTTTCAAGATAATTATAGCTTGAGAACAACATATCAGATTTGTGTACCAAACCAAATTAATTGGAATTTTATTAACTTTTTAAAAAAAAAACTAAATAAGTCTTTCACCTCAACATAAAATGGCTCCAAGGGGAGCAAAAATAAATATAAATATACATGAAGAGATCTATTTTGACTTAAAAAAAAGTGAGGATTAATAAAATTGCTTAGTCTCATCTTAAAACTAGATTTCTTACCTGTGCTACACGTGGCGTGCTTGTATTATTGTTTCGTTGGACAAAATTTTGACCAAATATGAAGTACTCTCCATAACTACAATAAACTAAAAGAGAAATAAATGTTTACCAAACATTATAAAATAAAACATTTGAAAAAATGGTAAATTTGATCAACTAACCTGAAATAAATTATATTTCATATATCTTCATTCAATCTAAGAAATGGGTAGAAATTATAATCGTGAGTAAGAAAAAATACAAGAACTATTTGGTTCTTCCTAAGAGAGAAAAAGAAACTCTATTGTGGGAGCAGATAAAAAATGAAGAAAGGTAAATAACACCAAGAGAGTACAGTATGTAGGTACTTATTATAAGCTAAAAGTATTCTTGGTCTTTTCTTTTCTTTTTCTTTTTTTTTTGTCATATATGTATTGAATAAATCACTAAAAATTTATTGCATATTTGTATAGAAATTCTATATTTAAATCTCCCAAATTTTCTATCATAAAGAAAGATAATTTACCATAAATAAAAGAATGCAAATCAAGCATGCACTTCATCTTCATATCCATATGAATCTCATAAATTTTGTCATAAAGCAAGTGTAGATGATGCAGTTGGCTCACAACTTTGACCTATAAATAATCAGCAAACATAACATATGTCATAAGTGCAACAATATATTTGGGACTTGTGATTACTTAACATTGGATACCAAACCTCCATATAGCATAGATACAAAATTTGCTAATAATAAAGAAAATATTTAGGAATCATTTGCACAATAATAGTATTCAAAAGATGTTACAATTGATAAAGAAGCCTCCTAACTTAGGTAAAGGGATCAATTGTTGAAGTTGTTTAATTGATGTAATTCCTTTTCTAAATTTCTTATAAAAATTATGCAACTAAATTACAAATATCAAATTAAAGACAAAACTGAATAAAAAATTTGGAAATAAATTTTTGAAAAATTATTATTCATACAAAAGTTATAATAACACAATAATTTTGGAAACCTTTGCTAGAAATCATAAGCTATAAAGTTACCTCTCATAAGCAATTTTTTTTCTTTTTTTGCTAATTTCATTAAGAGAGAACCTTAACAATAATAAGGATGTGATCAAGGTGACATTTGTAAACTTTCTTATACACTCCTTCACCAATAATATAGATGAAAAGAAATCTATTGACTCTATTTCCTCCTCAGAGTACCTTTTATACCTCTTTTCACTTGAGAAAAGAACATCTATAACTTTTTATTTCTCTAAGATCTCTTTAAAGGCATTCATCTAAGCTATCTACCTTTCATAAATTTCTCTTACAAGCATAAAATAACTATTTAAGATAATTTGTTTCAGTTTTATTATTATTATTATTATTATTATTATTATATGGTTAATTTTTTTTGTTGTCTCTCTCATATGATAAAAAATCTAAAATTAAATGATAATAATAATATGGGTTTGAAGTACATTTTTATGCAATTAAATTGAAAAAAGCTTAAACTCATAAAAATGTACTTCAAACCCATAAAATCCCAAAGTTTCAATAATTAAAATGTTCTTATATATGTCTAAGTAGCAAATCACCTTATGCAAATATATTTTTCAAAATTAAATTAAATAATTTTATAGACCAAATTGTACAAATAACAACAAATTGTAAAAGATCATCTTCTTTTAAGAAACTTTTCATTTGACCATTACAATGACAAGAAAAAGGGCTAAGCTAACATAGTTTGATCGGAGACCTTACTTTTTAATAAAAATGGATTACTGTAAGGGTAATTTATTAAAAAAAATTAATTAGTTATTATTCCTTTCAAAAAGTATCTTGAAGTTACTTTTCCTATCAATTAATATTAAGAGAAACAATAATCCTAAAAACATACTTAAAAATTTAACCCATCATTTAAACTCCTTAGTACTTCCAACTAAACAACAAAAGCACTCTAAAACAACAAAGAAAAACACCCCCATAACCTTGAGAAAGTGAGTTATGTTTGTTAAGGATGATGTGGAACATAGGCATTGAGTCAAGGTTAAGAATCAAATCAAGTTTTACATTGAAAATGGAGAACGACTGAAGTAATGAATTATTGATTTCTTTACTATTATTAGCTTCATGCTTGGTGTTCAATTTTCTTTTTGGGTATTTCAATATTTTGCCAATTAATGGAGTTTTGAAAGGTTTTGAGCATGATGTTGCATAGTAGTAAGTCATTCATATCATTGGAAGAATACAAGGTAAAGAAGAAAAATAGTTAAAACTAGAAATGACGAATGGGTAAATCAAGACCAATTCAAGTTGAGTTATTTTGAATTTTGAGTTACTTGAATTTTTGGTATCCTAAGTTACAAATTTATCGAGTTTCAAGTTCACAAGTCTTAACTCATTTCAATTTCAAATATTTTGGATTACGAGTTCTTTATATTTTGGGTTTATCAGGTCTTAGATCATCAAGTTTTTGGTGTTTTAACTTCAGAACATTAGCTTTTGGGTTTATTAGGTCTTTAGTTTATCAAGTTTTGAGTTTATTAGATTCTAGATATATTAATCTTTTAGTCTTTTGTGTGTTAGACTTAGGTTATTCAGATTTCAATTACTTCAAATTCTAATTATTTTGATTTCAAGTCAACGGAGTTTTAACTCATTTTAAGTTCAAGTAATCTGAGTTTTTTGTTATTTCTGTTTTGGGTATTTTGGACTATGGACTATCAACTTTTCAATCAATATGGATAAGGTCAAATTGAGTTTCAAGTAGGTTAAATTAGATTATTTGAGTTGGATCAACTTTTATCACATCTAGTCAAAATGCAACAAAATCAAACTAACTTAAAATTTGATTAATTCAAATTCAAAATTATCGAGTTTACTTAATATAATTAACTTTTATATTTGTAAATTTTATAGTTACAAATTTTACTCATGTAACATATATTCTTACTTTTAGAAATAACAATTTATGAATTGTAGAATTTTTTTAATAACAAATCTATCCCACCATTTGTTCCGGATGATGAATTTTGTCAAGCCAATAGACGAGGTATGGTGATGTATGCAAACCAGTGAGATGGGTAAAAGGCAAAACAAAATCTAAATCCCACATAGAAAATAAGCATATTGGATCAAATTAAGTCTTTTAACCTAATAAGCCCAAACCCATTTTATTAATTAGAATTATTTAATTAATAAACTTAATTAACCCTTATTTGCTAACAAGTTGAAAATCTCTAATTTAACTAATCCCTAGTTTAACTTAAAGATGAAAATATTTAAATAGAAATAAAAAGAAAGACAAAAATTTAACAAGATATGAATTATAATCTTTTCCATTGGAGCAACCCGTTGCCATGTTGTCGAACAAGGAGAGGAGGCCTAGGGTTGGTCTCAATGGAGGGCGGAAGCCGTGACAGTGAGGAGATCAGTGGTTCTCCTCCTCTGCATCCTCCCTTCATCTGTAAATTGATTAAAATAAATATCTTGTTCATTTTTTTATTTTCTTTTTATTTTTATTCAAACATTTTCATTTTCAAGTTAAATTAGAGGTTAGTAAAGTTTACTAATTAGGGATTAGTTAAATTAGGAATTTTTAATTTGTTAACAAATAAGGATTAGTTAAATTTATTAATTAAATAATTTTAACTTGTAAAATGGATTTGAGCTTATTAGGCCGAAGGACTCGCTTTGACCCAATGTGCTGATGTCCTATATAGTATCTAGTTGCATTATGTCATTTGTCCACCTCATCAATTTGCACCTATCACCGTGCTACATCAGTTAACTTGACAGAATTCATTATTAGGAATTAATAGTGTGATAAATTTGTTATTAAAAAATTTCACAATTTTCAAAATATTTTCCTTAAAAATGATGATAAATTTGTCATAACCTACAAAGTTGTGGATTAATTTGCATAACAATCCTTAAATGACTATAAATGGACAAGTAATAGTTTAAGGCATCATACTTTTAATAAATTCAAAATATTTATTATTAAAACATTTAACTAATAGTAATAATTATGAATATAAATATGTACATAAAAGAAAAAAGTTATTGATAGAAAATATTGAATCATTTGTTAAATAAATGCATTCAAGTTTTTTTTTTAAAAAAAAAAGTTAACATATAAAAATAACTCTAATTATGCGTTTTGTAATAAATCTAATGCCATCTTTAAAATGTAACAATTTATATTTCATAAAATTTTTTTCAACAAATATAAAATACCGTCAATTTTGTTTAATGAATTTTGTTAATTGCGTTGATGTGGCAGATTAACCACATGAACTAAAAATAGAAAAAAAAAACAAAAAAGTCAACCGGACATTCCCACAAATTAGGCCTATTGGGCCAAATTTTTGTAACCCAAACCCATTTTATTTATTTAAGAAAAAAACTTATAATTAAACAAACAAAATAATCATAATTTAATTTCAATAACTAAATAAAAACCCCACTCATCTTATTTCAGCCAAGAACCCTAAAAACATCAGTAGCAGGAAATTGGATGAAAGGAACACGAAACCTGAAATGCAGCCTTCCTCACAAAACCTGAAAGTATTTTACCGGTACAAGCAACTAATAAGGGAGGGGAGACGGAGGAGCGAGCAAGCAGAGTCATTGTGGGTTGCCGTGTATGGACCAAGATGGCCTAGATGAACCAAGTCAGGCTCATTCCTGAGTCGAACTCAAACTGAGACCAAACCCCCCCCCTCCCCAAGAATCAATGTCTACCCCGGAACCGGAACTTCAAAATCTCCATATTCCTAACAATCGCAAGGATGAGATGAATGGTAAACCTAGTGTTAGTGCGGCCCTGGCTTCGTATTGCACCATGTAAACGGAAATTGAAGCAAGAGAGTTGGCAGCAACAATAACAGCGCCATTGTCTTTGTTGTCAAAGCTAGACGACGGCCTATATATCAACAGAGACAAACAAGAACAAGACGAAGACGAGATTGTCGTGAGATTGAGATCTTCTTTGCTCCCAACACTCGGGTAAAATATATAATTTCATTTGCAAAAATCATACTTAGAACGTTGCAATTTTACACAATATTGTCCATTAAAACTTAGGAATTCATTTTTAATTTTGGATAAGAAGGATTTGGGGTTTATAAATTGTAATTATTTGTAGTTCTTAAATTTTAAGTTTTTCGAAGTTTGTTTTAATTATTGAAATTAAATTATGATTATTTTGTGTTTTTAATTGTAAATTGTTTAATAAATAAAATGGATTTGAGTTAAGAAAATTTAGCCCAATAAGCTCAATTAACGAGTGATGTAGTTTGAAATGTCCAGTTGATTTTTCTTTTTTAATCCGCATCATCAAATAGTCCAAATTAATATGTCAAATCAACGAAATCTGTTAAATAAGCTTGACAACATGCTATAATTGTTATTAAAAATTTTTATAAAATAAGATTATTATATTTTAAAAGTAATAGTAAATTATATGTCTATTGAATAAAGGCTCACCTCTATTAAATAAAATAAAAAGTGTTAAATTTATATATTAATTTGATAGAGCTTTGAGTTATAGTATAGACTTAGACCCAAAAAAAAAAAAAAAAACAATGTAGTACAGAGTTTAGAGTAATATTCTTGTGATGAGAGTAAAAGACTTTTAAAAATAATCATGTATTTAATATTTAAATCAGTAATAATATTGTGTATTTAATGTTAATCATTTAAATAAAATGGAAAAACTAAGTGAAAACAGTAAAAAAGATGTATGGTAAATAAAAAATGATGTCGCAAAATTCGGACTTTTGAATATTTTTTAAAGACTTTTGAATTTTCCTTTTATTTGAAATTTTTATATTTTTGGAATTTTTAAATTATTTTTCAAATTTTAGAATTTTTTTATTTTTTATTTTTTTAGAAAAATGATGGCATCGTTGATGAAAGTAACATTCATGTTAACCTAAAATTTGGCGTGGTTGAGGCATGTCGCTGCATAACAGAGAAGCAAAGGAAATTGGTTGATTTTATATAAGAGAGGTAATGCAAAGGGCTCGATTTCAAAGAGTGAAAAATAAAAAAATTAAAAAAAAAAATGGTGTGTGAAGAGGAATTCAAAGACAGGGAAACGCTGTGATGAATTCTTAATTATTTTGTTGTCATTCATTCATCCCCGTGTCTCGTACCTCTTACACTTTGTTTTGCGGGTTATGGCGTTGCTGTGGCGTTCTTGAATATTAAAAAAGGATTAAAATAAAAAAAATATAAAAAAAAAACGAAAATGGATATAGAGGAGTTGAGATTTGACTAACTTGATTTTATTTTAGAGAGGAAATTATTAAAGGGAGTGTTTGTAATTATGATATTTCTTTTGTGTTGTATTGATTTGTCCATTCTTAATTATTTTATTTTCCGTTTACAATTTTGGCATTCTTTTCTTTTCTTCGAGCTCGAGACAGAAAGAAAAAGAAAAAGAAAAGAAAAGAAAGGAGAGAGACGAGGGGTTTTTCAATGAGTTTCACTATTAATTATATATATATATATATATGTATGTATGTATATAATAAGAATAATATCTAATTAGAAAGCCGAAGTTCACAACATTCTCTCTCTCTCTCTCTCTCTCTCCCCAGTCAGCGGCACGCTGTGAGAAGATCTGGCAGCGACATGGCCGCTCTGCAGTACCTGGAGACTCTTCGGAACGCGCATCCGGAGCTGTCCGAGTGGTACAACTCGCTCGCGGATCTGTATCAGAAGAAGCTCTGGCATCAGCTAACTCTCAAGCTGGAACAGTTCGTCGCTCTTGCCGTCTGTCAGGTCCGCACATTCGCCCCCTCCCCCCCTCTCCACTTCCTAACCATCTCTTCGTGTGACTGCTGTTAGGATTCGTAGATCTCTATGTTGTCACGGCGTTGTTGATTTTTGATTTTGGGTTTTTTCTTTTCTCAGAATTAGTTGAATTCGGGCGTATTTAGGAATTAAGTGGGGCCGAAAATGGTGAATTAGGGTTTTAATGAACACTATACATTCATACAATTCTAGTTTTTATTTTTAAGTTTCTTTTGTATCTTTTCGGCCTCCTCTAGCGCCTGAGAAATATTTGAAATGGAAGCGATGAGAATGCTTAGATGGATTCATGGTTCTTCCAGGAAGAACTGAATTAGCCATCCTTATATTCATAGTAATAAAGTAGGTGTACTGGTGTAGTACCGAATGGAGATAAGCTGAGTAGGGTTTGCATTGGCTTTGCCCATGTCCAACGTAGAGTCGCAAATGCTCCAAACAGGAGGGGAGGTCAAATCCAAGCCGATGGCGAGAGGAGAGGTAGAGGACAACCTAATTTGGCTTGAGATTTTTGGTTAGGAAGGATTTAGAACACCTACATTTATGATAGAACAGAATTGTGAGAAAAGATTAATGTATCCAACCCCAATTAAGTTTGGGATTAAGGCTTTGTTGTTTTTGTAGTTGTGGATTATGATGATCATAACTTCTCTATTGGTCAATGCCCACAGCCTGAAGCCCATTTTGTTACTAATCAAGTTATAGTTTACATTTTCCTTATTGTAATTTTGATTTGCCGTGTGCACTTTATTTTTTCTTTTTCCTTTTCTTTTCATTTTTATTTATTTGTTTTGTTTGGTGTATACAGGCTGGTGATGCTCTGATACAGTTATACCATAATTTCATCACTGACTTTGAGACAAAGATCAATCTTCTCAAGCTCTCACATTTTGCTGCCATAGTTTCTCGGCAGTATGCAGAGAAAGCAGCTGCCATCAACTATCTCGAAGGTGTGATTGAAAAACTTCGAGCAACTAAAGAACAACGTGTAGAAGAGCCAATCCTTTATATTAAGATGCAAATAGCTCTATTCAAGCTCGAGCAAGGAGATCAGAAAGAGTGCAAGGGGCTTCTTGAAGAAGGGAAAACTACACTAGACAGCATGACTGATATTGATCCATCGGTTTATGCCAGTTATTACTGGGTTTCGTCTCAATATCATAAATCTCGTCAAGAATTTGCCGAGTTTTACAAAAGTGCTCTTCTTTATATGGCTTACACATCAGTCGAGTCCCTCTCGGATTCCTTTAAGCTGGTACATTCTTTTACTTGTCTCCATTATGTTTTGAGCAGCAGAAATTAGAGTAAAAAATCGTCTGCCATTTCTATGTAAGCATGATTAAACATGTTACTTCTACAGGACACTGTAATTATATTTTTAGACTTCTCCAATAGTTTGTCTCTACTGTTTTATTCCCATGGAGTTGACAATTTAAAATGTTTCATTGCTTGCATCTGCTGGGAGTAAAAATATCTTGTCCGCTTACAACTGGGTCTTTGACTTGACATTTCCTTAAAGAATAAGATAAAGTTTGGGCAAAGGGAATCTCAAGCAAGAAAGATTGCCTGGAGTTTTGTATCCCAGGCCTAGGTTTGTATCAAAGCAGTTAAAGGTGGCTGTGCCCTACATTCTCCTAGCTTTTGGCAGTCAACAGTTAAGCATTATGATGGATGGTTGATTAACAAATTTTTGGCCTTAACTAGAAAGAAAATTGAGTGACACTAGGTGCAGGGTAATTATTAATGGAAGTTAATGTTCTATTGTGATGGGCTATTTATGATAGCAAAAGTATTTAACCTTGCTTAGCAAGATCTAATAATTGTATCTCCTTTTTATTTTTTAGGAATGTGGGTTATGATAGTCTAGTGGTAAGCTTATGACCTAGTGTGTTTGAGTTGGTGCTTGTGGAGGATGAGATGTGGATTTTAGTGCATTCATGACTTGGCCACTGATTATGAGTGCTGCATAAAATGAGTTTCAGTTAGATAATTAAATGGTTTTAATTGCTGAGTAGCTTCCATGATAAAATGTTACTGTTTCCTTGAATTAATGTTTTTCCCCTTTCCTTATACTCACCTTAAGCTTTGTATTTTTGTATTCTGCTCACATTTGAAGATTCTCTCAATCATGTATTCCAGGATTTGGCATTTGATCTTTCTCTTTCTGCACTTCTGGGAGATAACATCTACAACTTTGGTGAACTGCTTGCTCATCCAATTGTAAGAACATCTTAATGCTATTTTTTATCGGCCATCCTTCATTTTTCTTTGCTACAGTTGAAACTGTAGAAGTTTAGGAGGGTTTATTATTGAACCCAAATTCCTTGCTCATCAAAAAGTTTTTTTCTGCTTCCAATGTGTGTCATCTATATTGTCTTAATTCCCCTTTAGTTTTCCATGGCCTTAAGAAATTCAATTTTCCTGTTACTAAATGCGGGACTTGTTTGCTGGTTGTGCAACTTGTTTGGGTGATTAGGAAGTGCTAGGTGATAATCAGTGAGCAAGGGTGACATTTAATGTTCTGTCGGTTCAGTTCACTGAATCAGTGGGGTGAAGCGTTCACTTTACAGTGGTTTCCTTCACTTAGTAAAACATGGTTTACTACAGTTGTAGAGGGTGATGTGTCCATGTAATTATCATGCAAGAATGATAGGAAGCACCACTGTTTACCAATGGATCTGCCTCTGACTGCAGATCATGGATTGGATACAGCAAACAGTGATAAACAATTGGTGATATAATTAAGTTACTTGGGATCACTATGCTTGCATCAGTTTCTGAATACCCTGAATATAATGTATAAAATTCAGGATCTTTAATTGATTATGTGATAAGAAGCTTGCTTCCTAAACATTGAGGACTGTGACATGATTTCAACTATGGTGATGATCTTATGGTCAGAAACTCCTGGATTTATCTCAGAATGGTGATCATTACACTTTCTGGACAAAAGTGGAATATGCAGAGTTTCACCCTTTAACTTCTTTTGAAGATGCTACTAGACAAAAGAGCTCTATTCTCATAGTCATTTTGTTTACAGCAGTTTATATGGGATCAATGATGTAGTTATTGGTATCAGAAGTTGGCAGAGGTGGGGGTGATTACCCATTTTCTTTAGGTCATGCAACTTCAGCCTTTATTTTCCTGGTTTCAATTGCCCTATTTCTCACTATCTTCCAAGTCACAGGAATTGTAATTTGCTTGAAAAATCTGATTGCAAAGCACTCTAATTTTCACTCACAACAAACATTTTAGATTCGGCATCACTCTGAACTCCTTAAAGAAGAGAGAGACTGTAAACCTACCTTGACCATTTTTTACTTGTGAGAAGCTATTTAAAAAAGACAAACTAAAAGCTTCCTTTCTTAGGATTGGCTTGACAAATTCAGTGTCATGCAATAATGATGTGTCAAGCATTTCTGCTCCCCAACCTCCTTGTGGGACAGTGGAATTCATTTATTTCTGATTTGCATGTAATTTCTTGTATTTTGAATGGTGCCATCCATTGTATTCTACAGATAAAGAGTCTTCTGGGGACACAGGTTGAGTGGTTATACTACATTCTCCAGGCATTTAACTCTGGTGATTTAGTTCGATATCAACAATTATGCCATGTGCATAATGCTTCCCTGAGAGCTCAGCCAGCCTTGGTTGAGAATGAGCAGAAGCTACTGGAAAAGATTAACATACTCTGCCTCATGGAGATTATATTCAGGTATGCATGCCTTTTTAGTATCCCTTGGATAAAGTAGTTGAGAGATTTTTGTACTCGCTTGTGTATTATTATCGTCTGAACTAGAAGGTGCCTCCCTGCAGCCGTCCTTCCGAAGATCGAACTATTCCATTGAATATTATTGCAGAGCGTACAAAGCTTTCCATTGTGGATGTGGAGCATCTTCTTATGAAGAGCCTTTCAGTAAGTGCTGTCTTCTCTGGTCTGAATGACTAAAGTTGTAGACCCATCCACTGTATTCATCCAAAAGATATACCATCACTAACATCAATATGAAGCTCCTTATCTAAACAAAAAAAAAAAAAAAAATATGAAGCTCCTTAAGCTGGGAAAATTCCACAACTGTCCTTTTTCAATAGCATATTAGGCTGTTGCATCTGAGGGAAATGTATTGCATAACCTGGGTAAATTAAACCAACATCAAACAGCTGTCTAAAGTAAAATTAAAAAAAATCTGAATAGTGGGCCCTGTTTTTGAGCAATAATTCAATATTGATCAAAAAAAAGGGAAAGAGAAAAGCCAGGGTGGGCAAGATGGGTGATGAGATGGCGAAGAGGAAGAAAAAGAAAAGATGGATTGTTGTAAGGATACTTTCATCTTAAGAGCTTTTGGTGTGCCAGTGTAATCATGCTCGTATACTTGCAACTTAAGCCGAAAAGCAAGCCAGCCTGTCTTATTCTTGGATCCAAATGCTTATATCACACTCAGGTTCCAGGGCCATGGATGATGGCATTGTTTAATAGAACTCATTCATTCTTCTTTAAGGTTGAGTTGCTAAACTTGATGATTGTATTCCCTACTCTTAACAGATTTTTATTGCAGGTCCATCTTATCGAGGGTATAATTGATCAAGTTGAGGGGACGGTACATGTTTCCTGGGTGCAGCCAAGAGTTCTGGGGATTTCACAGATCAAATCCTTGAGAGATCGGTTGGACAATTGGTTGGATAAAGTACACACTGCTTTGGTATCCATTGAAGCAGAAACACCTGATCTAGTTGCAACATGATTTTCCTCCCTTTTATCCCTTGTTTCCTTCTGCCTATTCTAACGGTCACTTTATTCAAAACGGAAAGATACATAGGCTGCGAAGTAGAGAGACTAGCCCAGGACGCACAGATCGTAGGCCGAACTTTTTATGGTTCCATTTGGTGTTGCAGAATCCATTTCATATTGAAGGAACAAGCTTGTGTATTTTTTCACTTTAGATTTGTCAGCTTCCCCATCCTGTGCCCATAGGCCATGAATCAGTAGACAAGAACAGAGTGCTTGTTAAGAGATGTCTTGAGAATTTAACTTGGATTTATTCAAAGTGATCCAAATACGTGTGGACGGAACAGCATCTTGCTTCTGTTCACTTGGTTTTAATGATGCCTAAGAACCCTCTTCACTTTAACATCGGTTTGTGCCTTGTACCATGGTTGCTTGTCGGGCAGTGAGTCCCAAATCAGTCAGAGTTGTCCGTGTTTCATTTCTATTTCGACTATATATATAAAATAATTATTTTCATTATACATTTATGGGGTTATATATTATAGGTAATATATAAAGAAAAGACCATGTATACACATATATTATTAAAATATAAAAATAGCGTTAATTGACTAGCTCCTTACCAGTTGAATCAGATGCTAGGACACATCGAAGTCAGAATATGCCACTTATTCCATCGTTGCTTCCGGAAAAACTGGACGTGTAGAGGGGGGGAGCGTAGAGCAGGCATACGGTAAAAACTAGCTTCCCATCTAGTGTGATCAAAAAATGGTCGAGTGATGCAGTTGATAATTAGTATCTAGAGAACTAGAAAATGCAGAGTGAGCGTCGGGTGCAATACCGTCACCTTTTCTGTCTACGCAGCAGCATAATTGGTTAGGGATGCAGCAGCGGTCAATAAGCCCCTTTCAAGCAGTTGGAATGGTAACACTTCTATCAAGTAGTTAGAAACTTCTACGACTCAATACTGACACATTCTTATCATAAGATGAGATTTGTTTACGCACGTACGTCTTGGAACGGAGCTCGGCTACCATAATGAAGGGAGGTAGGCACACCATAGACAACATAATGACACTCTCTTTCCTCCAAAGTTAAAAAGGGGAAGAAATGCGCTATGATTGCAATGATAGATTTGAACCCTTATGCTTTTTGAATCGAACTCTCAAGAATTTTGGTTTACCTGCGAGTTGGATGAAGCTTGATCATAAGTGGTGTAGCAATATCTACTTATTCGATTCTATGGAATGGAGAACCATCACAAGCTTCTGCACGGACAAGAGGACTTCACCAGAGAGACGTGCTATCGCCCCATTTATTTGTTCTCTAGATGGAAAAATTGTCATTGCTCATTAACAGGAAATGAAGCAGCAGGCATGGTGTCCGGTTAAAGCTTCACAGGGAGGCCTGAAGGTACCTCACTAGATCCTTCCAGACGTCTTTTTCCCCCTTTATTTATTTATTTATTTATTTTTGAAGCCTCCATGAGTAAAAAGCTTTTGTTTTTTTTTTTGAATAATAAAAGAAAAGGGCTTCCAGGAGGGCCAAAAGAGATGTCGAGAGAGTTATTGGTATCCCGATACCTGAGGATTTGGGTTGACAGCTAGAGGTTCCTCTCATACATGATAATTAAACATATGAGAGAATGGTGGAGGTAGTTTCCAACAGATTAACTAGATGAAAAACTAAACATTTGGGTCTTGCTGGGAAGGAAACTTTGGTTAAGCAGACCACCACATGTATCAGTGCCGCCGCCTAGTTCGATGTGTGATAAGTTTGATAAACAGACAATAAGTTTTTGTGGAGGGCTGCGGATTAAGAACGGAGTGCATCTAGTGAGTTGGGGAGATGTAACTCAAAGTCGAAAGGATGGAGGATCAGGTATTAGGATATCCAGGTTACCAAATGTGGCTCTCCTAGGGAAGTTGATGGACCAGATTAGATCAGGGTCCGAAAAATTGTGGGCCCAGCTTAGCAAAATACTTCAGAGAGATTGGTGCTTCAAATAGTAGTACTTTGCAAAGATAGTTGAGCCTTTATACAAATGGAGGATCGAAGATGGAGTCCTAGTTTCTCGTTGCTTTGATGTGTGATGGTTTTCTAAGACACTACCAGAAATCTTGCAGGATAAAATATGTTTGGTTGCTCTGTATTTGAGGGTAGCGGATATTATAACCATACAAAAAAAAACTTGAAATTTATTTCGGATTCACACTCAGCTCCCTCTAGGCCGTTTGACTCTATGTATTGAGGCAATCTCAATCCCAAAATTCATGCGCTTTGTGGATAAATAGATTAATTTGGGGGGCATTAGTTTAATAGGTAATATATTGTGAATGATGGCTATCAAACAATAGTGACTATAACTTTTGAGCACTCCATTGTCAGCAGGTTGCTTTGGAAACTAAAATGTCTATCACAACTTCAAGATTTTTGCTAATTTGTATGGATAAATCGACTTTGTACAAATGAGTTGTGTTGTCACCGAGACATTTTCATATGGGCTATATATGTACAGGTGCAAAGCCCTGAGAGACATCCTAATGCGCACAAGGTTTGGGAACGTTTATGCCCCTTTTCCTTCCTTTTAGGCTCAAAGGTAATGCGTTTGAAGACAATTATGTGGGGTTGGAAAACAAAGTTCAATGTTTTTCTAGCTAAAATATAATATTTATGGAAGTTAAGAAACAAAGAAGTCTTTGATGGTGTGGATAACTTACTCAATAAATGTGTGCGTGTTGTCACAGATGTACAAGTTTCTATGCATAACTGTGCGGCACTTAACTTTCCCTACACCCTTCATAGAAGCTAAGTCAACCTTCCTCTCTTAGATGGTGAAGAGAGAGTAGAGCACAATGAAAAACCCAAGAGAAATTAATTAGAGAAAGGAACCACTACATTATATTTGAGAGAGAGTACAAACAAATTAGATGTCTGCCACCCTTAAAGCTAATTCTCTTTATATACAACTTAATCTCCTAAATGGATGGTTATGATTAATCTAATCTAATGGCTACATTCAAGGTTCTAAAGAATTCCACAAAGATTTTTACAATTTTACATAATCTAGAGAATTTTGGATTGCTATGAAATGTTCTAGAGTTCTAGTAACCTCTTCATCCTTCAAAATTTTATTAAGCCCCTCTAGAACCTTCCAAGGTGTTTCACTCTCCCTCATCTAATTCTTTGATGTCCTCGTACTCTTAGAGCAGTTGTCGAAATTGCCACAAATCTTCCTTGGTCTACCATGTCACTTCGCTCTCGAATAATCCCTTCCATTTGATCAAATATTGAGTATTTGGGAGTGGACTATGTTTTCGGACAATTTGTTCACCAAACACTTCCTTAACCTCTTTGTCATAGGACTTTACCACAATTAGTGGAGCCTTATTCGGGACTCCACGGCTTGGGTCTTCCTTGTCTTTCTCAAATGGTTTAAGTATACTTACATGAAAAACTGGGTGCATTTTCAAATTTTTGGACAGGTTAAGCTTGTAAGAGACATTACCAACCTTCCAGATGACTAAGTAAAGCCCTTCATACTTCCTTATTAGATCGTTATGGACAGAACGAAAAGTGTTGAATTGCTAGGGTAAGATTTTGACCATTACCTTGTTTCTAACGACAAACTTGATTTGTCGTCTCTTCTTGTTCGCCCATTTCTTCATCTTTTTAACTGCCTTGTCAAGGTAAGATCGGGCTATGTTTGCTTGCTCCTTCCATGACTTGGTTATCTTTAAAACTCCTAGACTTCTGGTTGATGAGTCTGCATCCACAATGTGTGGCGTTAAAGATTGCTACCTAGTCACCAACTCGAAGGGACTCCTCCCTATTGCCTCACTCCTTTGCAAGTTGTAAGAAAATTGAGTTACATTCAAAAACTTCACCTAGTCTTATTGATTGGCACTTACAAAGTGCTTGAGATAACACTCCAAAAGGGCATTCACTCTCTTTATTTGGTTGTTGGTTTGACGATGAAAACTTGTAGAGAAATGTAGCTTGGTCCCCAAAAGTTTGAACAACTCATCCCATAGTCGACAAGTGAAATGAGGATCATAATCAGTTATGATGTAATGTGGCAACCCCTAATACTTTACCACATTTTTAAAGAATAACCACATTGTCTCTTCTATCGCATAATCAGTCGGGACAGAAATGAAAGTCTTGTAATTTGAAAACCGATCAACGACCACTATGATTGACCCCGACCCTTCTAACTTGGGTAATGTAGATATGAAATCTATAGTTAGGGTTTATCAAGGCCTTTGAGGTATTGGTAAAAGCTATAATAAGCCACCAGGTAGTCTGTGGTCAACCTTGTCTTATTGGCACATAAGGCAAATTCTTACATACATCTCGACCTCATCCATCAATTATGGTTAATAACATGTTGTTTCCAACAATACCCATGTCTTCTTCATACTTAGGTAACCAACTCGTTCGGTGTTATGACACTCTATAATGAGAGAACACCTTATATTCTCCCATTTAGGCACATAGTCGTGATGAGAACCGTAGAGATAAGGCTGTAAGGCTTCAAAGGATGCAAAAAGTTCATTGCACGTTCCAGAAGGCCCAATAACACAAGATAGAGTTTTAATGGATGTAAGAGGTCCATTGTACATTCCAGAAGGCCTAATGACACGAGCTAGAGCTTCAATGGATGCAAAAGGTCCATTGCACATTCCAGAAAGCCCAATAACACAAGATAGAGTTTTAATGGATGTAAGAGATCCATTGTACATTCCAAAAGGTCCAATTACACGAGCTAGATCTTTAATGGATGCAAGAGGTCCATTGCATATTCCAAAAGGCTCAATAACACGAGTTAGAGCCAAAAAGATTAAAAAGGCACTAAATGGGCTAATTTAGGACATTCAAGCCAACTAAATCTCAAATGGTGCGAATTCAAGTTTTAAAGAGAGTCTAGGTTTAATTAATATAATTGGAATATTTAATAGGTCAAATTAAATAATAACATCACTCCTAAATAGGAGTTCACGGTATGTGCTAGAATTAGTCCGAAATTCTTCCAAAATAGGGATTTCTCCTAAATAGGAATTTTGCCTCTTTAGGATTGCTATCTAAACCTATAAATAGGCACCCCTTGTAAGTTTTGGAAATAAGACAACTTTGAGTGAAATAGAAAGCAAGGGTTTTTCTCCCTCGGTTCTTTTAAGAACTAAAGAACTTATCAAGAGGTACTTCTTCTTGTGGCGTTCAAATTGACTTATCACTCCCAATTCCTTTCTTTTCTGGAGTGTGGCGTCCATATCCTTCTTGAATATCCTAAGTTCGTGTTCTTTCAAATATTGGGTCTAGGGTTTCTGTTATTGAACTATGATTTAGTTTTCTTGGTTGTTCTTTGATTCCTTGTGTGTGTTGGGTCCCTAAGTCACGTCTTTTTGGGGTTTTCCACATCAAGTCGCCTACCTCGGGTGTAGATTAGGCAATCATGAACCTAAAACCTTTTAATGTCCCTTTTGACCGCAAAGTTGACAATCTGTCTAGCGATGGGGTTATGCTTGAGCCCTTCTCAAATTAGGTCTTTGATGTCCCCTTTGACTTACGTGATGGCTGCCAATCCTACCTTACGACTTAGAACATCGATGACCACATTGGTCTTGTCCGGCTTATATTCCAACATATAGTCAAACTTAACCAAATAGTCCCGCCACCTAACTTGTTTTGAAGTTGGCTTCTTTTGGGTTTGGAAGTAGCTAATGGCCATATTATCCTACTTTATCACAAATCGCGAACCCAGTAGATAATGTCCAAGTACGGAGATAGTGCATAATGACAGTCATCTCCTTCTCTTGCACCGTGTACTTATGTTTGGTGTCATTTAACTTTCTACTCTCATAAACCACAGGATACCCCTCTTACATTAGAACCCCTCCATAGCAAAGTCAAAAGTATTGGTGTGGATTTCGAACTTCTTTGTAAAGTCGGGGAGAACAAAGACAGGTTCTCTACTTACTACGACCTTCAACCCTTCAACCCTTCAAAGGGCATTTGTTGTCAAGTTGTCCAATCCTATGACTGGTTCTTCTTCAGTAAGGTAGTTAGGGCAATCATACATGCTGAGTACCCCTTGATGAATCAGTTATAGTAGTTAGCTAGACCAAGGAATGATTGCAATTCAGAAACATTTTTTAATGGTTCCTAATTTTAGATGACCCATATATTCTCCTTATCCATTCAAATTTGTCTATTCCCTACCATATAACCAAGGAAGTGTACTTCCCATGCTTCAAAAGTGCACTTTTCTTTTTTGATGTAAAGTTCATTCTCTTGCAGAAGTTTGAACACAGTTTGTAAGTGGTCGACATAGTTTTCAAGCATCTCATTATAGATAAGAATGTCATCCAAGTAGATCACTACAAATTGGTCCAAAAATGATCGAAAAATTTGATTCATAAGAGTGGAGAAAGTGGCAAGGGCATTAGTTAGCCCAAAAGGTATCACCAATCACTTAAAGGAACCATAGCGGGTAACACATGTGGTCTTTGACTCATTTCCTTTTGCGACACGAACTTAGTAGTATCCAAAACACAAGTTCACCTTTGTCATCCACTTGGCTCATTATAATCTATCAAACAATAGGGAATAAGAGGAAAAAGATACTGATTCTTTACTGTAATCTTATTAAGCGTTCTGTAGTCGATGCACATAAAAAATAAACCATCGTGCTTCCTCTAGAATAAGACTAGGTGTCATAGGGAGCCTTTAAAGGTCAAATATGACCCACATCAAGTAAACTAACTAGTTACCTCTTCAACTCTTCAAGTTTGGCAAGTGTCATGCAATAAGGGGTCATAGCAGGTGACTTGGATTCCAGCTCTAACTCTATCTTATGGTCAACTTTTCTCCTCAGTGGAAGTCATTTAAGCAATTTAGGAGGCATCGCATCCCTATTTTCTTCAAGAATATCTTTAATCTTCTAAAGTAGGTCTGCCTCTTAAGGGGTCATCGATCACCATTGTTGCTAAGTATGTGATTTCTCCTTACTTAAAGCCTTTCATTGCTTGCATTGTAGATAGGATTTTCCTATCACTTGCTTTCGAGGTGGCAGAAACCATGCACGGGGGCTCCTTCTTAAGCACATATACAAAATTTAAGTATGACATAGGAACAACTTGTACCTTACGAAGGAAGTTCATGCTAAGTACAATTTTGAAATCGTCCATAGGTGCCACAAAGAAGTTGATTATGCCATTCCAAGAACCAAGGCTCATTTGCACTTTTCGAGTCACACCATTTAAGGGCTTGGCACCTGTATTGATAATCTTGAGCCAACCCCCAACATTAATCATATTTAGACCAAGTTGTTTGGCTTCCTTCTTAGTGATGAAGTTATGAGTTGCACCCGTGTCAATCATAACTTGGGCATGTTGTCTGTTTATTTACACATCCACAAACATTAGCCCTTACCTCTCATGGTTAAAAACTCTTGTTTAACCTTAAGGGTATTAAGTAATTGTAGAAAACTAATCTGCTCTGCTGGAACATTAATTAGTTGTGTCTCTTGTTACTCGATTATAATTACCAACGAACCCAATTTTTAAGAGTCTTTCATAAAGTGCAGTCCTTTGCACATAAAGCACCCTTCTTTAGATATGAAGGATTGTTTATTCTCCTCATTGACCTTTCAAGTGGTCAAATTGTAACTGCCTTTGCCTCTGTCTTTTTCTCCTCTACCTTGGGTGGAGTTACCCTCGGAACGTTTATCTTAAAGGACATTTCCCTTTGATACTCGATGAGGGACTCCGCAATTACAATTGCTTCATCGATGTCTTTCGCCCCTCACTGCTGCACCTCTTACTTAGCCTAATTTTGGAGTCCATTTACAAAGTAGAACAGTGTATCTTCTGGTCTCAAGTTAAGGATTTTTTGCAACAACGTTGTGAAATCCCTAACATAGTCGGGGATAGAAAACTTATGTCTCAACGACCTCAATTGCTTGCTTGTATCATATACCACATTTTAGAGAAGAACTGTCTCTTAAGTTCCCTTTTAAAGTCTTCCCATGTCTTTATGGTGCAAAGACCTTTTTGCATATATGCATACTTCCTAAGCCACCATAAGGTTGTTGTATTAATAAAGTAAAGGGTTGTCGTGTTCACTTTGTTTTGCTCATCTACCATCTTGAGACAGTCAAAGTATTTCTCCATTTGCTAAAAGAAATTCTCTACCTCCTGGGTATCCTTCTTGCCTAAGAACTCCTTGAGTTTGGGAGCCTTTACCCTAGAAACTCCCTTTGATCTATCATCGTTAGCCATAACCCTCTTACACATGGCTATGTCTTAGTGCATCTCCTTAAGAACAGTCTTTAAAGAAGTCACTTGAGTTTGCAAGCTTTCAAGAGTCTACATGATTGTCGCCTTGAAGATGTGCTTACCCCTGTGACACCCCTCATTGTTGGAAAGAGACTCTTAGATGTCCCTTTTAACTTTGTCAAGCTCTTCCAACGTGTGAGACTCCAAATCCTCAAAGTTATTTTTAACATGTTTAATACGTACTTCCATCTCAGCCATTACTTGTTCAAGGATATTGGTCTTTTCTTCCAAAGTGCCAAGAGTTATGACATAATGAGTTTTGTTGTGTCCACGCTCTTTCTTCTTGTTCCCACCTTGAATTGGAGAGGGATCACGTCCTTTCTCCATCCCTTGGTGCTCCCTTACCACATTCTCCTCCATGCTGCTTGACATTATGCCTCACAACCAAACTCTAATACCACCTATCACGGACATATAAGTTTCTACTCACAATTATGGGGCACTTAACTTTCCCTATGCCTTTTGTAGAAGCTAAATTAGCCTTCTTCCCTTAGATGGTGAAGAGAGAGTGGAGAACAATGAAAAATCTAAGAGAAATCAATTAAATAAAGGAAGCATTATATTATATTTGAGAGAGAGTAAAAGCACTATATTATATTTGATAGAGAGTACAAGCAAATTAAATGTCTTCTACTCTTGGGACTAATCCCTTTTATATACAAGTCAACCTGATTATGATTAATCTAATTTAATAACTATATTCAAGATTCTAGAGAATTCTATAAAAATCTAGAGAATTTTACAAAGATCTCTACAATTTTACATAATCAAGAGAATTCTGAAATGCTATGAAATGTTCTAGAGTCCTAATAACTTTTTTATCCTTTAAGATTTTGCTAAATTCCTCTAGAACCTTTTAGGCATTTTAGTGTACTTTATAAAAGAGATACAAGACAGAACAGACAGAGTGGGGACAGTGTTATGTTTGGCATTCCTATATTCCGAGACAACCTTAATGTTTACGAGTGAGTAGAGGTAGGGTAATCCAAGTTAGTTTAATATTGAGGAAATTATTGTTAAATTAATTAATATGAGTGGCTCTTGTTATTTAAAGTATGACCCAATATAAAAGGTCCAATATGATAGTCGGTTGGACATAATGACAATTTGGGTCATTAGGTTTAAAATCCCTCCACTCTCTTTATTTAAAGATAATTGTTACAGGAAAAAGATAACGATTACGGGAAGGATAATTGTTATCGGAAAAGAGGGATAATTTTCTAATTGATAAATAAACGTTACGGAGGGAAAAGGTAACGTTTTAATTAGAATATTAATTCCTTAATTAATGATAACCATTATGAAAAGAAAATAAACGTTATCATTAAGTTTTTCTTGGATTCTCTCTGCCATCAGAGGAATCGAAAAGGAAAAGGGAAGAGTCGGAGAAAACACAGAGAGAGAAACAGAAAAAGGTAGAAAGACAGGAAAGGGAAGAATCCGAGAGGAAAGGCAAAATCTTCTCAAGTACAGATCGGTAAAGAGATTTTCACCTCCGCGACAGAGAATCGACATGGACAACGGTACGTTGATTTCTTACAGTTTATTTGCTAGTATTCGCTTAAATAAAGATTATATATTGTGGAAATTGAATTTTCGTTAAAGAAAAATTTTGGAAAATATTATTATTATTTTTTTTAACATTTGGTATCAGAGCCAATTTTGCGAATACTATGGTTGTTTTCGTTTTCCCTTCTGCGCCGGAAGGAACAGGCACATGAAAGAAAACAGTCGGTGCCACCGGGACCCAAATCAATCTGGGTACGGCAAAAGGAACCCCGGTGAGCGCTGTATTTCTGCGCGTCGCCGGGGAAACCAGACCAGGGTAGCCAGATCGGCCTAATCGGATTGGCCTGACCAGGGGCTGGTGGGCCACCGGCGACGCGCAACCCGAACGGGGCCGAAAGGGCCACCGGCGAGCGCGACCCGATCGAGGGCCGAGGGTCCACCGGCGAAGCGCGACCCGACCGGGGCCGAAAGGGCCACCAACAAACGCGAGGCGAAGGGGCCGAAGGGGCACCGGCCGAAACCCGACCCGAACGGGGCCGAAGGGGCCACCGGTGAAGCGCGACCCGAACGAGGCCGAGGGGCCACCGGCGAGCACATGTGGCCAGGACCCGATCGGCCTGCTGGGCACAACAGAGGCCCGGTTAAGCCTGGATCCGGGCGGCGCCGGCAGGGTTGGCCGGCGTGGAAGGAGCTCCGGCCCGGAATCCTGCACTGCCGGAGACTGTTGGTGCGGAATGGTGCGCCAGCCACTGGACCCTATGTCGCTTGTGGTTGTCGTTTGTATCGCAGGTGGTTATTGGCGTAAGGCATAAGCTGACTACAGGAAAAGTGCGCTGCCAGTGTATTGGCCTATGTCAACTCCCACAGAATGAAAAATTAAATTTTGAAAGCTTATTAGTCACCAAAGTGGCCTAGTTTGAAAATTTTGAATGACCGTAAATTACAATTGTTCATTTTTTGATGCTAATAAAAGGTTGTACATGAACAATTGTAGTTATTAATTATAAAGTTAGGAGATTATCCAAAGATGAATCATTGCCTATAATTAATAACACTAAAAGGGATTGATTGATATACTGAGTAAACATGATTGTATGTCCAAAGATAACATTCATGTTTTACTCTAGTATGATTGATTGATCTATTAAAGTATATTTAATTAGCATCGTTATTGATTAAAGTCATGTATTTGAGGATCACCCAAAGGTGGACTTAAATACATAGTCAAAGTTTGTAATGCATGTATCTGAATCCATCAAAGTTTGCTCAAAGTATTAATGTGTAAATTTGGATCATGTTTGCAGCCTCCAACAACATTTTCGCCTTAGGCAATGCAGTGATCAAATTCAATGGGCTAAACTATGCAGAATAGTCTGAGCATATTCAGTTTCATTTAGGCGTTTTGGGCTTAGACCTAGCGGTCATCACAGATAAAAGGCCTGCAGCCATTACAGAGACCAGTACAAAATCCGATAAGTCTTTTCATGAGGCTTGGGTACGGTCCAATAGGCTGAGTCTGAATTTGATGCGAATGACAATGGCTGAAAATGTTAAGCCATCGATGTCTAAAACCGAAAATGCAAGGGAATTTATGGTGAGAATTAAAGAATATTCTCAGTCAGACATAGCTGATAAATCTATCGTAGGAACCCTAATGAGTGAGCTGACGACCAAGAAATTTGATTGGTCACAGCCCATTCATGATCATATGACTAGTATGGCTAACCTAGAAGCAAAATTAAGAACGATGGGAATGGATGTGAGTGAATCCTTTTTGGTTCAATTCATCATCAACTCACTGCCTCCTGAATTTGGCCAGTTCCAAGTGAATTATAACACTATTAAAGAGAAATGGAACTTTCAAGAAATTAAGGCCATGCTGGTTCAGGAAGAAGGGAGATTAAAGAAGATGAGGGATCACTCCATTCATCTCACTTTTCGCAATGATGCCAGCAGTAGTAAGTCTAAACCATACCGGAAGGGTAAGAAGAAGAACAAGGCCTTTATAAAAGTCACTGGAGGTCAAATTCAAAAAGATCAGAAATGCTTCTTCTGTAAAAAGATGGGTCACTTCAAGAGGGATTGCCCAAAAAGGAAAGCTTGGTTCGAAAAGAAAGGTATGTACTGTATATCAGTATGTTTTGAATCAAATGTAATTGAAGTACCCAACAATACTTAGTGGTTAGACTCTGGAGCTACTATTCATGTGTCACATATTATGCAGGGATTCCTTTCAATCCAGCCCATAACAGGAACTAAGAAGTTCCTTTACATGGGAAACATAATGAAGGCACGAATAGCGGGAATTGGGACGTACAGATTGATCTTAGACACTAAGTGTCACCTGGATCTAGAAAAGTATCTCTATGTTCCTGAATGTGCTAGAAATTTGGTTTCTGTTGCAAAGTTGGATGAAGAAGGATTTAATTTCAAGATTAGAAACGGTGCATTTTCATTGTATAGACATTCGTACTATTATGGATCTGGTACTTTGGTTGATGATTTGTATCGTTTTAATCTTGATACTATGTATGCTGATTCTCTATTTCTTGTTGAGCATAGTATAGGTAACAAACGTAATATGCATAATGATAGTTCTACTTTCTTATGGCATCAAAGATTGGGTCATATATCCAAAGAAAGGATATTGAGGTTGGTGAAAAGTGATATCCTACCTCAATTGGATTTTGCTGATTGGGAAGTGTGTGTTGATTGTATAAAAGGAAAACAAACAAGACACACATCAAAGAACCCAGCCATGAGAAGTAGTGAGTCTTTAGAATTAATACACACCAATATATGTGGCCCTTTCGATATTCCCACATGGGGTGGTGAGAAATATTTCATCACATTTATAGATGACTACTCACGGTACTGTTACTTATATCTACTGCATGAAAAGTCACAGTCAGTAAACACCCTGGAGGTTTTTATTAACGAAGTGGAAAGGCAGTTAGATAGAAAAGTAAAAGTGATTAAGTCAGACAAGGGTGGTGAATATTATGGAAAATTCAATGAAAGTGGACAATGTCCTGGTCCATTTGCAAAATTTCTTAAAAGTCGAGACATATGTGCACAGTATACAATGCCTGGTACACCACAACAGAATGGTGTAGCGGAAAGGCGGAATCGCACACTTATGGATATGGTTAGGAGTATGTTGAGTTACAGTACTGTACCTTTATCCTTGTGGATGCATGCATTAAGGACCGCTGCATATCTGCTGAACAGGGTTCCTAGTAAGGCTGTCCCTAAGACTCTCTACGAGTTATGGACAGGTAGGAAACCCAGTTTAAGACACCTTTATGTTTGGGGTTGTTCAGCAGAAGTAAGGATATATAATCCACATGAAGGAAAGCTTGATGCAAGAACCATTAGTGGTCACTTCATTGGTTATCCTGAAAAGTCTAAAAGGTACAGGTTCTACTGCCCTAACCATAGCACTAGAATAGTTGAGTCTGGTAATGCTCGGTTCATTGAAAATGGTCAGTTCAGTGGGAGTGGGGAATCACAAAAAGTGGATATTACAAAATTGCAAAATGAAAGATCCACAGTTAGTACTCCTACTCAAGTTGGTATCCCCACACCCAGTATTTCTACTCAAGTTGTTGTTACTTTTGTTGCATCACAATCACGTGACATGCAAGGACAACAAATTGATACACGAAGCACGCAAAGTGAGCACATAAGAGATGAACCAAGTGACAATGTACAAATTTCGAATGAACAAGCGATGCCATAAGATATGGCATTACGGAGGTCTACAAGACAGAAAAGGCCAGCTGTATCGAATGATTATGTGGTTTACTTGCTTAAGCATGAATCAAAATTCAGCATTGATAAAGATCCAGTCTCATTTAAACAAGCCATGGATTGTAATGATTCTGAAAAGTGGTTGAATGCCATGAAGGAAGAGATGAAATCAATGGATGTAAATCAAGTCTGGGAACTAGTAGAGTTGGCTTCAAGACTAAGCGAAACTCAAAAGGCAACATCGAAAGGTACAAAGCCAGACTTGTTGCCAAAGGTTACACTCAAAAGGATGGCATTGACTATAAGGAGACTTTCTCTCCAGTATCTAAGAAAGACTCCTTAAGAATCATTATGGCTTTGGTGGCTCAATATGACCTGGAGCTCCACCAAATGGATGTAAAGACCACCTTTCTGAATGGAGACTTAGAAGAGGAAGTGTATATGGACCAACCTGAAGGTTTCATAACCATAGGGCAGGAAAGTTTGGTGTGTAAATTAAAGAAATCGATATATGGATTGAAACAAGCTTCCCGACAATGGTATATTAAGTTTAATGATACCATTATGTCATATGGTTTTGTAGAGAACACCGTTGACCGGTGTATATATATGAAGGTCAATGGGAGCAAGTTCATTATATTAGTCCTATATGTCGATGACATCATATTGGCTGCTAATGACATGAGTTTGTTACATGATGTTAAGAAATTTCTCTCTGAAACTTTTGAAATGAAAGATATGAATGAGGCATCCTATGTGATAGGAATAAAGATATTCCGTAATAGATCACAAGGATTGTTGGGATTGTCTCAGAAAGGTTATATCAATAAAGTATTATAGAGATTTAGAATGGAAAATTGCTCTACAAGAGTAGTTCCAATTCAGAAAGGGGACAAGTTCAGTGAATTGCAATGTCCAAAGAATGATTTGGAACGAAAATCAATGGAATCCATTCCCTATGCATCATTGGTTGGAAGTTTGATGTATGCTCAAATATGCACTCGACCAGACATTAGTTTCGTTGTTGGAATGTTGGGCCGATATCAAAGTAATCCTGGAATAGATCATTGGAAAGCTGGAAAGAAAGTGCTTAGGTACTTACAAGGCACCAAGAATCACATGCTTACTTATAAAAGATCAAGTCATCTTGAAATAGTAGGCTACTCGGATTCAGATTATGCTGGATGTGTAGACTCGAGGAAATCTACATTTGGTTACGTGTTCCTCCAGGAGCAGTTTCCTGGAAAAGTGGGAAGCAGTCTGTCATTGCTACTTCCACTATGGAAGCTGAATTTGTAGCATACTTTGAGGCTACTGTTCATGCATTATGGTTGCGGAATTTTATCTTAAGGCTTGGTTTGGTCGACAGTATAGAAAAGTCGTTAAGAATTTATTGTGACAATTCCGCAGTTGTTTTCTTCTCTAAGAATGATAGGTATTCTAAAGGTGCAAAATATATGGATTTAAAATATCTATATGTTAAGGAAGAAGTGCAAAACCGTAGAGTGTCTATTGAGCACATTGGTACTGAATTGATGATAGTAGACCCATTAACTAAAGGTTTGCCACCGAAAACATTTACTGGACATATTGAAGGGATGGACATTTTGGATAGGTCCGCATTCTCATGAAAGCCAATATTATGTACTGCTTATATTATTGTAACACTCGTGAATTCAATTAAAGTCATGGTTTTGTTTACACTCTGTTATCTCCATTTGGTTGTATACAATTACAGTTGTGAGATAACTAGTAGCATATTCGGAAATGACGATTAAAGTTTCAACGTTCCTCAGTTAGGTTATTATGAATTATAATGATCATGTGATACATGGAAGGAATCATGTCGCCAAAGGACATGTGACCGTCATGATCTAATCATTTTAATTCAATCAAGTATTGTGGTTTGATGATCTTTAAGGATTGTGCACACTTATTTGTTGTTAATTCATCAAATCATAACAAGAGCCAAGTGGGAGATTGTTAAATTAATTAACATGAGTGGCCCTTATTATTTAAAATATGGCCCAATATAAAAGGTCCAATATAATGGTCGGTTGGACATAATGGCAATTTAGGTCACTGGGTTTAAAATCCTTCCACTCTCCTTATTTAAAGATAATTGTTACAGGAAAAAGATAACGATTATGAGAAAGATAATTATTATCAGAAAAGAGGGATAATTTTTTAATTGATAAATAAACGTTACGGAAGGAAATAAACGTTACGGAAGGAAAATATAACGTTTTAATTAGGATATTAATTCTCTAATTAATAATAACCATTATGAAAAAGAAATAAACGTTATCATTAAGTTTTTCCTGATTCTCTCTGCCATCAGAGGAACCGAAAAGGAAAAGGGAAAAGTTGGAAAAAACACAGAGAGAGAAATAGAAAAAGGTAGGAAGACAGGAAAAGGAAGAATCCGAGAGAAAAGGTAAAATCTTCTCAAGTATAGATCGGTAAAGAGATTTTTACCTCTACGACAGAGAATCGACATAAACAACGGTACGTTAATTTTTTATAGTTTATTTACTAGTATTCGTTTAAAAAAAGATCGTATATTATGGAAATTGAATTTTCGTTAAAATAAAATTTTGGAAAATATTATTATTATTTTTTTTAATAATTATTAGAGATAACTTAGGCAAATGGGTGACATGTAATTCGACAAGAGTAGGATATATTGCTCAGATAGTAACTGAACTTATGGCCTTCAGAGAATATTTAAGGTTGTGCTGGAACTAAGAATTTACACAGATTCCCAAGTTGATTGCATACTATTTATACAGGGTCGTAAGACTTTGAAGCGCATCGTCTTGCGCTTTGTTGCAAGATTGTCGTGCTCCTTTTGGGCTAAATTAGTGTTTTGTTATCGCGAGACACATTCGCGTACACTCCTTTTTTTATTTTTTTTTTCTTTTTGTCGAAAGTGGATAGTGTTGAAATTTTTAAGAGAATTTTCGGTAATGCTATTTAATTTTCTAACGAACCCAAAAAAGAAACAATGCACACCAATCCGTCCAAATTCTTGGTCAACTTAATCTACCTTGTTTTTTTTTTTTTTTTTTGGGATGGCTCTATCATTTCATATCATATCCTGATACAATTTACACGTCCTTCACGTCGTATCATATTAATATTGTGCTTTAACATTAGAATAATGATAGAAATATATCCTATAGGCCCAAGCACTATGATCACTGCGTCATGTCGTACTTAGATTGGTACAAAAGTTCAATTTTTGGATATAATAGAAAAGAAAATATTTTGTACTAAATTTAGTCGAGAGAGTTCAATTTTGAATTGAAATCAGCATGCTTGAGTTGTTCTTCCAAATATTTTTTGAAAGAAATATCAGCTATTGACCATGCGATTGAATGGCAGAGTACATGCATTTCAAATATTAGGCCTAGGGTATAACTCTTAAACTACCCATAATATTCGAGGCTCATTACGGATTGTGTGCTTGGGTACAAACCTATAACGTGTCATGCCTGGCATGACCCGCGAGCTGGGAGTCCCAAGCCCAGCACAGGCACAGACAGTAGGCCGTAACCATCACAGGCTGACATTGTCTATTACTGATCGTGGGACGGCATAACCCATACCGTGGGGGCTTGGGTCAACTTGTAGGCCGCCGGACTCATTTTACGTATTTCAGACTGTGAGGGCAGAGTATAGACCGGTTGAGCTTGTACGTCAACTATGCGCCAGTGGTGATGTTGACGGCCGAAACCTGTCCAAAATGCTGTCCTCTCTCCTCGTTTCTATTTACACGTAGACCGCACACAACAAAATTCTCTGTAATATCGAATGTAAGACCAAATAACACACTGTTACCGCTGACAAAAACCCTCCGCATCAGGACGGAGCACAAAACCAGTAATGCCTCCACCCATATATGTATATATATACATATACATATACATATACATATACATATATTGTTTTTTCGTTTTTGAATCAAAAAATATTCAACCCATTACAATTCAAATCGCTTACAACAACAAAAGAAAACAAGTGGACTTATTTGAAAAAGCTGGGGAGCATTGTCACTTTGTTCTACAATTTTGTCTGTACCAAGGAATATGGATTCACAACTTAGTACTTCACTCTTGCCTAGCAAATGGCAAGGAGCTCATGTCAGTACTGTAAAACGAGTCCTCAGGCCCGCCGTAGTAATTATCTTCTTTCTCCTCATCCCATTTGATAACCTCCCTTATGTATTTGAATGCCTCATCAATTGTCAACCGGTCCCTTGCCTTAGCTTGCCACACAAAAAGCTTGCGTCCTGTGAGGGAAGCATAGAGGTCTTTGAACTTCATTGCAACATAGTAATAAGCCTGGTGGGCAAGCGTTTGACTGTTGTGGTGAGGCTGCACTGGACTGAAGTCACTAAACCACTCACAGGCACTCAGGGGCGTCCTACTAACCTTCTCCTCCAACAGGTCATACTTGTTAAGTATCAAGACAAAAGGTGTATCTTTAAAACAGGGGTGCCTAATTGTTGCCTCGAAAAGATCCTTGCTCTGCATCATCTTATTTTGAAGTAATGTACTGCTGCTGCTATTCTCAGAAGAAAGCCATGTTTGATCATAATCACTAAGGGCCACACAGAAAACCACCACTTGGACATCTTCAAACATTTCCACCCATTTACATCCCTCATTCATCCCCTTTGCATTTAACCTAATAAGTTGGTATCTGAAAACAAAGAAGCCAACATCAACAAGGATATCAGGAATTACTTCATTGTAATATCAATTCATTAATACAAAGCAAAAGAAAAAAAAAAAAAAAGTAAACCAATAACTTAAAAAGGAAATATTACAAGGAGATGAAGTATGAGGAAGAAATTACGCAGAAAAAAAAAGATAATGGAAAAAGAAAATTCCAAGTACAATCTTTTGGCAAAGAAAAAAGTTATTGCTTACAGAATTATATTTGATTTCTATTCTCAGTAATTTTGGGCCTGAGGAGCAGGGTTTTGCTAGCCATAGATGACCCAAGCTACTAGAAGCCAGAGGGATGATAATGAACGCTGTAAGTTTTTTGGAAACTAGCATGCTAATTGGGAAAGAAGAATCTGCTGGAAAGTCTCAGTAAAAGAGAATAGCTCCAGCATGCAAGTTGCAGAAGAATTTTCTTTTGCCATAGAAGTTAGGCATTTGAAGTCACTGCAAAAAATTATTAAAAAAAAAAAAAAAAAACACCTGCTCAGAGGCAGTTGTGCAGCTTCCAGATCGTCTGTGTATATCTCAGACATTGGGCTATGATGATCAAGCGAGAATTCTATAAAAGCCAAACCATTTCCTCCAGTAACACCTTCTGCATAGAGAATATCGCGTTCAGAAGGTTCATATTCATTGCTGGAGACCTCAACGGCCTGAAAGAAGTTATAGTAAATTATTTTGTCATTCAACATCTAAAATGCCCTTTAAGTATGTCAGATTATCTGAAAGCCTGTTAAGTGAAGGATAGAAGTACAATGTCTAAACAAAAAAGTTTGTAATTGACAAGGGTTCACTAAACTATGCAAATTGGATGAAGCAAATACTAGCCTGAAAGGTAACTAACATAAATCTCAGATCTAAATTACTGGTACCAAAATGAATTACCCGACTTAAGAAGTACTCTGCAACATCGGGAAGGAACTGAAGCTCATCTTTTCTTTTATATGTTTCCTGTATGGCAGGATCCTTCCACACCTCCTCAACTAGTGGAGCATACTCACGGGCTGCTGCAGGAAAGATTGCATCCAAATCTCCAGTGGCTATAATGTCCAGCAGCCAATCAGAGAAATGCTTCAACCGAAGATTGATGGAGTAGATACATAGACTTGTTTCACTAGAATTGGCCTCTCTGCCTGAAGCAAAATCAAAACAACCAGTGTAAATTGAAGTGATGATAATGGTGTCAACTGATTAGCAGCTTGCTTTTCAACATCAAGTTGATTATAGCAAATCTTGTAATTTCCATTTTACAGTTACATCAAATTTAAGGCCTATCTCAACCCCATGTCCCCTACTTGAGTAAATGCCCAAAAGCATCAAGTGCAGACCCAAAGTATAATTTCATCAAGGTAGCTCCGCAATCATTTCAGTCACAAATTGTCAGCATATAAATAACAAGAACTGGCCCTGGACACATCAATTAGACAATAGCAGAAGTTTGCTTTGCGCATTATGTTATTGTGCTGTTAAGAAGTCACACAGTTTAATTTTGAAAAAAAATGCTAGGTATTCGAACGAGTTCGATGTAGTTTTGCTTATGTCTCATTCACCGAGCATACATGAAATAGATCTGTAAACAAATAATGAAAACAAACACATGTAAGAAATAGAGAATGGAGGTGGCTGAAAGATGATAAGCTTCTAAAAGGATGCCATCTTTGGTGAACCAGCAGCTCCTTGAAGATTTTCTCGCACTAAATGTGAACACAGATGTGATTTTTTTTTTTTTTCTTTGTTTCATTCAGTACTGTTAATCTTGATGTCACTCTTTCAACTGGTTTGGAAAGATATCAACTTGACGGCCTAAAAATCCATGATAGAACAAGATGGCCATATCAAAATTGAGTTTAACTTGTTCCATTAATAAATTTGGCACGGATAATGTTACTACGATTGGTCCTCGACAATCAGAAAAGCACAGATAATGTTACTATGATTGCTCCTTGACAACCAGAAATGCTCAAATTCTAAGGACAACAATCTTTTCACTTTCATATTCAACAGCACAAAAAAATGTCAGGTGTTTCATGATTAGTGAAATCACTTGAGATTTCTCCATTATTAACCAAAACTGGATCTTGCTGGATTGGTGTAGTATCTTGTGCATACTTCACAGATCATTAACTTGAATTGTTTCCGATTCAAAATGAGGAAGACATGAAGCTAAATAGTCAAGATCTGTTGGTCTTAGAAGGCACCATGCTGCATCTTTTCAATTACTTCCACAACTCCAGCTGATGACTGGAGTTTGTGCTTCAAATATCATTTAGTACTCCATAAAATGACAGAGAAAAATGTGACATGAATTGTAGCTTCAACATCTACCGCAATTTCTTCAATACAGGTTTGAGCATTTTAGTCATAGCAATATGCATTTCAAAAGGATCTTTTTTTTTTCATATTGAGTGGATGAGAAGGACCGAGCTGCTGCATCTATTAGAAGCTTGAATAAAGATTTTTGAAGATGATTTTCAAAAAACAAAAATGTTGGAAGATAATATATGAATCATATCCTGAACCTCACCTAACAATTTAAATTTTTGAGTGGAATAAATTCTTGACATGGTATCAAAGTATTCATGATGCATTCATGACCAAGTAATCATGAGTTCAAATCACACTACTCTTACAATTAATTGTAAATTAATAATGAATTTCTAATTTATTAATACTTTAACTCCTAATTTATTAATGCTTTAACTCCAAGTGAGCCTGATTTATTCACACTTCCAACCCAACAGAGCTGTGCTTTCGCATTAGAGGACATGTTAAGGTATGATATATGATTTATGTCTTATGTCTCACCTAACAGTTTTAAGTTTTTAAATGGAGTGGTTTCTTGACAAAAAAATATAAGAGGACTCTCAAGAATGAGACTGTTGAACAAGTAGAAGAAAATTGAATTTCCTTCCTGCCTGTGATGACCATCCAGATGAATGCAGTAAACCAATCACAAAGTTTTTTCAAGTTTTGGATGCTTACTTTTAGTGTAAAAACAATAAAGATGACACGGAAGAGTTTTGGACAATCACACACTGATCAGAAACTCTGTCCATTGATCAAGATTTTGTGGATACAAAAAAAAGGGCATTCTAGTGCACAAGGCAAGGGAAACCCTAGTTACACCCATCTTCTCCTTCCATCAATCAATTTCTTATCCGTCAATACATTGCTGCTTCTCTGTAACAAAGATTTTGAGGATAACAATCCTAAAAAGGATTAAGACCACTTAATTCATTTTGTATTGCTAACAAAATGCCCCAAGGGTAGCAATTATTTAGTCCCAGAACTAATGCAGAAAATAGAGGAAGAAACACTGCTGTTGTCCTTGGAGTTTTCTATTTAAAATATGACTCTTCTGTGCTTTCCCATCTACGAGTACTGGAGAAAGTCATATCACAGATAGTTCCCTGGCCCTATAGCAATCTAATGTCCAATTTTTTATCATGAATGAATTGAGTATCAACTTTTGCAGTTCCATTGAGAACATTAAAGTTTGCATGATTTAGGACACTGTGTGGAGTCTTCCTTTGTGATGAAAAATGCATTCTGACCATACATGCTACTGACTGTCATTTTGCCACACAAAATTATCAAACTAAATTTCTTAGAAACATCAAGCATCATTTCTGCCATCATTTTGACAGTTATGGCAAGCCAATAAATGTTTACACTACAGTTTTCAATGTAGACAAATATCTACAATTCCAAAAGCCACCATGAATGAAGTATCTCAACTCTTCTCCAAACTAGCAGAAAATCATGCCTATGTTTTCCATCAGAAATGCTGAACATGGCATTTTAATTTAACCATCTAGAATCAAAACTATGAACGTCATTATGAGAGAATCAAAACTATTAACGTCATTATGAGAGAATCAAAACTATGAACATCATTATGAGAGAATCAAGGCCAGACATTTTACATGCATACATCTGACAGATTGTTGCAAATCCTACTTTTTTACTAAAAATCAAGGTAAGTCCACCATGATAATGTAAACAAAAAATGTCATAGTGAAAATGACAAATGCTGATAGGAGATCACAAAAGTACATCAAAGAAGTTGTGCAAAAAGACACAATTCAATCAACTTTGTTACCTGCTTGGTCTTGATCTTCAGACTCTAGTTCTTTAATCCTAGATATTGCCTCCTCCTCAAAGTGTTCCCGTCCATCAAGCAAAACACTAAGATATCTAAAAATATTACTCTGGATCATCATTTTAATATCCTGCAGTTCCTCTGAAGTAAACTTCTTGCCATACAGAAATTTTGCCTGTTGAATGAGGCATGCCAAACATTACAAAAATGCCATCTCTTGTTTTCACCACAATCAAAATATTCTTACTAAGGACTCATTTCTTCTTTGGACTGTTTATTTTTACCCTGGTCATTCAGTCCTTTTCCATAACATTATAACCAGTTGGAATAATGAAATAGGACAAGCATACTGATTTATGAAGCCAAAAGGCGAGTGCAAATTCTAGTGCTGTTGCAAATGGTTTAAATTTACTCTCCTAAACTGGATGGACATAGAAGCACCTGGATGCATGATCTTTGAGGTCCAGTGCAGGTTGATTTTCAATATAAGTTTCATACATGAGGAAATCATGCACTTTCTTCACAATGAGAGAAACTGATTGCTCCTTCACAATTATTCACGCCAAAATGGCATGCATGGATTTAAGAAATGAAGGCGAAAACTGAAATTGTAGCAGAGATTGTTACAGTAAACGCAAGAGGATACAAAATATGCATGTTAGATTAAGGACAAGAACTTAACCAAATCAGTATATGTTTATGTGGCCGAGCAAGAGCAAGAATTCTAAACCAAATTGGTGCATGCATCTCAGAGAGCAAGAGAGAGAGAGAGAGAGAAGAACTTTCTTATATGAAGTGTATCCCTATCTTTTTCAGTTTGCATTGTGACACATCACCATTTCACCAAGAAGTCAAATGTTGACCTCATGGAGTCTCCATAAGTTCTGTGTCAAAAGAAGTAAAATGCACTGAAAATCTAGTGCCTTAAAGTACAATGCATCCCAAACTCAAGGGAAATCTTTATAATACTTCATGTTTATGTCAAGAGACTGATATTGGAGGAAAATAATTTTTTAAAACATTTAATGTTATCGAATTGGAGCTGAAATGTGGCTACACATATATCAAACCTAAACATCATAAGTTGCATGTATCATATGCAATAACAAGAGTACAGGATAATCCTGAACCCAGTTGCATCCTTTGCAATATAAAAAGCAGATTGATTTTCCAAAACTAGGGCCTTTTTTTTTTTCACAAACTTCAGTTACACCCATTTAGCCAGACCCTGACACAAGAAATGAGTTTTATCTGACAATTGTTTTATCCCAAGATCTTATATTACAGCCACTATCAAAACGATGCTCAGACGGTAGCATTAACTAGCACTATTGAAGAAAGTATAACCAAACAAAGTGCTGAAATGAAAGGCCATACCTGCTTAAAGATAGTGCTGGTTCCAGAGCCTTGAAGCCCGAGTAGAAGAAGCTTCTGCACCTTTTTCTGCTCCAGATAGTTTGGAACAGTTGTATAACTGCTAGGTTCATCTCTCTGTCCATGAGGCTGACCGTGGGGCACAGGCAAGGAGAAAAGTGTACAGACCAACCGTGTTGATGCCTATCTAGCAGAAACCAAATCCAGAATGTTTTGCAAGGGCAATGATTTTACAATAGCTCTATATAATTATTGATGAGTTTTTCAATTTATACCTTGTCCCAAATGTTCCCTCTGATATTATTTTGGCCTTCCTCTTCATAACGGCCATCATCATAGACCCAAAAATGAGTATCACGGGGGCACTGAACCCTTGCCAGCTGATAACATTAGAAACCACATTAACAGTTTCATTGGGCATAACTAAGGCATCAATCTTAAGCAATATAGAAGACTAATGGCCTAACATATGTAACCTTAATATACTCTCTGGGCATGAGTCAATTATAATATATATATCTCCCAGTAACTACCGTTAATATAACAAAAGTGCTGGATAACGAAGGGCAGCATTGGTGCACAGAGTGAGTGCATTGCTTCAACATTAAAGACCCAACTACCAAAACAAAAAACAAAAGAAAGAAACATATGACTTAAAATGCATACAGTAAAACATCGCATTTAAATCTGTGGCAAGTAGCTACCTGCAGTTGGAAAAGATTTGTTCACTTCATATTAGAAGATCCTTTACTTGAACTAGAATATTGGCATCTGCTTGTCACTAAAACCATTTTTTTGTTTTCTTGGATAGGAACTTGAACTTGAGACCTCTTGATCCCAAGACTTCAACATTAACCATTAGGCTGCGTACATCATACCCTTCCCCAAACCCATGGTATGAGAGACTCATGCATTGGGCCACTTTTTTTTATCCTACTTTGAACTAACACATGCCTTAGAAAAAAACATAATTTTCTTACAAAAGCAACTAATCTACCAATTTTCGAGTGCAATGCTTGAAGCATAAGCAATGATAAATACAGGGAATTCAGATGGAATGTCTGATTATCAATGTCACTTCTGATAGAATGTCAGGCTCATAAAATTAACATGGAGATTACAATAGAAAGTAATGCCACAGAAGGAATTACAGAGAATGCAGCCACCAATAAAACTAATTTGAGTCAATATTCTTTACTCTGATCCAACTTGGTTCACAAAATAATCCAGAAGGATTATAATTATTCATTTTCTTGAAGTTAAACTTGACGCCCCAAAAACAAGACAATGCTTGCCCAATATGAAAATTATTCTGCACCTTTAAGCCTGCAGCAGCATTTCAAATGACTATTTATGACATAGGTAAGGAGAATAGATGATACCTTCTGCTCCCTAATGCCTACAAATACTAAAAATTAACTAAGTTCCTAGCAAGCCACAGCATGTTGGCTCAGTTTTTGGCTAAAACCTGACTTGTCCATTCAGCAGAACAAGAATGGAAAAACTTGTTCATGGCATGACAGGCTCTAGACAGGTTTGTAACAAAATGCTTTTGGCTTAGCTAAAGAAACAAATCATTAGCTACCATATTTCAGCTCCATTATGAATCTTAAAATAATTGAATCAGTAAATCTGGATAAATCATTACATTTCATTTCATATCTAACAAAAGCATGATAAGCAAAGGAAACTCAAGAAGCTTCATTGAACAAATCAATGAGGATCACCAGGCAAGTACATACCATGAACATTGAATGTATTCTATTAATGCATGGAATACAGATTAAATCTTATACAACCCAGTAGCCACATAACCACTTGTAACATAGCAAGAGCAAAAAAGAAGAAGACAGAAGCAAGATCAAAAGGACTTACTTTTAGCACCCTGAGCTCAAGTCTAGTAATCTCCCGCCCATTAATATAAACCTCAGTGTTCCCATTGCTAGCATCAGGGCTGAGTTTCCCAGAAAAATTCAAGTTTGAACTGATGATTCTATCTGGTTTTTCTCCCTCCTGTAAAACCAGTAAGTTCAGAAGTTTAAGAAGCTTCTCACTTAAAAATCCATTACTAATTCAGTAAAACCAGGTCAAGTTCTTAAACGACTTGACTGGCATGCAGCATGTTGAAATCAACTCACCTTTCCCCAGAACCCAGATTCCTTATCATACCAATATCTACCAGGCTTTAACTTCCGTGGAGGTAATGGGCATCCAAGCATTTCAGCCATTTCTTCTGGTTTCAGAGGGAAGCCATTCACAATGAGCTGCTCTGGCCGAAGCTGATTAGCAGAACATTCTTTCTCCGCTTTCATAATTTGTTCAACTTCCAATGGACTGAGCAATCGAGATAATAACCTAGAATGTCTTCCCAACTTCACCCGTTTTGATTCTTCTATGGGCTGTCCAATACAAGTCACGCATTTGCGCCCTTCAGGCATTGATCCCATTCCCCTAAGCACACAACTGCTGCAATACTTAGCATCACAAACCAGGCACGATTCCTTAGTTTCCCACTTTCCTTTTCCACACCTGTAACAAACTCTGCTCTTCTTCTTCTTCTTTTCTTTTGAGACCCCAACATACTCGGAATACACTGGTTTTTCTACATCAACATCTTTCCTCTCAGATCTATCAGCAGTATTAAATGTGACAACTGAGACTCTCTTTACTTCATTAACCACTGGCTGTCGAGGATTACTTGTAGGGGCAGATCCCGGGGAAGCTGAAGCTGAAGCTGAAGCAGAGGAAAAATCAGGGTTTTGCAAGACAGATACTACTGACTCCGAGCTCGCTGATACTTTAGGACTATGAGAAGCAGAACTTGTGACACCAACAATGCGAGACACTGGGAGAGGTATTGGTTCAATTACCAAAGGAACTGTATTGGCAGCTGATCTCTGTGACTCTGAAAGTGGTTCGGCAATTGGGATTGCACGGGAACTTACATCCAGAGGTTCAACCTTGGGGATTTCATATGGAACTGGCGGGCCCGTATACTCCAAAGCTATGGAGTAGTCAAGTTTAGTCTCATCGTCAGGCAGAGGAGCTCCTGAAGAGAGCATTTTTCTAACCAGTTTCCTCCAGCTCTCTCCCTCTTTTTGCTCCATCTCTGCCACGGTGCCACCAACTCGCTATATCATCAACTGCAGCATCAAACTAACAATTTTTTAATGTCAGTAAGACCCAACTTTAGATATTTGCAGCCTTTTTGGGGCATCATCAAAAAATAAAATAATAATGTTATGGGCACCACAAGATCACATGTACTAACCACTGAAAGATGAAAAGGGCAGATCGAGTGATATCCTTGACCCGGAAGTGCAATCAAACCCAGAAATAATCAACTGAGCCGTGGCAATGGACGCTCACGTACTGGAGTCAACCTTTGAGAGCCTTGAACCTTAAAAAAAAGATCAATGAAAAATGGATCAACAATTGGATCCAACAAATGGAAACCAAATATTAAATCACCACATGGTCCAAGGAAGCACAACACCATGTACGGTTAAATGCTCTAAGCTGTCAAACATTGAAGCATTCAAGTCGAAATGTAGCATAATTCAACTTCTCCCGTGTCCAGGCGTGACTTTTTGACCTATAATAATAAAAAATAAGAAAGCCCCACGTCTTAAAAATGAAATCAAGCTACAGTCCAAATCTAACATCCCCACTTCCACCGGGTATTACATTTTATTATTATTATTTTTATTATTTTGAGCCTTTTGTTCAGGAAGGAGCCATTTGAACAACTCAAAGTTCAAAGTTTTGGAAAATAATCAATGGTCAAACAATGATAATGAAAACCCCAGAAGACCAGAATTAGGACCAATTCAACCAAAAGAGAACCACACCCACCACCTAAAGGCACCAGTAAAAAGGAACTTCCCAACTACTCTTTTGGATGAAAATTTTATAAAAAGCAAAAGCAAAGAGCAAAAAAAAAAAAGAAAAACAACCTTTCAGAGAGAGAGAGAGAGCAGATGGAAAGGAAGAGAGCTTGTGAGAGAATCAAAGAAGAAGCGTTTTGCTGCATGAGCTAAGCTTCCCTCTTATACTTTTGAACTCTGAAGATTCTAAAAGACCTTGGAACTGCGAATTTAGAGTAGAGAGAGAGAGAGAGAGAGAGATCTAAGAGACAAGAAACCGGGACCCACATTTTTTTGTTTTGGGGTCTTCGAGTTTTATTTTTATTTTTTATTTTTGGTTTGGTTTTGGAGATAGTGCTGGACAGCTTGGTCGGGGCGTGTGGGTTCCACGCGCTGAGAATAAGCCTACAAAATCCCATTGACCAAAAATATTTGCGGCTGATTTGACTTTTTGATTCCAATAAATAAATTCCAAATTTATAATCTTATTATTAAGTATACACTGATACATTTTAATTTCAAAAGGAATAGAAAAAGAATTAAAAATTACAATAATCCAAATCATATGATTATGATTAAGATTAAAATTAAAATTGAGGATGTCTCTACTTATAATTGAGGTTAATTCAATCAACCAATGAGCGTATTTTTCATATTCACATTATTAATTATGATTTAATTTTAAATTTAAGTTACAATGGAAAGGATTTTTTTTTTTAACGATTTTTCTGAGGGGTACATTGCCAAAGACTTAACCTAGTGAGACAGAAATTTTAACATTTTGTTACAGGCAGCTTTGGAAAGGAGAGAGAGTCTAACCAGCTAAAATAATAATAATAATATAAATTATGATATTTTCTTATATTCATGTCTACTAATAAATTCACTTTTAACCAATAATTTAAAAATGTCTTTTAGGAGATATTTAAATAATTAAAAAAATAAATTTTTATTTTAAAATTTTTGATTTTGATCTTAATAATAAGAATTTGGGGTATCTTAAAATTTTTAAGTTCTAATTATAAAGATGTGAATTTGTGGTTTAAGAAAAAAATTATTTTATTATATAATTTACAAGCTAATAAATAAAAAAATTTTAAAATATATCAAATATAGTATTTTCTTAGATTCATATAAATAGACATAAATAATAAACAAAAGAGCTATCTATATATCAATGTACAAATTTGTAAAATATATATATATATGTTTAGTGTCAAATATCATGTCACTTTTAAAATTTTCATAAATTATATAGATATAATAATATAAATAAAATTATGTAGGATAAAGAAAATATAATGGGATGGGGTGAGAATTCCTCTTATTTTATATTTGATATGACATTAGATTGTAGACTTAAAATATTAATAATTCTCTTAGAATTGAAAAAATATATATATATAAATTTTATTTTTAATAATTTTGTATTAAAATTTCTCTAATTGTTTATGTAAATACAACTAAATAAGATTTTTTTTTAAGTCAACCCAAATAGATATTGGAAAAGTGAGATTAGAAGGTGAATGGAGGAGGTAGGAGGAGCTGCAGTGGAAAATTCTGGTTAGTTCACTAATATAATTTAATTTTAGAGTCTTGATTGTAGATGAAGTGAGTAGTGCTATTCAGAAATAATAATACCCAATAAGAGTCCGTGGCTTTGAATGTGTTAATTTTTTGTCACATGACTGAAAAAGGGTAAGCAGGAACCATGAAAACTGGTTATGACTTCCGTGAAGAACATATTGGGCTGTCACTTCGAGAAGTTGCATTTCCCAGCGTAGGAAAGGAAGGGTAATAACCACCTAAAACTGTAGTTTAGTGGTAAAAGAATTTGTCTTTTTGTTCAATTAAAAATTTTGAATTTAAATTTTCTTGGAAACATTCAAATACTCTTAAAATTGGTTTCTTTAGTAAAGTATAGTTCTCTCTCTAAGAAAATTACAAAATAACACTCTTACTTTCTCTTTTTTTTTTTTTTACTCAAGAAAAAAAGAAGAAAAAAAAAAAAGAAAAAAAGAAGAAGGGTCTATACATTTCTTGGCAAACTCACAGAAACTTATAAATTAGCATAAAGCATGCTTGCCTTTTCTGCCCAACTGTTTGAAGCTCTTTACACAACTTTAACTTATAAATCAGACTCATGGCTTTCAAAATCAAACTGAATTTTGAACCAAATAAAGATCTAGTTCTGTAAGTTTATGATTTGATGGTTGGATTAGTTTGTAAATTCTTGGTTTAAAAATAATTGATATTGTCTATTATGTCAAAATAAATAAACTATTATTAAAATAAAATTTAAATATATATCTATAAGTTTTATTAATAAAATAATATAATAATACGTAATTTTTTATAAAAAAAAAACACAAGAAATAAAATTTTTTAATAAAAATTTGTCCGATTTACTGATCCGACCTCCTAAATCAATTAAATCAAATGATTTTTTTAGTCACTTTCTTTTCTAGTCATATAAAAAAATTGAATCAATCCAAACTTCGGTTATGGCATGAGATTAGTTTAATATTTAAAACTATGATCAGAACCATAATAAAAGCTACATTTGAGAAGGGAAAATTAAATGGAAATTTACAATTAATATATTCTACTTGAAGTATAGTACAATTCATATATTTTAAGAAAACAATGCTGTCACTATATGTCAATAAAATAAAACAAAAGAGGTTAAAAGGGGCATACAATTTTATTATTATTTTTTTTTAACGAAGTTTGTAATATTCCCAAAAGATAAAACAGTCAGCAATTTGCGAAAAGAAACACTTAAAAAGCATTGCATCAGCTTAAATTTCTAACAGAAACAATCACTGAAAAATCTGATCCCGGAATCAAGCCTCAAAATTGAATTTTTATCATCTTAATAAGCAACAACAATTTAATCTCTATAAAATATTTATAACAACATTTTTATAATTGCTTCAAACCTTATTAATTGAAGAGACTAATTATCATCAAAATTAAATGCCAGTATTTTTTTGGTTAAATTTCAAAATATAAAGTGTAAATTATTACCGAGATTAAAGAAAAATATATTAAATATAAATTTATCGAAATTCGATTATAACATGAAGCCCAATAGTCTGTTAAAGGGAGTTAGGAGGCCATTGCGCGGCTCAGTAAAGTCCGTCTTTCCTGACATTGCTGCGCTTAATTGTGCAGAGTAATTAAGGAATTGACAGTGACAGAATTCCTGGTTACCTACATGCAAACAAAATGAAATTAAAAATCAAAAAAGGGTAACAAAAAAAAAAACCAGGTAATCCAATGTTGCACATTATCCAAGGAAACATAGGTGCAAAATGCAGAAAATCCAGAAAAGGACTTTGGTTCCTTTCCTCTAAAATCCTTCTCCAACTTAAGTAAAGACTCAAAACCCAATATAATTCTACCGTTGGCCTGCATCTGCTAGCATTTAGATCATGGGACTATTGATTTAACCACAACTCAGTAATACAGCTTGCTAAACGTGAACTGCAGAGATGCCTGCTGTGACGTCTTTGGTTCTTGGATCGCTGCTTTCTAAAGAAACACCACGAGGGTCTTCTCTAACCAACAAGGCCAACACATTGAGAGAACTCCAAGCTAAGGCCACATTGCCACTAGAGTCCCCCAAGGTAACAGCAAAGATTGCATCAAAGCCACCTGCTCCAGGAACTCCAGCTAACAAAACACCCTCCATATTCATAGTAGCATCCAAAAGCTGGCTCTGTGATTCCGGTTCTATCTGTAGATTAGGATTAAAAAAAAAAAAAAAAAAAAAAAAACATAAACAAGGGTTCATTAAAAATGAGGAGGAGAAAATGGTTATGGACAAACTTTGAGGATCTCATTTGATTTGGGAACCATGAGGGAAGAATGGAACCCCATGTCATACCCCAAAACTTGCAGTAAAAGATAGATTTATGAAGATAAATAGGTCACAACCTCTTGCCTGTTTCCTCCGATTGGCAAGAACAGACAGGAAGGGCTGGAAACCTTCATTTAGACAATCTAGCTACTTTTAGCTACTATTTCCGTATGCTATCATTGCATGGTGTATACATGCTGAAATGGACAAGGAAGGATTTCCAGGCCAAATTATAAGAAGGAGAGGAGGGGGGGATCCTATCCAGAAAGTTAGTTAGTGAAACATCTCTGACTTCTCCAGCGGCCAGATTTGGATTAACAAAAGATTTTCTATGGTTGATACCGGCCAATGTCTGATTTCCTTCATATAATCACAAGGAAACAAACTCCCCTCGGAATGGAACCAAAAAAGAGCTTTTTTCTTTTTTAATTTTTTTAAAGGAAATAAACAAAGGGAACTGAGCAAAATGTCTCAGCATATCAATCATTTTCAAAACAACAATATTAAAAAACCAAGTATCCAATTAGAGGTTCATGAAAATGGAGAATCATAAAAGAAGTTGAGAAAATTTACAAAAGGAACTTGGATAAATAATTTTGATGGCAAGATCTCCTTCGTGGGAAATGAGATAGATATTAATATATGAAATTGCATGGACTAAGAAGGACAAAATGATAATGATTGTAAAATGAGTATGAGCACATTGGTGAAGTAATTAAACATGATCTGTTTCATAAAACAGTAATGCTTGAAACTCCTATTAATGCTTTTGGAAAGAAATACCAAAAATGATTGCCTGGCAAATTAAATATAATCAACCTACCGGGATGCCTGCTGCCTCACCCATCTGGCGCATATGATTTCTGATATCAAGGATGGCAGTTCTTGCTCCAACTAATGAGTTAATGACTGCTTCTTTGCTTGGTTCAGTGGCTAGCTCTATCCACTATTAGAGTGAGCAATATAATGCAATCATTAGAATGTCTGAATATTAGAATTAGGGTGAGCAAAAACAGATTCATGGTTGAATAAAATAAGTTGATGTCACACGGTACAAAAGATTGATGATCAAATAAAATAAGTTGAATAGATTCAAAAGGAATAACACTGTTGTTTTTTCTTTCCCTTAAGTGTTTTGGGGGGGGGGGGCCCCCCCCAGCTTCTGACAATTGGGAAAGTACAGGTTGAAATTCAATTAGATGCACATCATACTTGATAACCTGTTCAAAATTTTTATTCCAGTAATCAAGAGAAAAAAAAAACATTTTAATACACGACGCTCTTATGCAGTGGAGTCTGGAAAAGGGTCAGATGTAGGTAGCAACCTTAAACCCGTGTTTCCAAGGAGGTTGTTTTTGCAACTCAAACCTATAACCTCCAATAAACTCTTAATATAAAGCCTACTAAGATACATTTCATCTTAAATTCCAAATCATCAATATTGAAGTTAAATTAAATACCATTTTAACATCAGTTAGTAAATGAACTTTCCTAACACAGAGATTAAAGGAGAATATTTGGAGGCTGTTTTATTAGGAAAACTTATATACCAAAATGAAAATGAACAAGAAAGTTTCAGATGGGAAGGGTCAAGGTCCTGTTTGCCCTCTTTGGTCTGCCCACCAAGATCCTGTGCCTAGTTGTGAAGTACTTGATGTCCCAGCTACATATGCTATACATAAAGAAGCATGAAGCCTGTTTAACCCAATAGCTTGCAGAATATGTACAGCTGATAATTGCAACTAGCCAATTTAATAAAGTGAGAGGCCATTGAATAACCTCATTCCATGTGAACAACAGTTCAATGCACTGATTAGGTGTGTGATTACCCATGCTGCCTTTTGAAACCCTCGCTATAAGTATATCAAAGAACATAGGATGCCCTGTTATTTTTTTCATTGATCTTCTTATTTTTTGACATGGAACATATAATCTTCCCCAATCCTGTGGCTTCCAAAAATTTATCACTGTTGAATAGTGACATGAGGAGAATTCTTGTATGGCAGACTGAAGGACAGTGGAGTATGGTAGCAGGCAGAGACTGGTAAAAGAGTTGCATTTGTCTGGTCAGAAAGTGTATAATGCACAGGTGCCAATTAGTAAATTTGGCGTGGATTAAGGGAATATGTGACAATTTGCAGGCTCTCATTTCTTCAGTTAGATGTCTGGTTTTAGTTTATTAGTCAAGAGGCTGTGCGATGTTAATTCCCAACTATATATGCTTCTGGAAAATGAAATGGATAAGTAGAGTTTATGTCCTTTCCATACTCTATTCCCCCTCTCTGTTTTTGTCCAATCCTCTCCTTTTGCTTTTCAAGTCTCCTATTAAATATTTTCCTACTATCAATTTCAGCCAGGGCCCATGTTGCAGTACTCTTGTTCTATTTATCTTCAATTATTTATGAATATTTTGTAGACAGGCAACGACAAAGACAAATTCTTAATTCCAAATCTAATTCAGATTGACTACATGAATTTTTTCTCATCATTTTGTTCTATTCTAGACTGAGTTTTTGGAGATATATAATTGTTCTAAATTTTTCTTAACCAAAGATTTCCATGTCAACTTAAGTCATCTTCTCCTCTCCTCTCGCCATCCACTTGGAATAGTCACCCCTCCTAATTAGAGTTTACGTACATCTACATTGGACATGTCCAAACAAAGGCAAACGTTACTCCCTCATTATGTTTCCAATCAATGCTATGCCTACCCTACTACTAATATTCATAGCATGGGCGTACATCCATCTAAGCATTCTCATCTCATTTTGTAGACAGGAATGGATAATTCATGTAACAGTATAAAAAATGGTAGACAAGATTTTGAAAGGAATATATCAGGGAAATCCATATGTTTCTGTTGCTTAATGTTTTTCTATATTGAGTGAACATTAGAAATATTGTCTTCCAAAGGAAAATATCTCTCTTTCTGAATGATGGAAACCCATAAAATAGTATTCTAAAAAATCACCTATCGACAGGATGCAACAAAAATAAGCTTCAAGGATGTCCAGCAAAGCCATATAATTTCAATTACTAAAATTTCAATGATTTGCCAGAAAATCAATACAATTTCTATGTAGACAAGAAAATCAAGTATAGGAATTACCTTCTCTGATCTTTTTTTGCTACAGCTGCCTATCACACATTTGTACACATCCCATTGTTCTTTCGCCAGCCTGCTTAAATTATTAAGTTGAGCTTCAAGCTCTGAATTTGCCTCCGACAGCTTTCTCCATGTTTCTTGGGATTTCTGAGGGTCAGACTTCTGCCACCTTTTCACAGATCCTACCATGGATGGTGTGGATGATCCACCAGTTCCTGGCTCTCCCAGACACTTCCAAGTTGCACCAAAATTATTGTCAGCAGGAAAACTAACCAGTTAATCAATGACATGTTTAACAAAGTAGAGAATTGTTGCACAAATTACAGAAAAAAAAAAAAAGGACAAAAGGCCAAACATTCCATCATCCACCATAAACAAAATTCTATCGTCGAGAAGGAAAAACAGACATAAACATGGTTTTCTTCTGAAAGCCCCCGTGGTGCCAATGATTGCTTCAATGCCTTATAATTGCAATCTTCATATCTATAGGTGTACCAAGTGAGTCAGAAGCTTCCAAGACAGAATGATTTGGCCATAAAAGACATTATGGGAACTAGAATTCAGAATTGTAGAATTCAGAATTGAAAAGAGGTTAACTATGCCAAACATATAAAAAATGACAGGGCCGGAGAATTTCATGTGCAAAACCAGAAAGGAGGCCTCATGACTGCAATTCAGGAATTAATGGAAGGTATTTCTTGCAAAATGGATGTTATCCAAACCCCAGTCAATTACCTTTTTTTATTTAAGAAAAAGGACTTTTGTCACTAGATCAATGTAATCAAAGCAATGGCCAATTGTTCTGAAACAGAGTCACAATTTAAATGTATACAAGTATAATAGACGTATGCATTCAGAAAGAAATGAACACTGGGTGTAAATCTTGGGATGCTTACTAGGCTCATTAATGGTGGCAAGGAAAAGTTAATCCTCTCATGGTTCCACTTTGCTTTCAAGATGTCAGAAATGGCTTCCTGCAATGGCATTCCTTGCACCACAACCTGCAACATTCCACAGAAGTGGTAAGAAAAAGAAATTACTGTGAAGCCAGACTTCCAAATCCTAGTCTATGTTTATCTTGAAAGGCCCAAGGATACAGCTTCCCAGAAACAGATCACAGTTCCACCCACAAGATAGCAGATAAATGAAAAGGAGGTATTCACTCCCCATTTTTCTATATCCAATGGTAAAAATAAAACAAAGCAATTGTGAGCACATTCCAGTCAAGTCAATCATTGCAACCATAATGATTGTGTTGTCTTCTGAGGACTTAAGGTTTAGTAAATTTATGTTTGAGAGAACAGAATGTTCCCTTCAATTATCAATTTCCCTGTTTGTTTTTGAGAGTAATTCAAAATATGAAACTTTTCACATAGATAAATATATAGATATATGGTGCCAAATGACTGAAGTTTGCAATCAATTGGTAGAATGAGAGAATGGGTTGGAAAATCTTAGCTCCCAAGGAATTTTCAGTTCTTCATAGTGTCAAATCAAATGCCCTGCTAGTATGATATTGCAGGTGACTCCAGAGAATGTAAGATCTGTACAACTGATTTATGCAACAAATCAGATCACTCAGATCTGGAGTCATTTGTGCAACATCAAAATAAGGTTCTTCAGTCAACTGTTACATGCTGTAATGAACCTTCATCGGTGCTTCATAAAACTTTTAGAAGGTCTGATAGAGAAAGAATCTTAAATCTTTTTTGACTTAATCAAGTGGATTTGATTTACATGTAGAACTATACAGGATATCACATGTACGAAATCTTCACAAATGAGGTACTTCTCTTTCTCCCAAATCCTCACCTCTGGCACCAATTCCATGAATGGAGAGTGTAAGGTGCGTATAATTAATTTGGCCTCAGGCCTCTGTTGTAAACATTGTCAACTTGTGACAGTTGATGAGTATCTTGGATAGATAGCAAGCCCTTAGGATTCATCACAGATCCATGGAATGAATTAAAAATTCCATCCCTACTAGTAGTATCAGGTGTTAACCATGTGCCTTCCTGTATATGGGATCAAGCATCAGGTGTCCAGAGTACAGGTCACATATAGATTTGAGAATGGGAAACAAAGAACCTTTAGGCAGTACAAAAAACTGGCATCCTTTATCCACCTCTCATGATGACCACATAAATTGCACATAAACTTTGAGAATGCATGCATCTATGCATGCATTGCTGCACACAGGCACATGAGAGAGAGAGAGAGAGAGGGAGAGAGACCTGAGCAGAAGAAAGCACTTCTGGTGAAAAGCGGACATAGCGCTGACTGCCATAGACTGCAGAACTGACATCAAACCCACTGCCAACTTTCCCTTGAGCAATACAATGAGCAGTTTGAGCTATTATATGCACCACATCAAGATCTGGAGATTCCTTATTTTTAGATGAAGATGAAAGGTCAACCACTCCAAAGTAATGAAGTAAAGCAGCAACTACAGCTGTGGTCATGGCTGCAGATGAACCTAATCCAGTTTTTGCAACTTCAGGCTTGCAATTTTGGCTGTTTGCTTCCTCATTGAATGCAATTGATGCAAAAGGATGAAGTGCAGCCAATGATTCTTGTGTCAAAGGAAGTCCACGTGCTTCAATCTGAGAAGGGTAAAAAGTAAAAGCACATCCAAATCAAAAGGCTTACACTGTAATTTAAGAAGCTGACCTGAATTGCATGTGCAACTTTACTTGCAAGGCACAAGTAATCATTTTGTACTTCCTTTCAAAAATGAAAACAACTAAAAGGATCATATACTATTATAAAACTGAAAAAGGCTAACTAGACAAAGGATTATAAACCATCACCCCACTTCACACTTTACAATGCCCTTGCATTGTGGAGTTTGAGGAGGGTTGGATGTATGCAACTGCATCCTTCCCCCCATTAACATACGGAAACTCCCTTTGTGACTTAAAAGCAACTGTAAGATATGATGTCAACATAGGAAGGAAAACTAAATGCCTCCGGAAAACAACAATATCATTGTGGAGTTTGCAGACAGTCAAATGTATGCAGCTGCATCCTTCCCCAACTACCATATAGAAGCTCTCTTTATGACTTAAACTTGTGATTTTTCTAAGTCCCTATAGAGAGTAACCAAATGCTCATCAGCTTCAAAAGCTATTGTAAGATATGATGTGATCATAGGAAGGAAAATTAAATTCCTCCAGAAACAACAATCTTATTGGCAGTATTGGGGTACCATGAAATACTTGTGAAAATAACTAAGAATGTCAGAAAGGAAACAAACATCCAGTCATCCTCTACCTACAATTGAAAAGGCAACCAAGGAACAATACATGAAAATGAAAAACATTACATAACTTGCAAAGAGATAACTACCTGATTTCGGTATGAATAGAAGTCATTACAACCTAAAATCGTGATGTCAAGACCTGCATGCTAACCCAGTTGAAACATTAGATGCATTAACTCCTGCTGTTTCAATACTGTATCATGAGTAGACACAAAACACCAAAAACCACCTTGGAGGAGTAGTTTATTTAGTGTCTCTTTCTTCTCTTTGTCAAATATAGAATGTGCGGCTGCTACTGCATACTGCACTCCTTGTTCCACAAAACGGTTCTTTGATTCACTGAAATTTCAGCCAACAATAGCAACCACCACCTCAAAATTCCAATTATATGTTGCTAAAATGTTTACACTGTTCTGGACTACGCATGCTTTTTTCTCTAAGCACATAAAACAATTTAAAACCATAAATATGCACAACACAATGAGAAATTTGCAGATATGAACCCAACAGACGATCTGAGAACTAGCAGAACTCTTGAATGACAATATAAGGCAGAAACATATAACCAACGGAAACTTGCCTGGAACAGAGACACTGGAGATTAAAATTCTTGAGTGACAATTTATACACGCTTTCTCTGGAGAGCTGGGGAGATGTTAATTTCACATCAGTCCACACCTGTAAGGTGGCACATGACACAAAAGATTAACAGAGAATCTCTACACTTTGATAAAAATATTCTTTAAGAAAGTAGACGTCGACCAATTTGTGCATCCTATATCAATTAGTTTGATTTTTCTTAAAGCCAAAGCCAAAGCCAAGGTTTAAAAAGGAAAAGATCATCCCGCACAATCATGAGAAACCAAGAGGAGAACTCAGGAAAAAGTCACACATACCCATGCCCAGCTATCAGGCTTGATTTCATCGTAAAGAGGTCTCACAATGGCATAAAATCGAGCATTTGTGCTCAGTACAATCCCTGCATTGGGTCTCTCCAATATAAGGTAACCTCCAGTCATTAAAACCTTACCAGGAGCAGAAGCAACCCTGTGGTGTATGAAAAAAATATCAAAGAAAAACCAAAGATCACATGGCGCACACACATCCATATCAAAAGACCTAAAGAATTCATTAAAATAACCATCTCTAAATATCAGAACAGACCCATAAACTAAAACAAAGCCAAACAATGGAGGGAAACTGATTAATACCCAGAAAACAAATCTGGGTTTTTCTTGATTTTCTTTGTCCACGGTATAATGTGTAAGATGGATTAATAGGGAATACAATAAACGGAAAAAAGGAAAAAGAAAAGGGGGGAAAGCTTGAAGCTTTATCAGAGTTTTAAATTGAACTTACACAGCCATGGCGTGTCTGTGTCTGATTTGTCTCTCAGAAGCAATAGAAACGATCTAAACTTGTGATGTGATGAAAGAGAAAATTGAGGAAAATTGGTTTGCTGATTAATTATAATAATAGAGTGATTAATCAATTAAGAGAAGTGAATGCAATGCGGCTGACGAGTAGAAAGGTTAAATGGGAGACACTCGTGTCTTTGTTGGGTTTAACGTTGAACTACGCTAGTGTGTTTCAGCTTTTCGAGGCACTTCGCATCTACCGGTGGTTGTTATGTATAGGTATAACGTTTTATTTTTTTTTTAATTTTTTAACTTTTTTCTTCTAACCATCAGCATTTGTTCAATATAATTTTATAATTATTACTTATTAAATTATCTAAATTTTTAATTTTATATTTAAAATCTATTTTTTTAATTAAATATTTTTATTTTTTTATATTTGATAAATTAAAAATATATAATTAATAGAAAATAAATGTAAAATTTATAAAAAATAACTTTCATGAAAGTTATTCTAGAAAGGAAAGAGAGAGCCAAATAGAGAAATAAAAAATTTTAAGCCATTACTCATTCTATCAATTATCAACTAATTTTATTATTATTCATTTATTATTGATTGTAGGTTAATTTTATTATTATCGTGATATATATATATATATATATATATATATATATATATACTATTTAGTACTAAAATCTATTTTATCTTATAAGGACAAGTTAGAAGATTTTTTTTAATATATTTTTATCTATAATAATAATTAATTTATATTAAAATTTTTAAATATATTATTCTAATTTTACTTTATTACATTAAAATTAGAAAAATATTTTTCAATAATATAACAAAAAAGTAAAAAAAAATCTATTTTTTCATAAACTTTTTTCTTAATAAATATTTTTCACAAATAAATTATTTTCTAACAAATAAATAGACTCTAAACTTCTTATAGATTACACCAATTCCAAATATTTAATTAAAAGTATTAAAATAAAAAAAATTAAAGTATTATTTTAATAAAAATTAATTAAATTAATTTACATCTAATTTAAATTTAAGAAAATAATTGATTGAAATTGAAATTAATTTTCTTATTAATTATAATTACTACATTAATTAATTTAAGAATTTTTTAAGTTTAAATTGTAATGGAAATATTGAATGAAATTAAAATTGAATCATAAACTAAATTTAGTTTTAACTATGATTATTATTCTATTTAATTTATGAGTTTTAAAGAAAATATTAAATTTATTAGTATATTTAAAAAGAATAAAATTTATTAATATTCTTACAATTAAAAAATTGTTAAATAATAAAAAAATAATGATGACTTAAATTATAAGTATTGTTTCTTTTATAAAAAAAAGAAGAAAAAAATGAATTTAAATTATGAGTTTTTTCTACTTTAAAAAAATAAAAAGAAAATTTAGGTACAATTTTTTAAAGAAAAAAATGACTTTGAGTTTTTTTATTTTTCTTCCTTTTTAAGAAAACACAAAAAAAGAAATCTATTTGATTTGAAATCTATGAGTAATTTTATTTGATTTGGAAGATTTTTTTTCATTTAAGAAAACCAAAAAAATGAAATCTGGATGTAATTTTATTGGGTAATAGTTTTTTCTCTTCTTATTTTTCTCTTTTTAAACATTTAGGGAATTAAATTTTGAGTAATTGGGAAAAGATTTTTTCCCCATTTTTTATCATTTATTTCCTTTAATTTATGAATTAAAGGGAAGAAGTCATATAAGCAAAATTTATGATGTAACTAAGAAAATTGCTCAGTTGAAAAAATTAATATCAAAAATTAAGAAATATAATTGTAGAAAAGCAAAATAATACTAATATAAATCAAGTATACTTAATTTTATAATATGAAAAAAGAGAAGTAGATACATCTTAAAATTTTAATTTTATTCAAATATTAAAAAAATTATAAATTAATTAATAAATTAATGTTAAATACTAAAAGATTAATATACAATTTTATGTGTAATTTTGCACACTATATCAAATCTAATATGACCATTGAAAAGTAATAGTTTAGTATGACAATTATAGTTAACTATTAAACCTAATTGATTGAAAATATTTAGGTTGTTGATATGGCACGCTATCATGAAAGGAAAGCTAATGTGTATAAAAGACAAAATAGTGACATAGAGCTATATAAGGCCAAATTTTTCTTAACTTCTTTAACTTTTATATAACTTATATAATTGTAAAAATTTATAACCATAAATTAATATTATAACAAATAAAAAAGGTAATATTATAAACCTAACTTTAATGTCATCTATCTAAAATAAAAAAGAACTAAAATAAGAAACCCTAATTGTTTTGGTACTTCCTTTTCCATATTCATTGTATTCTTATTTTTGTCTAGTGTTCTGCCCAAAATTTTATCTATATGTGGTTTCTATAATTAGGTGAAGAGAACTTTGTGATTGGAACAATGGAGATAACTAAAAGTGGTGAATTTAGTAGTGGGTCATCATCTTCAAAAACAAGTTTGAGAATGGATCAGATCCTTTATAAGCATAAAGTATTGACCTAGATTTACCCATCTTGGAGTCAAAACAATCTAGGGAAAAGACTTTTGGGTTGTTGATTTTGGAAGAAAGATGATTACAAATTATTTTAGTGGTATGAACTAAAAGTTTATAAGGTTTATAAGAAGATTATTATGTTACCTTGGAGCAAAAATAATGAATTAGAGGCAAGATTTGTTGGGATTAAAGAAGAAAATACCCTTCATTTGACTTATATAAAGCATCTTGAAAAGGACAATGAGTCCAAAAAGAAAAAAATTGACATTTTAGGTGAGTAAATGAGTAAAGTGATGTCTAATTATGTTGAGCTTAAAAGGAAAAATAGGAGATTGTCAAAACAAAATTCATATATAAAGGGTAAATACAAATTGTTGTCATGTATTTATGTATTATGCTTTTGTATTCTCTCGATTAACATTGTGTTATGTATTAATGTTAATGGAAAATGAAAAACTATGTTTCTACTCTAGTTATTTTGCTATTGTAAGGTCCATCAATTGTATGACACATTTATTATTTTTTGTTTATAATTGGTTATGTGAATTGAATTAGTTTAACATAAGATAATGGTTGTTGGTTAATCATGAATGAATTTAGCTATTAAATAGTCTAGTTATATTGAATTTATAAGAGGATTGGACATTTGCCATTAGAATCCATAGAAGTTAATAAAAAGGAAAGGGAATTCTTATCAACTTTTAAGTGCCAGATTATAAAGAGAAATACCTCCACTTTTTGTCATACTTGAAAAAAGAGTCACTGGCATAGGAATTAATGGGTTTTAACCTTTTTTTCCCTGCTTGGTTAGTGGAATTTAAGAGTTGAAAAGATCATAATTCATAAGTGTTTCAACAACACGATCCTTAATTGTTGAAAATGCATAATGAAATACAATATAATCTTAATTGTGAAAAATTATAATCCTTTATTGTTGTAAATGCTTAATTCAACACATCATAATCCTTAATTCTATCAAAAAAACAACCCATAATTATGGCAAAAGCAATAACTAATTGTTAAATAAACAACACATTTTAGCCATGGTTTGTAAATGATTGATTCCTAATGATTGTACTTTACATATTAATGTACTGCATACCATTTAATCTCGTAAAAAGAGTTAATGCTTGTCTACAAGCGTGTGCAGTAGTTGTTATGACCTGGTTAAGACTAAAGACTAATGTCTTGGGATAATGTAAAGGCATTTGAAATAATAGTTCAAAGTTGTTACTCAAATGTTTAGTAAAAGTATTTAATTTTCAATTAAACTGGAAAAGACATGGTATTGGTAAATGTACCCTCATATAGTCTTTATTGAAGTTATAACTCCAACACCCTTTTTGATTTGCCTTATTTTTTAGGAAACTTTTTTCTTGTGTTTTACAGATAGTGGATCAACCTTTGTAGTCATGTAACCAGTCCTCTATCTTCTAAGTCTACTAGTTGATTTATTAGTTTGTATTATTATTGTTGAAGTGCTTAATGTAACATTATGGTCTTTCCTTGGTCTCCCTTTCCTCTAACTTACAAATCAAATCACATAGTTAAAGTTGAATGTTTATTAAAGTAAAAAATTCAAAAACATAATTTTTGCTCATCTTATTTGCATTAGGTCCAATTAAGTTTTGCAATCCTTGTTTTGATCTGTTTGGCTTTATTGTGCTTGTTCAACTGTACCTAGTTCTTTTCATGGTTGCCAAATGCAAAAAAAAGACATATTTGTGTATGACACCAAATATGAGATTAATACAACATGAAAACATTTGTACTCTTTGTCTCATAGACATTGTTTTTTAGCAGTGGAATTGGTGTTAGAATGTCAATTTGTGGACAACCTCTTTTGTTATGCCTTTACTCATAATGCCATTTATACTACATTTGAACTTTAACTTTAGACATCTTTCTATGACTTTTAGGTGACTTTTTTTATGTCCCTTCTCCTTACCTTCTCTAGTTTACCAAGCATTATGTTGTATAGTGGCGGCAATATGACACTATTTTCAATTATAAGTCACATCTTTATGTCATTTAATGGCTCAATGGCATTGCCATAAACCTACAAATATGTAGTCCTCTTGTAACACTTATCAGCATAGTCATCTAGCTTTATTCTTTGGTGATTTATACAAGTAACTACGTGTTTGCAAAGGATGCTAGTCAAGTCACATTTTCTATAATTATAGTTAACGAAATGCAAATAAATAATATAACAGTCATCATAATATGAAACCTTAAATTTTAATGTCCCATTTGACTTCACAATACATATTCTTGATTTAAATTTGATATTCTTATACTTCTTTTATATACAAGAACAGATGAGATCGTTTAATTGCTCCATTAACTTTTTTTTCTCTCTACTTTTCTCCATTAATGCCACCTATATGTCTTTAAGTATATTGATAATGCCTTTTGTCTTAGCCTATAAAATATAACCATTTAAACACTCTAAGATGTTATTGTTGATCATAACACATTTTAACCATGTACTTATTAAGGCTTTCACAAATTTGTGCATGTATTGGTGAAATCATTATGAGCTTCAAGACTTAATTATTTTATCTCCTTGAGCACACTTCGAAAATCATGTGAAGTGATGCTTCTTAATGCATTGTAAAAGCACTTCTTCAAAGTGTGTCTTTTAAATCTTTTCTGCCAATTAGCATAAGTATGTTTTGCACAATTACAATGTTTAGCAAAGGGTAGCCTTTTCTAGACTACATCACATGAGCTTTATAATGTGAAAACCAAGAAAAGTGTTAATAATACTGAATTTCTGTGATTACATTTATTAAAACATTTATGTGTTAAAATAACTTTTATTGGTCACTTATAATAGTTTGCTTAAGGGCATGAGTAATTTCAAGTTGATCTATTAATAGTTCTAAAAACCAAGTCTAATTCTTGTTATTCTTCTTAATAGCAATAACTCATGCTATATAATACATTTGGTTTATTTCTATTTTTTCCAATTGCATTTAACAATACTCCACCAAAAAATGTCTTCAAAAAAATCCATTAAGACCTATAAGTTGCCTACAGCCAACTAAGAAGTTAGCTTTTAAAGTAGTAAACCTAATAAAAAATCTAGAGAAGACAGGTTTCTCTTTATTTGTTATTGAATTTGTCTCGAGTTGAAATAAACTATCTAGATTTGGAGACTCAAGTTTAGCTTTATATGATATAAGTCTATTATAATGTTCTTTATTAGATCCCCTCAACATAACAATTATTTTGTTCTTAACTCTAAAACAGTACACTCTGGTGAATGTTAGGGCCAATGTTTTGCTAATATCTTCCATTATTTCCTTCAAAGACTAGTTAGGCCTCTTTCAAAACTTTTGTAGATACTTTTTAGCTAACTAAATCACAATTGCTTATTTATTCCTTATAAATCTATAACATGTATGCATATCAAATACTATTTTATCATAAAAGTGTTCTTCTTTCTTTCCTATGTTGCATGTACCTTTAATGAACAATAACTTATACAAGCTACCTTCATTCTCTAATTACAAGTTCTCTTCCAAGTTATTACAAACCTATTGATAACAACATGTCTTTGAATGCATTCTTTGAACTAACCTGCCCCTTTAAATATCATCTTAGTTGTAAATTTTTTTATCTTTATGGTCACAAATAGGTTTATGCACTTTAAATGTTTTCCTTCTTCTTATTTCTCTACTATGAATTTCCAAATCATATTCATCACTGCTTTCTAATGTGTCAACCTTAGCATCAAAATCTTCATACTTGTTATGCCTTTTAACATGATCAAAAATTTCCTCAGCCTCACTTATGGACATATTAGTAATCCCTTTCCCCTTATGCTATTGTGGTTCATTATAAACCTCATATCCAAATGTTCTAATATGATTTGCAATTTTTCCTTTTTTCCTTGTATACACATACTCTTTATTATTAGTCAACAAATCCTCATCATCAATGTCACTCTCCTCTCCTAAAATATAGTCAAAGTCTTTTTCCATTGAACTTAGATCAATTGTAGCAGCCCCTTCAGTGTCACCATAATATTGGTTCTCAAGGTGCTATTTTGGTACATTAGCATCATAACAATGTTGTTCTTGCTCATTTACATTTCTAGCATCTTTTATACATTATTAGTCAAAAATTCCTCATCATCAAGTTTATTATCAATGTCACTCTCCTTAGAATATAGTCAGAGTCTTCTTCCACTAAACTTAGATCTATTGTAGCAACCCTTTTAATGTTACCATCATATTGGTCCTTAGGGTGTTGTTTTGGTACATTAGCATCATAATAATGTTGTTCTTATTCATCTACATTTTTAGCATCTTTTATACAATATTGTTCATCATGAGTAGTCTAACTTGATAGGTGGCCCAACTGTTCCTTAGTTGTATGACAAATAAAAGATTGTCACCATTCCATCAACATGATTATTATCCACCTCAACTTAATTTTTTACATTTCTAACACTTTCTCAAATTCTCAACTACACCATCAAGCTCATCTTCCTTAACACCACCTACATTTAAAACATCCTTAGTAGTGGTTATCATAGGTTTATCAATCGTATATAGAATATAAATGTGTATAATATGCTCTCTTGTCTTAGCCATGTGATTCAACATTTCAAGCATGCACTTGTCACTTTTCTTGCTAGGATAGTTCATTAACTTATATGATTGCTTAAGGAACTTGTACATGTAACCAAGTACATTACCAAATTCATGCCCTTTTACTTTTGTATTGAAGCTAAACATTAACAAGGTATTCATTATAATGACTTCTTAGACCTCTGTTTCTTCCCCTTTGTCTACAATCTCAAGTTGCAACGTCATAGTCTTACCATGATGAAATATTATAATAATCAACATCTTACATTATTAATTATATTAATGGTCACTTAAATATCATTTTCATATAAAACAAAGTTACATATATGGACAACAAGTCATTTTTTTATTAATAAACAACTAGAAAGTGACAAAGTTTTAGCCTAGTTTGTCAAATTTGCTATCTCACAACATCACAATCTAGTTTATCACAAATAAAAATTACTTATTCTATAATCCTAATTCCATAATCATATATATATAAATTATTTATCAAATTTATATCTCATAACATTACAACCAACTTTATCATTAATAGTAATTATTTATTGTATGATCCTAATTCAATAATCAATATTAATTAATAGATTTTCTTCAATCATGAATTAATATTTTTTTAACAAAACCCTAGCAAAAATGATTATTATAGGAAACAAAACTTGAGTTCTAAAGAATATAAATGGATCAACCTTAAAAGTTAGAGAAAGAGATTAGAGTAAACATTTAAAAAAATAGAAAAAAATAACACCTAATTTGGCTCTAGGTCCTAATAGATTAACCTATAATCTACATTAACCCATTACTTAAATTTAAAATTCATAACCCTAGTAACCTTAATCCTATTAACCCATTAATTGGATTTTATAGTCCCTACTAAGTCGTAGATCCAAATAAAAAACATACTAAAATAATATATTTTCTATGAAAATTGAAGACATTTGATTTGATACTTTTGTCATGAGTCTTATCCTTAAACTTTGAAAATTATGGGTTACCATTGTCTTTAAAATGAGTCTTAAGGAATTATAATGCTTTTGTCACTTTCTATTTCTTTTCGACTTTTATAAACCAAATGTTCCCTTAATCATTTGCCTTTCTCACTTTCTTTTTCTTTAATTACTCACTCTCACACTTAAGGATGCTTCCTTAAGTAGTTGTCTCACTCAATTGCTATCTTACATATTTTCTCTTTCAAAATAACATGCAATTAAGTTTCTAAGGTTTTGCCTTTCCTTTTATTATATTATTTTAAAAAGATTTTTTTTACTTAATTATGTTTATTTTGTATATTTAAATAAATTTCATTTTTAAAATTCTATTTGGGCTTAAAGTCATTTGGCTTTGGCCATGTCCCAATTGAGATTATGTGTGTCTTTAGCACCATTTTGTATTTTATGCACCTTAACTTTTCTTCTATGTCAACATACCACATTAGCAAGCCAAATGTGTTGACTATAATTATTATAAAACAAATTCTTAGATTACTAAATTGTTTCTTTTTAAAGATCATGCTAGATTTGAATAACACATAAAATTGTAGATAAAATTGTATAGTAACCTAATACTAAAAGCTATATAAGTATATTAAAAAAATTTAAAACTAAATAAATGTTGTTACATAAGCAAAATTTAAAAAGTGGTAAAAGAAGAAGATTTGAATTTTTTCTTAGTTTTGTCAATTTTTTCTAATAAGAATAATTAACATAACAAAATTTGAGATATACTTTTAATAACAATTAATCAAACTAATTTGATTTTAATTTAAATTTGAAAAAAAAGTAATCGAGTAAAGTATGTGATATAAATTGAGTAAAGTATAATATGTATTATATTCTAATTGAGTATATTAAGTTTCTAATTATAATTATTATACTAGATAATATGAAAGTTTTATTTTCTTAGAAAATTTAATTTATTAATATTCATAGAATTTAAATCATTATTCCACTTAGCTTTCAAATTAATGTGAAATACTATTAATTAAACTAAATTAGAAATACTAATAATATATAATAAACAATTATTTTACATTTTAGGCTTATTATTTCATTATCTAACACTAATTTCTAATAATAATTCAATTTAGTAGATAAAACTTTACTTGTTTAAGGGTTTTTTTTTAATGATTAATTAGCTAGATGAGATTCTATTTAACTATGTTTTTTTTTTCTTTTCTTAATTATAGTAAACAAAATTAAAATTAAGTGGTGAACTTAATTTAGGATAATCCTAAAATTAAAGAAAAATTTTCTAGTTAATGTACAATTCTTCTAATTAGGAGTAGTTTTTTTAAAGAAAAAAACATAAAATGAATTAAATTTTGAATATTTCGTAGAAGATTTTTTTTCTTTTTTTCTATTTTTTCCTTAATTTATGAATTAAGTAAAAGATGTTATATAAATAGAACTAATTTTTTTCTCAGTTTCAACAATACATACATATATTAGGTTTAGGTCCACATATTGTACAAGTCTTATCTATTTCATAAAAATATTAAACTAAAAAAATTTAAATTATACTTCTCATGATAATCAATTAAATTTAATTTATATTTGAAAAAAATAATTAAGTAAAATTAAAGCTAATTTAGTTATTAATCATATTTTGTGTCATAGTTAATTTATTAAATTTTAAATTTAAACTTGTGTCGAAAGAATTGAATAAAATTAAAATTAGGTTATTAATTAAAAAATAAAGAAAATTTGATTATTACATGTCAATTATAGCTACATTTTTTATTAAAATTTTAATCAATAATATTATTATAATCAATTATAAACAACAAACTTAAAGAAAATTAACTTGAGTAAAAAAATTAATATTTAAAATTAAGTAATTTGATTGGGAGAAAGTAAAAAGATAATAATATAAACTTAGTATACTTAATTTTATAGTGTGAAAAAGATAAAGTATGTATAACTTGAAATTCTAATTCAATTAAACTACTAAAAGAGACTATAAATTAATATTAGATATTACAAATCATATGAGTCTATAAGAAAATCTTAAAATTAAACAAATATCGTTACTTAGTCATTTTTTATTTAAAAAATTATTTTGGAATCACCGAGTTTTTCTTAACTTTGACAATGCTAATATACTAGTATAAAACTTATTCGATGTGTGAATTTAATCATATCTATTAATAAATTTATTTATATTTGCATTTTATTTAAAAGAAAAAAAAAGAAACTCAAATATTAAGTATTTTCTCTCAATTTTGATAATACTAATATACTAGTATAAAACTCACATGGTGTGCAAATTTAATTATATTTATTAATAAATTCATTTATATTTGCATTCCATTAAAAAAAATAAAAAGACACTTATATATTCGACATTATTTAAAAAAATATATAATTTGAAATAGTCTTTTTTTCCTTTTTAGATCTAGTTTAAGCTATACTTGTTTTTATAGTTAATTAGATTTGAAAAGATAGTTAGTTAAATTAAATTAATTTTAAGAATTTTTTTACTTTAAAATTATTTTTTTACTTTAAAGAAAAAAAAGAGGTGTTTGGAATTGTTCTTTTTCTTTTCTTTCATTTTGAAAAAAAAAATTAAGAATAATTCTTTTTTTATTAAGAAAAAAAATGAATTTGAGAGACTATTTTTCTTCTAACTTTATAGAAAATAATGATTTGAGAATAATTCCTTTTAGTTTTTTTATTTTTTCTTGCTAGAAAATTTTATAATTATAAATTTTTAATTAAAATCAAAATATAATTTTATAAATTAATAAAATCCTTTGTTTATTATAATTAAATATAAAGTACTGATTTATAGAATTATATTTGATGGTAATCAATTTTTAGGTATCCTAATATTTTTAATTTACATATTTATAAAAAACCACCACATAAGAATAAATTGAAGTTTTCTTTTATTTTTGCTAATATATACTTATATATAGGTATGTTAGGTTAAATCTATATTATAAGATAATAATAAGATTTTTTTTTTCATTTATAAGGTTAATAATTTAATTGATAAAAAATTTTATGGTTCAAATATTTTGAAATTATCATGTCTAACAAAATTCTCTTAATAATGAACCATATCATGTCCATAGTCATATTTGGTTTGAATAATATGAATTTCATTAAAATATAATAATATGGTGGATTACACTTTGTATCAAATTATGTCAAATTTAATTGAAATTTAGTTGAAAAAAAAAATAATGATGCAAATCAAGTATCCTTTAATTTATAGTGTAAAAGAAAGAATTATATGTATATTAAAATTCTAATTATATTAAACTATTAAGAAAGATTGAAAAATTATAAACTAATTATTAAATTAATATCAAATAGTACAAACCATGTAAGTCTAATAAGAAAATTTTAAAATTAAGAAAAAGTTGCAATGTAGGTGTACACTAGAGTTAGACTGTGAGTTGCATAAGTTTTTAATGTTTCTTAATGGAAGCTAATCAAAATAATATTGAAATAAGAATGTTAAAAACCAATAGCCAGATAACTTCATATTGCTCTCTCAAAATTCAAGTTATGGGCTAAAGAAGAAGGACTTATATTGGCATTAAGAATGTTAGAACCTATAAACTAAGTTATAGGTGTACATAGCTCCAAAGCTATGTGTGTGTGCATTTAATTAAATTAATTTTTTCACTTTAAAATTACTTTTATATTTTCAAGAAGCAAAAAAAAAAAAAAAAAGGAGTTTGGAATTGTTCTTTTTCAAATCAATTTAATTTAATTTAACTATTTTTTTTTCAAATCTAATCAACTATAAAAACAAATATAACTTAAACTAAATTTGAAAGGGAACATAACTAAATATTAAGTATTATTTATTTTAAAAACAATAATACTTAATATTTAAATGTCTTCTTACTTTTTTTTTAATTGAATGTAAATGTAAGTAAATTTATCAATAAATATGATTAAATTTCCACATTATGTGAGTTTTATACTAATATATTAGTATTATCAAAGTTAAGAGAGAATACTCAATATTTGAGATTCTTTTGTTTTTTTTTTAAATAAAATAAAAATATAAATAAACTTATTAATAGATATTATTAAATTTACACATCTTATGAGTTTTATATTAGAATGTTAGCATTGTCAAAGTTGAGAAAAACCCAATGATTCTAAATAATTCTTTAAATAAAAAATGACTAAGTAATGATATTTATTTAATTTTAAAATTTTCTTATAAACTCATATGATTTGTAATATCTAATATTAATTTATAGTTTTTTTAGTAATTTAATTGAATTAGAATTTCAAGGTATATATAGTCATTTTTTTCACACTATTAAATCAAGTATACTAAGTTTATATTATTATCATTTTACTTTCTTTCAATCAAATTACTTAATTTCAAATATTAATTTTTTTTACTTAAGTCAATTTTTTTAAAGTTTGTTATCTATAATTAATTATAATAATATTATTAATTAAAATTTTAATAAACAATTAGCCATAATTGACATGTAATAATAAAATTTTCTTTATCTTTTAATTAATCACCTGATTTTAATTTTATTCAATCCTTCCAACACAAATTTAAATTGAAAATTTAATATATTAACTATGACATTAAATATGGTCAATAGCTAAATTAGTTTCAATTTTACTTAATTGTCTTTTTTTTTTCAAATCTAAATTAAAAGAAAATTAGTTTAATTAATTATCATTAGAAATATAATTCAAATTTTATTATTTTAATATTTTTATTAAATAGCCAATATAAGCTTTTTCCCATTTTAATAACTTAGTTTATAATTTAAATTTCCTTAATGCCAATATAATAAGTCCTTCTTAAACCTATAACTTATTAAGTATATTAAACACACCATATTAAGTTATTAAGAGAAAGCAAGATTAAGTTATTTGGTTATTGGTTTTAACATTCTTATTGGAATATTATTTTTATTAGCTATATATATATATATATATATATTGTTCACTAGGAAGTTTATTAGAGCATAAACTATAAAATAGAAATAGTTTTCCCATTTTCGTAAATTTCACACCCTTTTGGCAAAATCACACCTCGAAAATATAATATTAATTTCTTAATTGAGTGTTCCTTAAGGGAGAATAAACAAAAATTAAATTAAGAGGGAGAAGAATGACTACATGAGCAAAACTAGGAGGATAAACGCAAAAAAGAAGCATTACATTTTCCAAACATTTACTGAAGTAGTTTTTGAAACTTGATTTAAGCATTTTAATGCAACATTTTATCATGCTTTGATTAGTTTAGATCATCCTAGGCAAAATGCATCAATTCCCCTTCACATATGGATTCTTTTAATTTATATAAAAAAATAATTTGTTTATTTTAGTTCTTTAATATCAATTTAACAAACCCTGATTTAAGCTATAAAGATTAACTTAGAGTCATGCTTTCTAAGGGTAGAAAGATTATGTCATTTTAATTCAAATAATTAAAAGTTTTCTAATGATAGTATTTATTGTCATTGTATTAAAATTTAGGCATATAAATATCACATTGGTTATGTACTGATTAAATCCTTATGTACATTTTCTTAGTCTTTCTTATTTTTGTAAATAAAAACCAAATTACTTGTTATCACATTTGCTATGTTTTTTATTTATATAATTACTTTTGTTATGTATTGTTTTTATCTTTTAGACTAAATAAACTAATAGATATAGTTTATGAACAACATGGAAAACCTATGATACAAAATGGAAAAACTTCAAGCCAAGGAAAACAAAAAGATAATAATGAGGAAAGAAGGAGAAATATATATATATATATATATATATATATATATATATATATATAAGGTGCCATTTATTTAATTAATATGTCAAAGTCCTAATCTAATTAAAACAAAATGCCTAGATAATCAACTTTAACTTGTTAAGAAATAACATTAATTGATTTCTATACATTTTGTTTATCTGAATTGCTACATCAATGTTTAGGCCACTAAATGCTCTTCAAAGGAAGGCTGCCATTATGAAGATCATGTAAGGAATATGTGTATCTTAAGTCATAATTATTGGCCATTCCCATAAATTTTATGCATAAAATTCATGCTCCACTATTTAGTTTCCCCTTTTTTTTTCCCCTAGATTGAACAGTAAATAAGAAGAAAAACTTAATTATAATACTAATTGATGTGGAATATATAAGAATTGAAAGGGCTAATAAGTATTAGAATGCTGCATTATAAAAATAAAACTGATGTATGATTATTACTAAAGAAACAAGGGCCTCTAGTTGAAATTGAAAGCAATAAAATATAATGATATAAAGAGAGGAATATATGGTGAGGGAGTTGTAAGCAAAAATAGAAAATAATGATTTACTTCCTTGAACATTAAACCTAGAGCACAAAAAACCCAAAAAAAAGAAAAAACCCTACAAATTATATTAAATAAATGAGATTAGAGTTTTAGGCCTATAACTATTATAATGAAGAAGAAAAATATATGGGTAAAAGATAGACAATTGCATGAAGTTAATGTTGATTAGATATTTAGGGAAACCAAACTTAATTAAATGACTAATTAAGTTAGGACTCTATAAACTTTATAGGGAAAAATAGTTTCATCCTTCAAAACAACAAAATATATTTTTTATAAACAAAATATTTTCTGTTTTATTTTCAATTGAAATGCCACATAAAGGAACATGACAATATGAGTCCATGATGCATTTGAGCGACTATCAATTTTTTAATTTAGAGGGAGATATATGTTAAAGAGATCAAGACTTAAAAAATATAACAATCTAGTATAACTATTTTTTCTAACTCGTAAGATGTATGAGTTTTTTCAATTCAAGTTATAATATATAAGAATTTTAACATGAAAATTGAAAATCTTGACTTAAAGATATATTTCATGATATTATATTGCATAAAAGGTATTTCTTAATTTATAAAAGGTAAACAATTCAATTCTAATTGTATATTGAATACAAAAAAATTGAACTTTCTTGTAATTTTTCAAAATTCTATTAGATATGCACCTCATTCAATGTAAAGCTAAGTCATGAGTAAAGAACCAAAAGCCAACAAGAACAAAAGATGTAAAAATCACATAAAAAAGTATAACTACCATAACATAAAAAAATGGAGGATCAATAAATAGTCAACTGAATTGTACACCATAAGCTTGCAGAACACCTTATGCACCATGAAACATTGGCGAAGTAGGAAATAATGGCCAATAAAAAGCCCAAGATCAAACCACTGCCTTAAGAGGATAATATCTTTTGTTTTTTGGTGCAATAAAAAAAAAGGTGTAAATGGGTACTCCTTTAGCAATTGCAAACGCCATCATCCCAAACATTTGTAATGTAGTATCTCCCCAATTTTGACCTTATCATTTTGTAATTATGGGTTTTGGCTCTTAGGCGTAGGAAAATTTGGGAAATAAGTAATTTATTTGTTGGCTATATATATATATTGCTGGATAGAGTCATCTCGCTTATGATAAGTTGCCCAATCCATTAAAGGAAAAATAGAGGAAATTAAAACTTTTTTAGCACTACAAGTAAACCTTACAAAAAATGTATGGAAAATCATATATATTAATAAAAATTATTTTTCAAATGCTTTAAAAGCAAACAAAGGCTGGTCAACTTTTCATTCTCTGAAGAACAGAAAATACATATTTTCCATTGATTTTCATAGTAAAAGGTCATTGGCTTGTGGATAATATACTATATGATATAATGATATCACTTAAATCGTAATAAAGATTTGATTTGGTAGTAATTAGTTTACTACTAACTTCTAGAAGTTTTCAAGGATAATAATCATATATTGGTAATATAAGAGTATTCCTAGACTAATTCTAGCATGAAAAAGAGTATGAAAATTGTTGTTCAAGTCTTTTTTATTTTTTTATATACACTTTTTATGTATATTTTGGACTAATCTGTTTGGAAATTTATTTCTCTCACATATACTATTAACTTTTTATGAAATTTTATATGTGATAAAATACTGAATTGTACAACATGTTGTAAAAATTTCCTATTTTTTGATTGTATATTCTATGAAATAATATTTTTCTTATCATACTTTCTTTTCAATTAATACTAAAAATGACAATTTCATGGTACAACTTTACATATGTAAATATTACTTGTTATAAGTTTTCCAATCATATATTATTTGTCAATTTTAGATGTATCAATTGAGAGTAATTGAATTTCAAAATTTTAAATTGAATATAAAATTTTAAGAAAAGAAAAATAGTTTTCAAAACGAATTTTAGTCTCATGTGCTTAGATACTTTTTAAAACACATATTTTCATATATTATTTTCAAAAACCAACAATAACAATGAATTAAGGAGATTAAATTATGGTATGTGTCAAAATTTTATGGTTGTCAGATGTTTAGACGATTATAAATGCACTACACTCTCTGGATAAGTAAGTGAAATAAAGAGTTTATTTGGCTAATTTGGTGTGGTAAAGACCACTAATATAGATGATGATTACTACTAAGAAGATGTCATGTGACAAACTTGACTAAAGTTAAACAAAAGTTATTATAATTTTATATTTCACTAACCAATTAAAAAGTATCACATTTCGTATACTAGTTAATAAAAATCTGCCATTTACTATTTTTTTTTACTTATTTTAAAAATGAATTATTTCTTTAAAAATTCATAATAATTCATAAGAATATCAAAAAATATGAAATTTGCACCATTAATTTTTTAATTTTGTACTTTACAAGATTCTGATATTATATTTCAAAAGATTAGCTAATTATAAAAGTGATTTTTTATGTTGGTAATTTCTAATATCCTTTTAGTTTTATTTAAGGATAAAATATGACTAGTATGATGTAAACTCCAATTAAAAGGATCATTAGAGAGTGCTTTAGAAGTATAAATTTTAAGCTCTTTCAACAATTAAGAAATTTGCATAACCAACAAAATTTTTTTTGCACTTTTAAAGAATGCAAAATGGAAAATGATATGGAGTTTTTAGAACATGTCAAACATATGAGATTTTTAATTGATCATCTTGAAATCTCAATAACTAAGACTTAAGTCATTGACAAACTTTTGGAGGGCTAAGGTATGTCATGAGTTAGAATACATTAAGCATATTATTAAGTGGTATGATAAGTTAAAGGATGTCTTCAAGAAAGTATGAAAGTATTATATTGAACATGTTATAAGGTGCTTTGCTATATTGTTAATGACTTTTAATCTTTAAATTGCAAGGCATATCTATTTTGGCAAAATAAAGATTGATTCATGGCTTTTAAGAGTTAGGGTTAGGGTTATCTAAGATGCAAAGAGGGACAAGACTTCACCAATTAGTAATTCTCTATTTTAAGCTATTACCTTTTCTAAACCATATGTAAATAAACAAAAAAAAGTGTTTAAGTCTCAGTTGTAATGAATGATATTATTGTATATTATTTCATGTTTGATGTTATGTATTTTTATATTAGTTATCATATATGTAAAACTTTATTATAAATATCTATTATGTAGCTATATGTGTTTAATTATTATTTTTAATACTCAATATATATAATTTGCATGTTTAACAAATTAATTAGAAAGTGAGAGTTGTTAGGTTGGTAAGATTCTTAGAATCTTCACCTAAGAACTTAAAATTTTCACAAATTAAAATAAATTAAAATAATCCAATATTAATATGAAAAAGGATGATTAGTAACATTGTGAGCTTTTCATTCTTTGACTAATTTTACATTATTGTTAATCTATTTCAATATTGGTGCAAAAATAAGTAGTTAAAAGTGTTAGTATTTATCTTTGATAGATGTCTTAAGGTTGTTGTAACTATGACCACAAAGAATGTTGTTAATGAGCTTAATAAGGAAGATAACTTAAATGATGAAAACTATGACATCTAGTACTATAAGGTTTCATATATCCTTAAAAATTTTGAAGTATTGGAAGTTGTTAACCATGCCATGTTGGACCTTAGGGAGGGTTCTTTAACTCAGTAAAGGTGAGACCAAGAGGCCTTTAAGCCTTGGAAAAGAAAGAACAATATGGTTCGCATAAGCCCAATAATATGGAGGATGATCTCACTTATGAGTTTGAGGACTATGAAACTACCTAGGTGATATAGTTGACTTTTAAAAACAAGTTTGGGGGTACTTCAACCACTAGGTTGAGAGAGCTAATAATTAATTTTGATGTTTATATGAAGAAGTTATCTTATAACACAAGACAATGCTTAAGGGTGATGACTAATATGATCAAAGAGTTCAAAGTAGCTAATCATACCTTTATAGATGAGTAGTAAGTTTAGGTTTTCATTCCTTCAATTCCTTCAAACTAAGAGCACATGAAAATTAATATAATGTATAATAAGACTATTAAGTCCTTCAAAGATATCTCATATCATTTGTTTTAGAATAGTGTCTTAAGGCTATTAAGTCTTTTGGTTAAGTGAATGGGCTGAAGTTAAGACTACTTCAGAGGTTGTTTCTAGTTCAAAATGTAAGTGGCATTATAAGCATCATAAGAAAGGAAAAAGGAATGGACAACCACAAAAAAAGAACAAGAATGATTGTTGTAAGAACAATAATGGCAAGAAAAAGGATACGACCAAAATGACATGTTACAACAATGACAAATTAAGTCATTTTGTTTGTGAATGCACTAAGCCAAAAAAAAGGTATCCTTTACTTTTACTTCTTATTGTTTAACTAATGTAGTTAGCTTATTATTGCTCATTAAATATAATCTTTTATAGATTGTAAACTCAAGGGCTACGAACCACGTAACTAAAGATTAAGAAACATATATGGAGTTTTGTTAAATTAGAGCAGGCTCAAGATGACTGTATGTTAGGAACAATACAAGAGTAAAAGTTAAGGGGATTAACACTTGCAAATTAGAAATGTGAGATGGTCAAACCCTATTACTTCATGATGTTCTTTTTGCACTTGAAATTTGACGAAATTTTATTTTTATTCTTATTCTTTTCTGTATAAACTTATTTTTGAAGCCCGTGTTGCAAATATTTATGATAACACTTCTTATATTGGTTGTGCACATCTGTCAAATGGTTTGTTTGTATTGAATATTAATTATGGTGCATTTAATATCTATAATAGTTGCTTTTCTATTATTACATCAACTAATAACAATGTTATAGATGCAAATATCTAGCATGCTAGATTAGGTCATGTTGGGCAAGAGAGAAAAAATAAATTAGCTAAAGGGGGCTTTTAGGCTCACTAACTAAAATTGAATTGCTTATGTGTTAACACTATCTAGTAGACAAAACAATTACAAAACATTTGGTAAGGTTGTTAAAGCCAAATTTCCATTGTAATTAGTCCATTGTAACTTATATGGTTTAATGAATATAAGGGCAAGGTATAGTACCTCATATTTTATTACTTTTATAGATAATTATATGAATTATGGTCATATTTATTTAATTTCCAATATATTTGAAGTATTAGAATACTTTAAAAAAATATATTTATTTATGGTAGGGAATCCTTTGGATAAAAGTATTAAAACCCTAAAAATTGACCAAGGACACTAATATCTCTCTAAATAGTTAAAGAAACTATGTAATAAAAAATGTATAGTTAGACAATTAACTATTCCTAAGACTTCGTAAAAAAAATGATGTTGCAAAGAGAAAAAAAAAACAAAACAAAACCCTATTAGAGATGGTTAGGTTCATAATGGCATAAAGAAATCTCATTATAAATTATTGGGATGATATTTTATTGATAGCTATGTAAAAAGACATTATGTCACAAAAGGATATGACTTTGTAGTATATTTCGACATATAAGATTATAACAGATCCATAAACTAAATTAATACCAAGATATGTATTTTAATCACATTTTAAGTCTCTAGGATTTCATAGAAGTTAATATGTTTTGATACATTATGACTTATTATTATATAATTAAAGAGTTTACTTCTTATTACACATGTAGTAGCAATATCATACCAAGTGTTAATTGTTACATAATAAGTTTTATATGAGATTAATCTTAGTACAATTTTCTTTTTATAAGAAAAGTAAAAGTATGTCAAATAGGTTAAAATTGGTCCACACATATAGATAATTACCTCTAATATTGAGAAAACGTGTAAAAATGAGACCATCAAGTGAGTGAAATTCTATGTATATAAAGACAATCGCCTTAAGAGGGATATGGTTAGTTGAAATTGATATGACAAAATATATCTAGCGTATAGCAAGACACCTTTTTTATAATAAGACTTACATTTTTTTAAAGTTTAAGCAATTATGCATCCTTAACAGATACATATAATATACTACCAAGTATAAGTGTACTCGCAAATCTCATAGTCTATTTATCTATATGAATTACTTATGAAAAATTAAATGTCGAATTTTTTTTTTTGGGTTGTTCCAACCTATCATGTGCAAGTGAGATATTTATCTATTATTAAATTGAGTTAACTTGCTTATAATGGGTTTACCTAACCCATTAAAAGGAAATTAGAGGGAGTTAAAACTTTCTACCTATTACAAATACACATTAGAGAAAATGTGTAGAAAATTGGTCGTGTTAATAAAAAAAATGTTTTCTTAAATGCTTCTAAAAGCAGACAAAAGTTAGTCAAATTTTCACTCTTTGAAAAAAAAAAGAATACATATTTTCTATTGATTCTCATAGTAAGAGATTCTTGAACTATGAACAAGGTATTATTCAGTATAGTAATATCCCATAGATCATAAGAAACATTCAATTTGCTAATGATTAGTTTACTATTAACTTTTAAAGATGCTCAAGAGTAACTATGATTCTAACATTTTAATCTTACAATATATGTGATAATTTTTCAAAAAATTATTGTTAGTTAGGAAGAAGTGAGATTTGAGTCAAACTTAGAGAATAATGATTCAATAAAATTGAAATACATAAAAATTTGTAAAAAAAACTCCTTTATTTATCAAAACAAAATACTTAAATTTATAAAAATAATCAAAAACCTAATTTATAGGAAACTTGCCTCATCAACAAAAATAACATCTAGGAGAACAAAGCAAATACTATATTGTATATAAATTTTTGGATTTTGCTACAATAGGCTTAATTTTTTTTGACATTTTAGGCTAATAAAAATAAAATGAGCTATCAATAAGTATTTAGGTTAAGAATTTGACAAAAATTCATGAAATTAAGAATATAATTAAAGCCTAAAAGTATTTGATAAATCTAGATGTTATTGAAAAGTGTAAATTTATGGAACAAAAAAATAAATACTAAATACTAAATTAAAATTATTATCAACAAATAAGTAAATATTAAATAAATATATAACATATACACATTAATCTCTGATGTTTTTGTACTTATAATGAAAATAAATCTCTTAGATAAGATAATTAATCATTAAGATTGAAAATTTTAGATGAAAGTGAAAAAAATAATAATGTAACTCAACCATTCTTGATTTTATAATATGAAAGAGAGGACTTCATACATGTTGAAATCCTAATATTATTAAAATATGAATTAATTGGTAAGATAAAATTCAATTATACAAAGATTTGTTTTTTTAACTTTATTGAAAAATTAAAAGTTAAATTAAATACCTAAATATCTCTATAATTAAGTACATATCACTACATGAGTAATTTTGACTTAAGGATTGATAAGAATGACAAATTATCTCTTACTTTCAATAATGTTAATATATGTTAGTATAAGACTTGTGTGATATATGAATTTATTATATTTATTAAAAACTTTTATTTTTCTTATATTTTATTTAAATGAGAAAAATAAAAATAAACTTGAATTATGATTAGTTTAAAAACATAAAAAATAAATTTGAGAATTTTTTTAACAAAAAAAAAATAAAAGATACTTAAATTATGCAATTATACTTGCAAAATAGGTTATGCAATTTATGATGTAGTTTGTAAAGGTCATGGATACTCAACCAAAACAATATAATCAATTAACTTTAATGGAAAGAACTATAAGTATTAACCTTGAAGAAAAATTAATCAAATAAAATGTAATTAAGAAGGCATTAACTTTAAAGAAAAATTACTATAGTGAAATCTAGTTGAGAGAAAATAAAGGAATAATAATATAAGTCAAGCATTCTTGTGATCTTATAATGTGAAGAAAAGAATTGAAAGTACATTAAAATTTTAATTCTATTAGGATATATGTTGGAATCTTAATTTTATTATGATACTAAAAAATAATATAAATTAACTATTAAATTAATATTAAATATTATAAATTATAAGTATTTATTAAAAAAAATCCTAAAATTTAACAAACATCACCACATAAGTGTTTCCATAGCTTTTGTTTTTCATTTTTTGATATATATCTATAAATACACAATAAATTTAATTTTGCATGTTTAATGAGTTCTAAATAATTTAGGTTATGCTTCTTTTTTGGTTTCTTATCCTTTTAATCACAATTAATTAAGTTAATTTTCTTTTAATTTAGTTTAGTATAATTAAAATTGATTTGATTATTAATTATGATTAGTATCTTAGTTAATTTATGAATTTTTAAATTTAAACTTGTGTTAAAAGAATTGAATAATTGACTAAAAGGTAAAGAAAATTTTATTATTATTTGTCAATCATAACTTAATTTATAATCAAAATTTTAATTAATAATACTACAATAATCAATTATAAATACTAATTTTAAAGAAATTTGTTAGGATAAAAAAATAATATCTAAAATTGTGTAATTTTTTATAAAAAAAGATAAAAGAATAATAATGTAAATCAAATACACTTGATTTTATAATGTGAAAAAAAAAGATTAATTCTATATTGAAATTCTAATTTTATTAAAATATTAAGAAAAATTATAAATTAATTATTAAGTTAATGTTAAATACTAAAAACCATGATTATATACTAAAAATCTTAAAATTAAGAAAACTTGACCACACACACATATATATATATATATTTAAAAAATAATTGCTTAGATTTATCATCTTTTTCTAACTTTCTCTTTATTTTGGCTACACCGAAATATACACTAGATTTATGTCCATGCATTGTGCAAGTTCTAAATATTTAATTAAAAGTATTAAAATAAAAAATAGATTTGAAAAAAAGTAATGAAGTAAAATAGAAATTAATTATGTTATTGTTCATTATTTAACTCTACTTAATTTGAGAAATTTTTTAAGTTTAATTCTTTGTTGAAAGAATTGAATGAAATAAATTTAAATTTGTAATTATATTTGTTATTCTATTTAATTTAGGAGTCCCTTAAGAAATTAAATTTATTAATATTTTCAAAATAAATAAAATTTATTAATATTACTAGAATCAAGAAAAATATGCTAAATAGTAAAACAATAATAGAGACTTAAATTATTACTATTTTTTAATTTAAAAAATAAAAACATTTAAATTATGAGTATTTACTTACTTTTTTTATTTAAAAAAATAAAAGGAAAATTTGAGTATAGTTTTAATTTAAAGAAAAAAATGAATTGAGGAGTATCTTTTATTTTTCTTCCTTTTGAGAAAACAAAAGAAGAAATCTATGAGTGACTTTATAAGTAAAATTAATGATATAATTAGGGAAATTGCTCAGTTGAGAAAATTAATATTTAAAATTGAAAAAAATAATTAAGAGAAAGTAGAAAAATAATAATGTGAGTCAATCATCCTTTAATTTGTAATGTGAAAAAGAGGATTATATACATATTGAAATTTTAATTCTATTTAAATACTAAAGAAGAATATAAACTAATAACTAAGTTAAAGTTCAATAGTAACATATATTAAATCTTAAAATTAAACAAAATTGTTGTATAAGTAGAATTAGAATTTCAACATGAACATAAACAGGAGGATTGGTAAATTGAGTATTTAATATATTAAAATTAAAATAGATGTTAAATTTTAATTTAATAAATTGGGTAAATCAAATGAATGTTAAAGTCCTAATTTTATTAAACTACTAGAAAAGATTACAAACTAACTATTAAGTTAATATCTAATACTACAAATTGTGAAAATTTACTAAAACAAAATCCTTAAAATAAGTAAATACCACTATATAGGCATTTCATGGTTGAAGAATTATTTAAAAATTATTTACTTTTTTTTTAGTTTTAAAAATAAAAAAATATATATCAATACATATAAATGAGAAAATTAAAAGAATTAAATTATAAGCATTTAAAAAAATAAAGTCGAGAACATCTTCCTCTCTTAGAAATAGACAAAGAAATTTATGATCAATTATAATTATTTTTAGAAATTATTTTTTATTTTTTTACTTATAAATATTTACATTATACAATAAATAAAATAAATTTTAATATATGTTAAATCATAATTGAGTAAATTGAATAAATCATATACATGTTAAAATTCTAATTCTATTAAAATATTAAAAAAATTACAAACTAACTATTAAATTAATTTTAAATATTATAAACATATAAGTTTACTAAAAAAATTAAAAATTCAATCAAATACTTACATATACCTAAAATTAAATAAATATTACCACATAAGTGTTTCTTTAGTTTTTTTTGTCAATTTTGGTAATATATATATATATATATATATGAAGTAATATTAAATTCATGCAATATATGAATTAATTACATTTAAAAAGAAATATATTATTGCTTATGTTTTATTTAATGAGAAAAATAAAAATAAATTTAAATTATGATTATTTTTTAAATAAAAAAGGTAAATTTAAAAATATTTTTTATTATCTATAAAATCAAAAATAGGAATTTAAGATTTTTTTAAAAAAAATTATTTTTCTTTTTTTATTTTTTAAATTATGAGTATTTGCATTACATGGATTTTATAAATATGTCAAAATTGTTAACATGAATTATAGGATAAATTGTGATACATTTTAAATCAATATTAAGTAAAATGAGGAAATAAAATGTATATTAAAATCTTAATTCTATTAAAATAATAAAAAAATTATAAATTAACTATTGTATTAATATTAAATACTAAAACCTATAAGAATTTACTAAAAGGGTTAAAACTGCAATTAAATATTTATATATTCTTAAACTTCAGTAAATGTCATGATATAATCGTTTTATTGATTTTTCTTAATTTTAATAATGATAATATATACTAGTATTAAACTCATTTGTTATACAAGTTTATCATATTTAATAAAAAAATATATTTTTACTTGTACTTGATTGAAATGAAAAAAAGAAAAAGTGACTTAAATTATAAGTATTTTTTTTTAAGAATAAAAAGATTGAGATTTTTTTTTTGTATTTAAGGAAGCAAAAAGAAAAAAGCCAAAAAAAAAGAATTAAATTAAGAGGATTTTTTTTAAGGAAAAAGGATGAACTTGGAATTTTTTTTTACTTTCTTAAAAAAAAGATGAATTTATATTTATTTTTATTTTTATAAAAATTATTCTTTTCCTTTCTTTTATTTTCCTAAATAATAAGTATTTGTATTATTTAGATTTTTGACATATGTGAAACATTATTAAAATGAATTAAGTAAATTATAATACTAGTTATATTATAATTGATTAAATTGAGTAAAACAATTGAATGCTTAAATCTTAATTATATTAAAATATTAAGAAAGATTATACATTATTTATTAAATTAATATACAATACTAAAAATTTACTAAGGAAATTTCAACTTGAATAAAATGCTTAAATATTTTTAAAATTAGTAAATATTATCACATATACTTATATATAGATATATACTTAATATAAAATATAGATATATAAGATAGGTAAAGTTAAAAAAGTCATAAATTGGTTGTAAATTATCACTTTTTTTGATCCATTAGGATGCCTATTAAACACAATAAGAGTAGTTTTTTTAAAAAAAAAATTATAAACTCTATATCCTTTTTAAGATTAAAATATGAAATTTTAAAATAAAAATTTAAGTTATTTTAACTTTATTTCATATCAATGAACCTTTTGAATTATATTAAATCTATCCTAACTTCACATTTATTTCGAAATTCCATTAATTTGCTCATTAAATCTATCCTAGCTTCACATATTAATCCCCAATACCTCATAAAATAACACATTAAAAGTTCACAATAATTCTTGAAAAATTAGAAAATATTGTTAGTATTCATACGAATTAGAAAGTCTAGATTTTTTAAAATTGATTTACTAAATTGTCTCAATAGAAAACTAAAAAACACCTTAATGGAATGTGGCGACAACTTAAACTTGATACAAATGAAGAAATTCAAGAAATTTTCAATTGTTAGAATTAGATTTGATAATTTATGACAAGTATAGGATTGTTTTGTCATTTACCGCAAATATTAACACATAGCACTACATTTATAAATATATTTAATATGGTATAATTATTTTGGGACCTAATTTATTGTAAGATCATTATTATTCTTTAGACAAAAGCTGACTTATTCATAATAATTAACATGCACATCTAATATCAAGTTAGACTTTGGGGATCAAACTCAATCTTAGGTATCAGGGAGGACAACCTTCAGTACCACTCGATTAACGGTCGATTCTGCAATCAAAATTGAATCAAACGCTCACACACAATGCAATCCCTCACAAGTAACCTTCAATTAGGACAACCCAAAGATTATATCAAAATATAATAATTTTTATGTAAGATATTTTATTAATTTCAAATTTAAGAGGCACTTGAATGACTATCACACAAGTAATTCTACATAGACACAAGCAACATTTTATTTAGCAATTCTTCTAACATGTAAATTTAAGGAACTTATTCATCTAATAAACATCGAAACATTTGTTTAAATATTCTTATGCTTTTGTTTGTGAGATCAATTATTTTCTTCATGAAAAATAAACATTAATCTCACAACTTTATTAATATATAATCTTTATAGTACATTGATTAAAAATATTTTAAAATAATATTTTAATTTAATAGATATTTTATGATTATAATTATTTTTACAAAATATATTTATTCATCAGATTTTATTTTTAAAATTTATTAATAATATTATTATTTATATAAATAATAATAAAGATAAAAAAATATTTTTATTAATAAAATTATATGTATAAAAATATCTAATATGTGTATAAATAATAATCAACCCATTGAATATTAGAACACATAATAACAATTCATAGGAAACAATAAATGACTAACATCTCAATTGTAGAGTGGGCACCAAAGATGGAACAGAAGGCATTTATATTTTGGATGTCAAAAGAATAATAATGCTTAAAGAATAATAATATACGAGTGAGATCTACGAGAAACCGAATATGGAGAACCATTGACCAAGAAAACGCAAAATAATCTGGACTCAAAGCTCCACGGCATCGAAACGATTAAAAAAAATAAAAAATAATAATAATAAATGAAAGGATATGTAGGATTTAGCTTTTATCATGTTAAGGGTAGCGCAATCTATTTTTGATAGAATTACCTGAATCATTTATTTGAAGTTTAAGAATTGTGGTGTGGTCTCGTATATACTCACAAAAAAAAAAAATTGCAATTACTAGTCATAAAATTTAGAAATAGAGTCAATTAAATTCTTAATTTTGAATTTTAATTTGATTCTTAGTCCTTCCAAGCCAAAAAAATAAATAAATAAATTATAGTCTAGGGATCGTTTGGTTGGGAGGATATTACTTATATTCTCATTCTTGTTGTTTATTATTTTTATACAATACAATGTAGTAATTTTTTTTATAAAATTTTAATAATTTTTTAATTTATAGGTAAAAATTGTTACTAATTTTGTTTCTACGGTAGACTAAACATATTATAAAATTAATTATTATATGTTCAATTTTACTCAATTCTGTTTCAATTTTGATTCTCATCTTGAATTATAAACCAGGCGACCTCCCTAGTCATTTTGATAAAAATCAAGCCAATGGATTATAACTGGAAATCTAAAAAAATCCTTGGAAGAGAAGAAAAGAAAAGGCCTTGTTGACTAGTGATTACACACTTTCTACTGTTTTGACCAAAATTTATTAATTATTGGATTTTCGAAGTCAAGCAAGTACGCAAATTTTTAATTATTGATAATATATTTTTAAAAATAAGTATAAAATATAATATTAATTTTATATTATATAATAAATTAAGTTAAATTTTTTAAATACAATAATTTATAATTTGTAATTTAATTTTTTAATAAAAATAATATATTATTAATTATGATTAATAAATTCTATTAAATATATCAACTTGTCTCAGTGATATAAATTTAATAGTAATATGAAAAAAAAATAATTATTTAATTCTGTTGAGTTGATCACAATTAGAAGATTTAAAGTTAAAATTATTTACAAATTATTTTAGTTAATTAATTAATTAAAAGAAAAATTAAATTAAATTGACATAAAAAAATAATGAAAAGAAATAAGTACATAAAAGGAACAATCAACAGGTATTCGCACCAACTGCTCTTTCCTCACCTCTCCTACTCGCTCTATCGGATCTCTCTGGCTCTCCATTTCGAGTATTCAACTCCTACTATTCTAGGCTCTTGCTCCCCTAAGAATCTCCTAAACCACAGCCATTGCCCCTTGGAGTGTAAGCTTATCGAAAACCCAGTTCAGCTCTCTCTTTTTATCTTTTCCTGTCGCGATCCATCGCCGAGAGTGTAGCAGTACTCATATTTTTTTAATTATTTTATTTAATTTTTATTTATTTCATCGTTCGATTTCTATTATGGGATATAAGTCATTATATATGAAAAGTTATACTAAATTTGTTAAATAATATAAAATTAATTGGTATTATTGTTGTAGTTTAATCTTATTTTTTATTTTTAATATATAATTATAATAAAATTATAAATATTTATCTAATAATTATAATAGTTTAATATTAATTTACATGTCAAATCAATCCCACTATGCAATGAAACTCTTCTTTTAACAATTAATTTGTGCCAACTTCACCCTTGATTGACCCAAAAATATATACATCCCAACTGTTTCATTCTTCTTTTTTATTTGTGTTTTCTATTTGAAGTGATTGCATACATGTATGAAGCTCCATTTTTTTTTTTTTTTAAACAAGGAATTTGTGCCCACATCACCTTTGATTGACCAACGATATATACTTCTCAACTGTTTTTGTTCTTCCCTTTTGTTATTTATAGTTTTTATTGATCTTCAAGAAACAGATGGATCAGAAAAATATTATTTGAAGAATTAATGTCTCAGTTAACTAAAATTTGGCACTTGGCAGATAATTTAGAAGATGTATTTTTGCATACAGGAAAAAGATGGATTTAATCAGTCAGCTATCAATAAAGTAAATGGTAGGCTATAAGACATAAAGGAAGCCGTGCAATAAAAGTAAACCTGGGTTCGGGAAACTCTCTATGCATTCTCACATGCAGCTTCAGTAATAAGAAGTCACTTCTTGATCATATGAAACTCCTTGAGAGCATCTTGAATATCCGTTCTGTCCCCAGGCAATTCAGCAGAACAAAGTACCCCAATTCTTAGTATTGATGCCAGGCACTGGTCGATCTGTTGAATGTTGCTCCTCTCAGCGCTCCCCATGCCATTTCTTGATTCTCCTTCTGCCTCCAGTGATGAGAATTGGGGATCAATGATCTGCATAGCTTGATTGGGAAGGGCCATCTTGACATAACCCTTGGAGGCTAAGGCCCTCAGTGAACATGCTGTCTGTAGGTCTCTTTCCTGTGTACAACCCCAGCAAAAGAATCCCATAACTGTACATATCACCTTGTGTTGATGGCTTCGTACCAATGCCATATTCTGCAGTCAGAAAAACCATAAAATCTTGTGAAATCTCCTACTAACTTAAAAAATCGAACTGTTTGGTGTTGAACTTTGTAGATAACAAGATGTTATAAACCAGATTTGGTCCTTAGGAGTTATTAAGGTGAGATTTATGCTCTGACAACATTGGAACTTAGAATGATGATAGCAGTGATAATCTTACCTGAAGCTGCATAAACAATGGTTCTATTTAAACCAGTTAAGCTTGTTTGTGAATGAGGGGTTGTTATAGTGGTGGCTAAAACCAACCTGGCAAGCCCAAAGTCACCTACATGGGCAGTAAGGTCATTGTCAAGAAGGATATTGCTTGGCTTCAAATCGGTGGACAATTGGTGTGTGGCAGTGATGGTGAAGATAGTCTAATGCAGCCGCCACGTCAATCACTATGTTTAGCCTCTGAGTCGAGCTCAAGCTCTTGGGTTCTTGAATCTCAAGTGTGTTGTGGTGCAACCAAGCCTCCAGACTTCCATTTGGCATGAACTCGTATATCAAGGCTTTGAAATCATTGCCTTCAAAATCTATGCTGGAGCAGGATGATATGATCTTAACAAGATTTTGGCACCGAATATTCTTTAACGCTTCGCATTCAGCCAAAAAAATCTTGTTGGCTCAGCTTTCTCCTGAAGATGAAATACCTTGATAGCAAAAATGTTTCCTTCTGTTGGAATAAGTCCTTTGTACACCGAGCCAAAGCTTCCCTCACCAGGCGAATTAGCTAAAGAGAACCCATCATTAGCTTGATGAAGGTCTGCATAAGTAAATTCCACATGCAGTTGCGAGTTGTATGCATGAACCTGTTTTGGATGCCTTCCCCGATAAAAGTAAACAAAAATGCAGGCTGCTAAGAGAAAGGCAGAGACAATTGCACAAACAATGAAAATCACAATTCTGGGGGCTTTGTGCTTTCTTTGGTTCTCTGGTGCTTGTGCTGTTGCTGGAAATGGTGGTAACTGTACCTGCTTGATTCCTCCACACAACCAGTGATTCCCGGAAATCAAAAAGTTTTGGTTTCTTGAAAAGATTCCTTTGGTTGGAACATCACCATAAAAGCTATTAAAGGATTGATTGAGATTATAATATGTATTCTAGCTTAATAAGAAATGCTGGAATCTGTCCGGACAAGTTAACGCTAGAAAGATCCAGGATTCGAATGTTTTTAAAATTTTCGAGTGATGAAGGAACGCTTCCTTCAAAAAGGTTACTGGACATCTACACCAAATCTAACGTCAGACAATCACCGAGCGTACTTGGAATTTCTCCAGAAAATCTGTTGTCATCAATATATAAACTAGTAAGAGCTTTCAACTTGCCCGACTGCATTGGCAGAGGGCCTGTAAATTGATTGTGAGACAAGTAAAGACCATTCAAGGCTAAGGAAGAACCGATGAGCACTTGTTCTGGTATTGTTCCAATAAGATTGTTGGATGAAAGATCCAGATTGTTCAAAGTGATCTAGGTGGCTACAGTTACTCAGAGAATCAGGTATTGTTCCTTCCAGGGAACTTTCCCACAGGATGAGATCACTTAGATCAAAGAGGTTGCTAATGGAAGAAGTAATACTTCCTGATAAATTGTTGCGGTCCAGGTAAATGACTTGCAACTGTTTAAGTTTTCCAATAGAACCAGGAATGTTGCTATTGATGTTGTTGCAGATAATCCTAGATAAACCAAGCCGAGGAGATTACAATACCTTCAGGAAGGTTGCCAGAAACGTAATTCTCTCACAGGCCGAGAGATGAGAGCTTGGTTGGGAGGTTTGTAACTGCATTAGGAAATGCACCCTTCAGCCCACAGTTCAAGGCAAGGAAAATTCGTAGCTGCGTACAATTGGTTAGGGAACTGATAAGGCCCAGGTCATCGGTACTGTTCTCAGTTCCAAACTGATTGTATTGCAATTGCAGTGTGTCTAGGTCCTGAAGGGCCCCCAGGTTTTGTGGCAAGGGTCCAGTGAAAGCATTGAAGGAGAATTCAATGCTCCTGAGTCTTGAAGCATTGACAAGTGTCGATGGAATGGGACCCAAAAAACTGGTTTCCTCCAAGTCTTAAGTCCTGGAGTTTGGGAAGATTCAGGCCAAAATTGGGTGGCAGTTGTCTGTAGGAGTTATTTAACATAAGAATTGATATCAGGGACGATTTATTGAAAAGAGGATCAGGAACTGTACCAGACAAACTATTACTACTCAAATCCAAGACATGTAAATTGGAGAGATGTCCTACCTCTAAAGGAATAGGCCCTTCAAGATAGTTGGATCCCAGAGAAAGATTCTTGAGGTTGGCCAGATTTCCCAGTGTGGGTGGGATTATCCCACTAAATTGATTACTTGCAAGACTCAAAACAACAAGCTTAGGGAGAGAGCTGGTCCCTGCAGGAATGTCTCCACCAAGAACGTCTCCAGATAATTGAATGCTTCTGAGTTCTGAGCAGTTGAATACATCGCCAGGAATCACTCCTTCATACAAATTATTATCAAGAGGAAGTTCATGAAGTCGGTACAGGCAGCCAAACTCTTGACGTATATTGCCCCGGAAGCTGTTTCCTGTCAGATTTATCGCTCTCGGGAATGTAAGGTTACCAATGTAAGGAGGCAGTGTGCCTTCCAAATTCAGTGATGCTAGTTGTAGGATAGTGACTCTTTGGTGAAGTTGACCACAGGCAATTCTTGGGCAGTTGCAAATGTGCAGAGAATCATTCCATGAACTCAGGAACAGAAAAGGGCCACCTTGAATTTAACTTTTTATGGCTAGCAAAGCGAGGTGGTTGGTCTCATTTGTGAAGGGAATGTTAGTAGTGGCTGTTGTAGTAGTGGAACACTTAGCAGGGCTTATGTGGAAAAGAATGCAGGTAAGAACACAAAAAAAGTGATGTGACAGGTTGCTTTATGCACATGATAGTGTACTTAAAGATGAAGAGTGTTGGTAACTACTTGAGCGTAGGTTTCATACAAAGCCATCTGCAGTATACAACTATATATGCATTTCTCGGTCTCTACTCATTGACTTTTTTGGATCCAAAATGTCAGGTCGAGAATGCAAGTTTTCTCTAGAATCTCTATCATTCCAGCCTTTCAGCTCATTGGACTTTGACCTTTCCCTTTCAGTAAAAAACTCTGACATGGGCTAGCCAACTATCATGAAGTTTACCCTATACATATTGGCATTAGCAGTCCACGGGCAATGGAACTATGATATTACAGAGTAATCTGTATTAACTTGTAGTCATCGTTTGGCTAGTTGACATGCTTTGCAAATCTGTACTCTCCTCTGCCGCGGCGCCCCCATTCTCTGAACGAAAAAAAATAATAATAATAGTAAAATTGGAGTGTTGACTTGGAAGAGAGCGGTTCTTGTGTGTACTACCTTGCATAATTAGAAGCATCACGTCTTTCTCTGGCTATCTATGACCAACCATTTACAACTACGAGCCATCTTTTTTTGTTGATTCAGTTGGTGTTTCCTTCTTTCTAAGCTAACTTTTCTCTGTATTTTTGCTTTTGCTTCTCTTTTTCTTCATGTACCGAAAACAAAAGGTTATAACTTCACGCGGAGGCGGAGCTCTTGCCTTCATTATATCGGCAGCTTTCAACTTCAACGTGCAACTTTCACCCCGTAGAATGCGGGTTTTCAGTTTTAACCCTATCTCTATCATTACATTTACGTAAAAATTTGGCAGAGTAGATTTTTTTCTTTTTTCAAATTGTCGGAAACGTGATTTAGATCAGCTCAACAGCTCCACCGACTGTTGGCCTTAGTACAATCCAAGTTCAGAGGGGAGGCAGGAGGCAGGAGCTAACTTTAGCATATATTAATGCTCCTTATTTTATGTAAAGACTCTTAACAAGTCCTAGGCCGTTAGTACCTTGTACCAAAATAATACAAAATAATGTAGCTAGAAATTAAAAAGCCTAAAAGAACAGCGTATTATGGTAACTTGTTTTCTTTTGTTTTGATATCATTGATGAATTGCATGTAAAAAGAAACACCGAAGATGATCATGACACTGCAATAAAGCAAAACACAAGGTCCTCGCCTGCATCTGCAATTACAACAATGTGGGTTGCAATTTAAAATTGTTTGATGGATGTAACCAATAAGCTCTATACTTATTTGGTTGCAGCACTCACTTGAATTTGTGATACAACAATTCAACATGTCAACCAGAATAACAGTGTTCAAGCTCAAAAACCATATGAATGAGAGCAATCCCCCTTCGAAAAAGACATTTATTTTGCCTTAGCACCAACATTATAGTTCCAGCATTCAATTCCCGCATGAAGAGCTGGGACAAAACTAATTTAGCAGGAGTCATTACTCCCACAGCAGCAAATATCAAAAGAATTGGTCCCATCACAAGTACTTCAGCATACCCCGACCTTCAACACTCAATTTTGTAGCTTGCAGTTGCTTCTTTTTCGGTGCCTTCAGCTGTTGCAACTTCTTATTCATCTGCCAATACAAACATCAAGCATAAGATGTGTTGGCAACACATCAAAGTAAACCCAAACTCAGGCACAGAAATTGCTCAGCAAGAAACAGATTTCAGAAAGGGCGGTTTCAGTTTCAAGTTTAAAGAGGATGCAACTTGGTGGAACATGAACATCCAAGAGAAAATTCTTCATTTGTATGTGGCCAACATGGACACAAAGAATAGTTGACGCTGTTACAAGATTCCATTTGATCTTAAGCCAGAGGTTGGGTATCTTTTCTATTTTGCCATGCCATTAGTTATACAATAGAATTGAATAAAGAGATGTCAATCATTCATGATTGAATACGTAGATGTTAGACTACAATATGACCGTGAAGCTAATTTGTCAACTAAGATTGTTCCCTCAGCAGCTCACCTTTTATCTTGATGTTCAATTATCTCCATAACATCAAATTCTATACCTAGAAGCTAATTAACCTTCCAAATTTCTTTGCTGCACAAATTCTTTTATCCATTTCTAGCTTCAACATGCAAATTTACATTCTCAAGAAATCCTGTTCACACTATGCAGAACCAATTAAGTCAAAGCACTGAAAATAGGCAAGCCCTAGTGTTTTGTCTGCAAGTGAACTATGCATGAAATTCAAAACCCTAGGCCGCAGCCACCAGTAAATTAGTAATGCAACTATGAACATCAACCTTGGAAGGAGACAAGTACAAGGTGAGAACCTAAAATCTATTTTTTCCCTGGAGATTATGCTTCAAAAAAGATGAAAACCTTAATCCATAACAGTGGGTACTTCCCATAAATAGGCTATATAGCCCTATTTGAAATTCACTGGATGACAAGCAGCTGCTGCCTATTTTTATTTTTATTTTTGAAAAGAGGGTAGACTCATTGGCCCATATTACCATTACTTTCCTGCTATTACAGACTAAACATGGTCTAAGTAATGGAATAGAGTAGGGATACCAATTAACCATTCAGAGTCTTTTCTTTAAATATCATTCCCTAAATACTTTCAATTTGATCAATCATAAATTTAAGCTTTCTATTCAGAAGTCACTTTCCATCATAATCCACCAGAATTGGAGATTTATGTAGAGCAGTTTCTCATTTGCATCATTGCAGTGAAATAGAAATCCAACCTTCATACGGCGCTGATCTTGTATAACTTGTTTGGCTCGGGCTCTCACTTCGTCGGGATCAATTTTAGACTGTGGGCGCACATAAAAATCCAATGGTGTCGCTTCTGGCCTAGAAGCATGTTGTCTGGCAGATGACTGGCCAGGCCTTCTTTCCCTGCAGTATTTTTTTTTCCTTTTAATTTAGAACTTTTGTCGCAAACACATGGTGTAAAGAAAAATGGTGCTTGAAGCTAACAAATAATGTGGTGTGAAGCAAACTGCAAAGGAATTGGCTAATGTCTGTAATGACATCTTACCGTGAAACGTCCAAATCAAGATCACCATCTCCTGCCTCCATTCCTGCAGCACTACTTACTGGCCTGAAAAAGAATTAAAAAGAAAAATAAAGTTAAACATAACGAACAAAGGATAAAAGCAAAGCAAAGATTAGAATGCACACACAAACACACATGTAAAAAATAATGTAGCAAGGGCATGCAATGTACAGAGAAAATTACCTTCTCACTGTTGGCCTTCTGAACACCCGATCATCATCAACATTTCTCATATCTTCAAATCTTGTACTCTTGTTAAATATTGGTCGACTCTGCATTATTCAGAAGAGTTAAAAGATAGGGTTAGAATACTCAAACACAAAAGACAAATTCATTTCTCAACTGGTGAAAGTGTCTTCAGACAAATACAACCTTCCAGGTATATATGAGAAAGAAAAATTTATGGAGTAAAAAATATCATATTGGAGAAGCTCTTAATAAATATGTAATAGGAAAATTATAGTCAATTTCGAGGCTCAAAAGTAGTTGAACGAACATTTAGAAAAAGTAAAATATTTAAGGCCCGAAGTTTGGAAGAACATAAAAAGTCGAGGAAGGAAGGATGCAAAAAATTAAGTCTGCAAATTTTTAACGTAGGCTCCATTACCCATTTATCAACCAAATCCTTTGCAAGTTTCCTGTTGGCAGTGGTTTCCTCATCAGATTTTGATAAAAACATAATTACCTGCCACAACAGTACATTAAATAAGCCAAATCTCAGTTGCTGTTTCAAGCTGCAAACAAAAAAAAAGTTTGATTTTCTGCATCAGGAGATCCATAACCTTTCCCAGACCACTTTTCTTCAATAGTTCTCTTCTATCATACCGTTCAAGGTCAAGTGGAAACTGCAAAAGAGAAGAGACATTTTATGTTTCACATGATGTTTCATCAAATGTGATGACCATACTTAAAAGAATATAAAAGATTTAAAGCACTCAGCATACATCAGTCAGAATCTTCAAAATAGCTGAACGGATATTTATGTTTGGTAAACTTTTATCTGGAAGAGGTTCAAGCCAAGTTTTCAACAAATTTAGAACTCCATGCTCCAGAAATTCTTGTTGCAGCTGCTTCCTGCAAGTATTTGTTCAGAATATGAGAACTGTAAATTATAAGTTATTAAAAACAAAATAAAGAAAAGACAAAGAAAAAAAAAAACCCAACTTACTTCGACAGAACATCGATAAGAAGAGGCAACTTTTTAAGCTTATTAATGGCTGGCTTGTCCTGTAAATTAAGTTCCATATCTTCTTCAGCCACGACCTCAAGCTCAGCCATGACATTCTCAACTAGATAGCCTATTTCTGCAGGACTTTTCTCACTCTTCTTCTTTTTCTTACCCATCTTAAAAAGCTCCTTGATTTCTTCATCCTCTCCACCCTCCTCTGCCTGGTAAATTCAGTGCATTATGTCAAAATGAAGACATAGGAAATTAAGGAAACTGCGATTCAGTGCAGAACAATAAGTTTATATATTTAATTGACAAAGAATAGCATTATATATAGCAAAACCTCAGGATATTGCATCTAAAAGTAATTCCAGCATGACACAACATGAAAGAAGCATCACCATTACAACAGCATGAAATACTAACCTGAGGATGATCACTTGGAGAGTGGGGCTCCTTATCACTTCCATAACGATCAGCAGGATCCACACCACTGTCATCTATGAAATTGTCATCATCTAGAGTCCTAACACCTTCTTGATCATCCTATTATGCAGATACAGTTATCACTTAATAATCCAAAGTCAATACACAAATCACAATAAATCAGAGACATCAAACATTCAATTAGCACCTTCCTTACCTCCCATCCTGCCCCCTATCCCTCACCCCCAACAGAAACCAAAAAAAAAAAATCAAAAAAAGAAATGTCTCTGTAACTTATGAATAAATGCTCGACAACTTAATCAATAAGTTTCTGATTCTAATTTATACTGGAACCACTCATGTCAAAATATATGACAATTCAATGGTATCAAAGACTTCTCTCAACTCCAAGGTTTCAAACCAGTAACAATCAGCCAAAAAAATAAATGTAGGTTGCGTACAAATAAAAGTGGAAGACACAATGGAGCTCAGATCCAAGTGCACTAAAGTAATTGTATGCCATAAACATGCATATTTGTGTTCTTACAATTGTGCACACCTACAAGAGATAAACAATAAAAACAACTGACACTTCAATCACAATAGAAGGGCTTTAGAGTGATCAACCCACTATCAATTCTCACAAGATAAACCTAAAAGACAAGCAAATAATATCAGCAACATATAAATATTAAAGCTGAAGAGAAAATAAAGAATTCACCAGTATGGTGATGAAAAAAATTAGCTCAATACCATAGAAAATAATCAAACCAAATCAAGGAAAAAACATTACAGAATTGGCACCAAAAATGACAGCCAACTAAGTAAACTTTAGCGCTGCAAACTGGCACCAGGCCCAATAAACGATCACAAAATTCTAACGCATAGCCCAATAAACAACAAAGTGTACCAAAGATCAATCAAATTAACACAAACAAATATCAACACTGAAAAACTAAACCTCAAGCACTGGAGAATCAGGAAAGGCCAAAAATAAAAGAAAAAAGACACAAAACCTCAGAATCACCACCGGCAATGGTGTCCCACATCTCTTTGACCTCACCATCATCCTTCCCGGAAAGCATCCCTCTCCTTATAAACCCTGATTTTGTCCCACTTCCCCCCTTCCCATACTTCTTCTCCCCCTTAACATACCTTTTCCTATCCTTCCCACCACTCCCACTTCCTTCCTTCCCTAATCTCTTCCTCTTCTTACCATCAACTGACCCCTCCCTTGCAAACTGCCTCTGGAAGCCCTCACCGTCATTGTCATCATCATCAACCACAAACTCAGGCTCCAGAAAACTGTCTTTCCCAGAATCACTCTTCTTCACCAACCTCTTCCTCGGTTTCCCAACTTTGTCCGAGTCATAAACGGGCGTTTGCGACCTGTCTCGGTTTCTTTCATCCCAACCATCAACATCGTCGTCGAGGAGATCGTCCTGGTAGGGCACTGGAGAATGACCGCCATCCGATTGCATATCATCATAGTCCATCAACGGCTCCCCATCCTCATCGCGGTACCTGAAACAACATGAATCCAGCAGTTGGCGCGATATCACCATATCGAAACCCCAATTCCTCAAATTAAGCATATCACAAGCAAAAGCACCCACTTTTTTTTTTTTTTTGGTTTACAGATAACGGCACAAGAGAGAGAAACTTGAAAACAAAAATTCGGGCATCCAAAACCCTAGATGTTATGCCATAAAGATAGGGGAGAAACTTAGAGCTAGAGAAATAAAATTCAACTTAATATCAGAAACCCAATAAATTCGCCTTTTTACTCATCAGAGAGACAGAGAGCATACGGATCGTCGTCGTAACCCATGGCGGAGGCGACGGAGACGGAGACGGCAGCGGCGGAACTGATGGTCAATAACTGCCGGATCTAGCAGCTCAGAGAACGCGTTATCGCAAATCCGAGTTTCACTTAAAACATGGAACGGCAGAAAGAGAGAGATAGAGAGAGGGGAATAGAATGTCGTGTCGTCCGTGACAGGTTTCTCCAAGGCCAGGCTGTGCTTGGATGGAATTTGACAAAATCATAAAATATCGAATCGATCCTCAAGGCTGAGGAACATATTCAATTAAGCCCCACACTTCTTTTTTTGAGTAACATTATTTGTTTTTTTTTTTTAACCAAAAGAATATATGTTTCGAGTTTTCAACGTTAGTTACATAGCCAGTTCAGATTTTTTTTTTTTTGTTTTTCACTTGTGTAAAGGAAAAGGAGGCAAACTTTTATTCATTCTTGTGAGTCCCTTACATCCTTATCAATTAAATTATAAATACATCTTAAGTTATTGAAAGACCACTTAATCTCTTTAAATAAAAAGACTTTCCTCCTTTAGTGCATGAAAAACTTTATTAATAATTTTGCTTGCATGGACTAAGCTAAAATTGTGAAAATGACTAATAGCATCTTGACATTTTATGTTATCAAATTGATTGAAGAATTACCCATTGGTTGGTAAGGAGCCCAATGTTAAGAGGAGCAAAATGGCACGGAGTTAGGTTTTGTGTATACTAACTCGGGTGACACTTAGTTGATTTTATTTGAGAAGATGAGTTAAGTAAGTCTTGGAAAGTTTGAGAGGATTAGTGGAAAGCGTGTGAGAGGTAGCTAAGTGAGTTGGAATTGTTGGAAGAAAAGAGAGAGCACCAAAAAGTTTTGCAAGTGAGCTTATATTGAGAGAAAGGATTCGTATTGTACAAATAAGAGGGGGTGACCTATTTAAACATCTCAAAAAAAGGTACTATAATGATATATCCTAGATATTTACAAGCCCTTATAGAATTCTCTAGGCAGCTGTAATACATTTTCTTGGAAGTCATGCTTTTGGGACCTTCCATAGGCAACAAAGGGGCTAGACAATGTTGGCAGCCTGCATAAGTTCAATCTTGTTTAATCTTGGCCCGAGTTTGCACCTCAAGGATACTTGAATGGGCCGAATTAAGGTATTCTTGTGACATTCTCCCTTACTTAATCCTGCAACACCCTAGTCGTATTCTCAGTCTTATATTGCTGAATGTGATTGGCAAACTGCCAAAACTAGTCCTCTCGTTCTTGAGTTTATTGCCTTGCTTATTGCTCTTCCACAGTGATTACAACAAATCCTTCTTTACTTGTCATGCTTGTTGTCTTAGCAAACACCAAACAAATAGGTTGTACCTGACGTTTGAACTGTTGCTCTGATACCATTTGTCATGGAGTTAGGTTTCGTGTGTGCTAACCCGCATGACACTTAGTCGATCTTGCGTGAAAAGATGAGCTAAGTAAGCTTTAGAGAGTTTGAGAGGATTAGCGGAAAGCATGTGAGAGGCAAGTAAATGAGTTGGAATTGCTGAAAGAAGAGAGAGAGCACAAGAAAGTTTTACAAGTGAGATTATATTGAGAGAAAGGATTCATGCTGTACAAATAAGAGGGGGTGACTTATTTATACATCTCAAAAGAAGGTACTAGAATGGTATATCTTAGACATTTACAAGGAATATTCTAAATATGCATTTAATACGATCCCTTCTGGAATTCTTTAGGCAGCTGTAACACACTCTACTGGAAGTCTCTAGATGAAGACACTTCTGCATACTTTTGGAACCTTTTGTAGGTAAAAAAGGGGCTAGACAATACTAACAGCCTGCAGAGGTTCAATCTTGGCCTAAGTTTGCACCTCAAGGATATTTGAATGAGTCAGATCAAGGTATCCTTATGACAAAAAGCCCTTTGCACACCTTTAAAAGCATGAATAGGGACTTGCCTTAGATACTTATAATAATCACTTTAATCCCTCTTTTATTTATATTTATTGAAGCATTTGTGTTAATCTTGATAGTGCTATAAATAAGTGCCAACTACAAAGTTGGGTGATCTAATGACTAAGCTAACCAATCAATAAATGCAATTTTACGTTTGAAATTAGAATCTAATTTAAATGCCTTATTAATTACCCCATGTAACTCCTATCTCTTTTAGTTCGGATATGGTAAATTTTGTGCCTTTTGTGATGCCTATGTTACCATTTTCCATTTCTATAACCTTGGCATTTTTCATACTTTAAAGGTCCTTTAACCATTTTCCAAAATTTAGTTAAGTCACTTCCCTTAAACATGCTTTAAGAGGGTTGATAAACTTTATCTTAGTCACCTATAAGCATTGGAGTAAAGCATTAATAGTGGTTTTAACATCTTTTTCACTCTATGGACATAGAGGATCAATGGTCATCCTTTTGTGTATTAAATTACCATTTGTTGGTAGGAAATCCTTACAGGCTCTTTAACTAAAAGTGTTTTACCTTTCTTGGAACCTATATACTAATGATTAAGTAAGGAGGGAACTTGACAAAAAAAGTTTGAAGGTAGCCTCAGTCAAGACTTTCAATAAAAACTAAGAATATACTTATTCCCCTTAAACATCCTTTTCTTTCTTATCATAAAAAAAATATTTGACTTCTTTTATATTTTATTACTTTAAATAATTTCTGGAGATAGCTAGTATTCTTTTATGGGCAATAAATTAGATTAGGAATAATCCCTGAAATATTTAATAACATTTGTAATTCTTTAATAAGAAAAGTCATATCAATTTTCTTAACTACAAAGCTTTGGTAAGAAGGGACCCAAAGTGAATAATGGCTCGTAGTAACTCATCATCTATGTTTACTCCTAAAGATACCTAATGTTGCCATATTTTTCTTGAAAAACTTGTCTTCGATCAACTTGCCAAGAACTTTAAACTTCTTTTAAGCACTTGTAATCATTTTGAGTCAAGTTTAGTTTAACTTTTGTAGATTGCTCAAGAATCACATAAGTAAGAAGACAATCTTTCTCTTGCTTTTGCAAATTTTCTACATATTAGATAACATATGCTAAGGGTTCATTTATATACATTTTTTTTTTTGGATATAATAAAAGGGTCAATTAAACCAAGTAGCATAGTGACTAATGTTTTATACTTGAAATTGAATTATATGTAATGAACAAAAAAGTCATTAATAAAAGTTAAACAATATCTCTAACTTAAAAAGCATTAAATGCACCATAAATGAGTAATACTACTATTAATTCTTAAAAAAATGGGTGTCTCTAAGTGATGAGATTGTTATCTTGGTCAAGGTAGTCATATAGGGTGGTATATTAGTTTAATGAAAAATTGTAAGGTTAGGATCTATTGAAAGTTAGTAAGTTCCTAAATCGTGTTTAATAGTTACCCATTTAGGCTTGCAAAGACTCCCTAGCCTTACCTCTCTTGACTACTATTGGTAGAATTTATTTCAAGTAGAAGATTTCCTATACTTACATGGTAGCTAATACCATATAAGAGACATTAATAGTTGTTTTCCTTTTATGCTAAAGGTAAGTTAAGTTTTAAGGCTTACAGGTGTGTGCTAGTAAGAAAATTAAAATGAATAACAATTGTCAAACATAAAACATAATATATCATGCAAATTGAAACCATACACTAATTGATTTTAATTAACATAGTTATAAAAACTCAACTCTCTTAAATAATCTTACCTAATTGAGTTGTTAACTATCATAATGCACCTTTTCACTTATCATGAATTCTTTATATGTGACCTTTTTACCCATTGAATTTTGGCATTCTTATTTATTTGAATAATTCTCCATTATTGCATTAAATTTAAAATAACAGACACAAGATTGTCATCTTTAATACTAATAATTTCATTTAAAGTCACCACTAATATTTTTATGTGCCATTGGACATCATCTTCTTAACTTATAGAATTCTTTTATCCCATAAGCTATTGTGACTCAATTTGTTAATTAGAGCTTAAGTTTAAGAGTATAGTTAGATATAAGGAATGTGTGAAATACAACAATTTTATAATGCTTATAATTGGTACTTTTGTTCGCTATATGTGGTTTATGGTTTCATATTTCTTGTATGAGTAGATTTATAGATTGAGTTTAATTCTTTAAAAAGTGGTCCTTCAACTCTTCTTTTCAATTTATTATTATTACTCTCTTTTAGATATTTTGATCAAAATATTAAATAATTATCTTTAAAATTTAGTAACTTAAGTGTTTATTATTAAGGGAGTCATGTATTATTTATAATAAGAGTTTATGTATTTGTTTCAATTTCATGGTTTTGAATTAGATCTTGTATAATATATATATTACCTATAGGTATTAAGTACTAGACTTATTTTTAGAATTTTAATTAATTTTTTAGAATCTTAATTAATTCATATTTACTACCATTTTTTTATATAACTTATCTTTATGTTAAGACCTAACACTTAACATAAGTCCTTAAAAATAGAACCCATGTCAATGTATACTTCACCCAAGTTTGTTTTTATTATTATTCTTTTTTTTTCTTTTTTTATTTATAATTATTCTTTATGAAACCTAAAAGAAAAAACCACATGACTAAGCCCATCTTTTGTCTCTTACTTTAACACTTGTTTATCATCTTTAATCTTTTGATGGACCTTTGTTTTGACATTAGCCTAAAAGAGACTTATGATCATGACACATAGTTTAAGCTCTTATTGTGTTTTAGCCCTTTTATTTTTTAAAGACATAAAAAGCCTAAAATATTAGAGACCTCTTAGTCAAATAATGCCATTTTGGTTTTTATTTTATTTTTTTGGTTTTTAGGACCACAAAAAAGAACTATCTTCTTTATATTAGAAACCTAGGTGTTGCCACCCTTTATTATTTCTTTGTTTTATGTCAGTCCTAGTCTTACTATTTCTATCTTTCTCAAATTTAAGTCTTTTACCCTTTTTACATTGATGGGTTTTCTCCCTTTGGCCTCCCTCATGCGATCTTATATTGTTCTAGTGTTAGTTTTTCCATAGGTATGGTCTTTGGTTCTTATCTCTACCTTTTTGTCTTTTCTTCCTTTTTCTTTTTTTGGCCTTTGAATTGTTTAAACCTTAAATTATTTGTGACAAAGAAAAAAAAGCAAAGGAAACCATTTTTGTTGTTAGATTTTACCATATGAATTATTTCCCTTTTCTTAGTTGTTCTAACCATTTCTTATGTTTTTCTCTTTTTAAATTCTTTACTTTATTATCTTTAGTGCTATGCATGTGTACAATCTCTAAATCAAATATTACTTTACCAATTCAATCTTCTTAATTTGTTGATTCTTGATCTTGATCCTTTATTTATATATATGATTCCAAAATTTCTAGATTTTAATACTTTATTTCCCAATGTTTGTGTGGTTTGTAAATTGGGGTATGATTATTCTTGTTTTAGGTTGGATCTTATCTTGAAGAATATAATGCTTTAAAATAGTCTAAGGAAGTATAAAGGCTTGTAATGCTTCCACAGTTAAAAGGTTTTAGGTTTAGTCAAGTTGGATTTCTTAACCTAACTTTGAGATTGAGCCTATTGGGCTTGATTTAGGTCAACATATTAAGGTATTTGCCCTTGGTATAGGCTAACTTTTGGGTTAGAGCCAAGTGTTAGAAAAAAAAAAAGAAAAAGACGATAGGTTTAAGTTTAAAATTATGTTAATTTTTCATACCTTAGGCTAATGACATGGGTATTTAAATGATGGGTCAGCTATCTTTAGTTCTTAACCCTTGTGTTATTTAATGTTATATTAGTCTCTTTTTTAAAGTCGACTTAAACTAATTAAATTAGAATCTAATATTTTCCATTCTTAACTTTTTTTAGTTGTCTTTTTATCTTCTTCTTCTTTTCTTTTTTTAAAACCTTTTTATAATTAAATTATACTTATTATTTTTCCTTCAAGTTGCTAAAAAAACATTGTTGTTTTATCTTATTATACCTAATTTGGTTTCTCTCTTTAACAATTTTCTTTTGTTCTTGTGTTTATCATTCTTTGTAAGCAAGTTCGGGTGTAGCTTTCTTGTTGCACCCTTTTGAAGATCAAGATAGGAAAATATTTTTTGTGATGTAATTGATCAAAGGGTAGCTCTCCCATTGCCCTTGAAAGACTACCTTATAAGTATGGCCAGAGATGACTTCTCCTTTCTTTTCTTATTTACTTTTCTCTTTTTAATTTTGTATATTGTTGTTCTTGATTTTGATTTAATGCTATAAAACAATGTATACATCTGAATTCATATGTGTTTAAAAGGTTTATTAATATACCTATTATCTTTAAGGAGATTGCTTTTTGGTTTTCTTTTATTACTTGCTTTCTCCAATTCCTTGCTTTCTCTCACTCCTTGCTTTCTTTCATTTGTCTCTCTTATTGCTTTTTTTTGTGAGCCTCTTCTTCAGTCCTTATCAATTACTCCTTTTTAATTGTTATTTATAGTTAGATTATGGCTTGTTTCCATAATTTTATTTATTTATTTATTTTATTTTTTAAGTTATGGGTCTCTTAACATATAAAAGTGCAAACCTACTTCTCAATTAATAGAGGTGGAGTGAATGAACTATGTAATGTAGGTCTTTCTTATGTGAATTTCAGGTGCCACTAGATGAAGGGAAATTTCTTATAAGCCTTATAAATTATAATAATTTGTAATTAGTGGGCTTGTTTAAAGGCCTAATTATATTAAAGAGGTCTAATTTGTATCTTCTTTTTTCCTTTTGGTTGCATTTAATTTGTAAAATGGGTTTGATCCACATGTACTTTGTATGCATTAGGCTTTTAAGCTAATTTTGTTTCCTTTTTCCCTTTCCCTCCCTTATATATATATATATATATATATTGAGCCAAAACCCAATTCCTTTGATTAAAGCAAACTAATTAAATATAACTTAAAATTTATTTAGAACTTTAATTGGGCTTAATGTTTATTACTTAATTAATTAAATCATTATCAAACTTAACACTTTGCAATGGATTAATCCAAAATTAATGGACTAATTTAACTTAGAAAATTAAATTGGGCAAAATACTATGTTGACACTTATTGTATAATTAAAAAGATATGAAAAAAGAAAGGTTTTCCTTGTTTGAGGCCCTAAGAATGTTAAAAATGCACCTTTGGAATATAATTAATAGCTAAAAAATATGAGATTGTGGATATGCATTAAATCACGGTTTGCACCCAATATGGTACAAAACCCATTCTTAACATGATATGCTTTAAAAAAGACCATTCCATTTCATCATAAACCTTGGTCATGTCTAATTTTAAGTCAATCCTTCCTTTCTTCTTATAGTATTTATGGCATGTATAGTGAAAGATGTAAAAAATGAATGCATTGTCATTGATAAGGTGCCTCGATACAAAAGTACTTTAAGATACAAAGATAATAAAAGGTAGGATAGTCTAGAGACAATTAGCTAGTGTCTTCATTATGATTTTTATAATGATATTGTATAAGTTAATTAACTTATATTCTTTACATATAAATGGTAGAGTTACCTTTAATATGACAATGTTAGTGTGATCAATAGAGCTTAGATCACATTTAGCACCTTGGGTACAAATCATAAAACAAAGTGGACATGTCATTTAGGCTAAGTGCCTTTATAAGATACATCTATTAGAGTGCCTGAAATATTTCATCTCGTGTATAAACTTAATATAACATTTAATGCACTTGGGAAGTAATCCAACTGTTTATTGCCTTAAGAATTGGTTGTATATTTCCATCCTCTTGAGTGCTAATAATAAAAGGTTAGAACAAAAGTGATAATAGTATCAAAAAAGTGCACAGTATCATAGTCATCCATGATCTTATGAATACTATTGCATTATTGCCTTTGAGATGTTGTAAAATGGAAAAACTTGTTATTATTGTCTCTATCTTGTAGTTAAGATGCATGTGATCTCTAAGACCACATCATTCCTTCCAATTTAAGGATTTCATCAGCTTTGGCTTGCACTACCCTCAAGGTGAAAATATTGATAGCCTTAGGTGAGAGTTATTTTAATTCTTGTTGCCACCAATGAATGGTTAAAACTGAGAATTAACTCTACTAAACTTTCATTGCTCCCATCTTATTAAAGTTGTGTTATATCTAAACATATTATTCAATAACTTAAGAGGAGATAAAAAAAAAATGCTTCATGCCATGAATTATATATTATTACCTTACATAAGGTTTCCTTAGGCCATATATTTTCAAAGCAAAAGAATTTGCTTTTTGTTTTTTTTATAGTCATAAGATAAAGAGAGTACATCAAGAGTTACCTCATTCATATTATGGCTGGTGCCAAAATGGGGCAAATGAGTGAAATTTGCATAAAGGAATAAATCCATGAATTCTTGCTCTTGGAGAGTACTATTAAGATGTAGCATTAAACTCAAGCTCTATAAGAATGGTGTTTCCTAGATTAAGTATAGTTAAAGGCCTATTATTATTGATATACCATGAATTAAAAAAGTTATAGCACAAAAAGTTAACATGACATGAGACCAAACCTTTTGCCATTAATAGAATTAAAGCCTTGAAAAGTTAGAGATTTGTTGTCTTTAAGAATTTTTTAGAATCTTATTCTGAAATTTGAAAGCCATTAAAGGAAAGAATTCCTTGAACAACTAGAATTTTGCATTTCATTAATGTAACTGGTAGTAAGAATTTTTAAAGATCATGTTCCATAATTTATGTGTCATTAATATGTTGTGTGAATCTTTTCATCAAATTAACATTAAAACTTTGAACTCCAATGGATTCCATTTTTACTATTGGTTGCTCATTTGGTGCAACCACGTTTGATTCAAAAAACACCTTTAGCTCCTATTATTGATGCTAGAATTGTTTGAGATGTGCTATTTGTAGTTACAAAAACCTACTACCCCATATTGCTTCCTTATTTAAAACTATTATTCTCTAATTTAAGTGTGAATCTTTTTATGAGTAAGGCCTTTAAATGATCTCTATATTGGAAAGATGTTTTTGTGAATTGTCGTATAACTTTATCTTTTGTGGTGGCAAGTTCGCATTCTTTGTTGACATGTCCTAAACAACGACAAATGTAGTAATAATTAGGTGTTTTTTCATACTTAAAGAAGATACAAACCTTCCTTCCATCCTATTTTTTACCCAAATTCCTTGATACAAAGGATTATGACAACAAATAGCACACTAAATCATAGGAATCTAACTTGAATCCCTAAGTTGCCATCCTTATAAACCAAAAAGATTCCAACTTGATTCTCTAAAGCAATGATAATGGTTTCAGACATGACATTTAAAGGAAAATCATAAGCTTGAATTCAGAATGCCACCCAAAGTAGATTCACCTTAAAAACTTACTATTTGTCTATCATTTCCATGAAAGTATCTCAAAATGAAGTTTATGTAGAACAATAACTAATATTGATTACATGCTTTTTGTTATTCATAAAAAAGTAAGAGTAACGAAAATACTAAAAATGTTTAAAGAGAAGAAAAGATCATGAAAGGGAAACATTTGAAAACTTTAAGGCTAAAAAAAAAAAGAGTCCTTAAGAAAAAGAAGAAAATCTATAAACAAGTGAGGAAAAACTCTTATAGAGTAAGACCTTAGAGAGAAAAAAAAAAAAGCTTTTATCGTCTTCTTATTTCACTGATTTGTTGGTTAGTTAAAATCCCATTAACTTTGAAAAGTTGTAAAATATTTTATTTATATTATAATATTTATTGGTTATTTCTAAACTAATTTTATAGTATATTTAGTTTAATCTAAAATTGAAACTAGATTTCTTTTACAACATTTGGTTAAATTTAAAATTAAATTTCAATTTTATTTTCTATTTGTTTAGTTTTTTTAAAGGGAAATATTGTAATAGTATTAAAACTTTTATTTAAAATTAGAATTATTATTTAAATTCATAAACATATACTATTTAATATTATGTTGAAAATAAAATAAAATTTGATGTGTGATCTAATGTATAATTTTTAGGGATTTGATCTTAAGGACATAAGGTTATATTTTTCAAAAAAAATATTTTTTTGTTGTTGTTTCCACTATAGCTTATTTTGTTGATACACGAATTTTAGTTGCATGTAACACCCACCATGCAACAGTTTAGGCTTCCAAATAAATGCAATAACTATAGTATGTACTAATGAGTTGCTTTGAGAGTGTGTAACCATCAATTAAATATAGCCTTATCATTATTAATGTACATATATGTCTATGTATTAATATCTATCTATACAACTAGTAGTAATATGTTAACATGTCTAATTTAGTGTAATACTCACAATTTGATTTGTTATGTATTATGAAATACAAACACCATGAAGTGTTGATAAATTCAAATAATGAGTACTTATTATTTAAATCAATTTTTCTAGTTCCCTTTTATTATTCCTAATAATTAATAAAGTTTGCTCTTTTACCTTAGTCCTGAAAGTCCTTAATGAAAATCAAAGAGGTTTAAAAGATTGTAACTCATTAAAAACTTCTCCTTTTCAACCAATTAAGAAACATTCTAAAAATAAGGGGGGAAAAACTACAAAACCTACTACACATATATGTTAATGGGAAAACCCTAGATTCAAGCTTATGCCTAACAAGTTATTGTTCCTTTTGTTTAAGTTTGTGTAGGCATAATAAGAAGCATTTTGTTGTAAAAACTAGTAATAAAAGTAGGTGCCACATGAATTTTTCCTCAAAGTTTTTTATTTATTGAATCTACAAAACCCAAAGTATAATATCCTTTGGCTATAAGCATCAAGTAAAAAAGCTAGTAAACAGTTATCTAACACATGAATTACACATTAAACCACATATTAAAACTAAAAAAAATAAGAGTTAATATACAAAAATAAATTTAACTTTTTGTTTTATAACAAATTTAGCATGACCTTTTAAAAACAACGAATTATATCTTGTAAAACTTTTTTGTAACAAAAATAACATGTTATTAACTTTGTTTGATATAACATGTTGTTAACTTTGTTTGATAGGTTTTATTAGTTGCAATAATATGATGTGACTTGGAACATTTAATGACATGACCAAAAACAAAAGAGATGATTGGATTGTAGATGACACGATGATAAGTCACCAACTAATTAAGTTAATTAGGCCATTTAATCCCTACCTTAAACTCATTCTAATTATTAAAAGATTAATAACTAATTAAAACTTAATTATCTATAATAATTAAAAAAAAAAACCTTAAGTAATCTTGTAAGGTTAAACTCATTAGTGGCTAAGCTTTTCACTTATAAGTAGAGACCATCACAACATTTCCTATTTGACTATGATGGTTCATATTAGACTTATAAGTTATCATTATGGTCGGTCCTCCCCTCCTTTGATGTATCCTTATTCTTTAATCTCACCATTCCAAGATGCGAGCCATCCAGTTACTCCTTTGTGCTATACTACTAATCTTAATAAATCTTTGCTTCCTAAAGATTAAAATCATAAAGAGTATTCCTTAAAGAAAATAGTCAAATGGTGTGCTTTAACTCCTTACATGCCTACTATCGATGGCTTTACCTTTGGAAGAGCTCTCTCGATAACTTAAATCATTACCTTAAAAATTGTTGCCATTTAAACAATAACACCAAAATGAATGATTTGTTGCTTTTCCTAGGTTAAAAATCTTTGTCAAAAGATAGATAATGCCAATCCTCACATATGAATCCTATTTATTATGGAATGTTGGAATTGTAAACTCGAAAAAAAAATTTTTATTATTGTTTTCATATGATAATGTATGATGGAAAATCTAACCAAATGATAATGGTTAGCAATGCAACATCTCTTTTTAAGTTGTGTGACGTAATATAGTGTAATTACTTTATTTCAACAATCCTAGAAAACAAAACAATCTTACCTGACCAAGGCAAATATTACACAGTGTTGTGTTTTTTTTTTTAATTATTGAAAATAATTAAATTTTTATTTTTACATAATTACAATAAATTTAGACTTGAAATTAGATGGTCCAATAAGCCCAATTAATAAGTGACATGTCATCCATTATTCAATCATCATTTTTTGTTTTTTTGTTTTTGTCAATGTCATTAAATGTTCCTTATTAACACGTCATATTATTGTGACTAACAAAATCTATCAAGCAAAACTTAATGGTGTGTTATTTTTGTTACAAAAAAAATTTATAATACATAATTTGTTACCTTTTGGAGTTATTTTTGTATATTAGCTCAAAACATAATAAAGTAAGTCCAGCAAGTTTCTCAAAGGTCATTGTTAGTATTTTAGTTATTTTTTTGCATAACAAAACAAATGATTGTGTTCCATTTCTTCCTTTATCTAAGTGTTGTTAGGTGGGGGAACATCCATTGCCAAGTTGATTTTTACCTACATAAGCAAAAGGGTAAGACAATGTGGGCAAGATGTTTAGAGCATCATAAATGCACTTTAAAATATGTAAAAACTATCTTTCCATAATGACATCATAGATACTTAATTTGACATTACACATGTTTTATCAAAAGTAAAAAGATGAATGATTATGCCATGACCTCATTATTGCTTGTTTCATGTGAAAAAAAAAAAAGTAGTAAGCAACAAGTAAGATAAGAGACATACAAAGAAAAAATTCTTACAACTGAATCACATGATGCTAGCCAATTAAAACTAAATTGGGCTATAATGAAATAAGATCAAGTTCCTAATAGCTTTTTAAGAGAGTAGGGACTTAATAGCTTAAGCACTTCTATCCAAGAATTTGATGTAAAAACAATTGCTTATCACCTTTTTCAAGCCATTTAATAGTGTAAGACCTAATCTCTCAAATCTTTAATATAGTTTTAAATCTATCAACCTTCTTAAGTAGCTTATTGTTATGGACGGGTAGGTACGACTCGACTCCCACATCAGATAGAAAGAGGGGGATCTTGGGTCATATAAACATGGGTACTGCACACCCCTACAGGTTGTCTTTTGGGAAGAAAGTAATGACTCTGTGACATTATGCTCAAACTATGTACTTCATTATATGTTAGAAATAAAAAGAAATCGTAGCATTTCTCATCATTAGTTAATGTATTTTTTCATTAAAAAGACAAATATGATTCATTTTATAAAGAACATATAGACCTCTTCTTTAAAAATATCATATAAACCTTTTGTTGCTCGTTTACAACCTATAAGATGTGAAAAAAATATTAAAAGAGTTAATAGTTGTCTTTTTAGAAACCATGAATTGGCTATAAAATACATGAAATCCCATTTTCTCCTAACAAATCAACCCTTAATCCTAATTACTTTGAAGATACAACTAACTTAACTTCACTATAAATGGATTAATTGAAATAACTTTGTTAATTAGGCCATAACACCTTAGCATTCCATCATCATCATCATATATTACCTAAACTTGCCTTCTCATAAAACTACTCTCCACTATATCTTTATCAAAATCATAGAAATCTAAATCCTTTATTACCATGACCTCTATATTTTCACTCCCTGAATCTCTTTATTTAAGAATTTCCAATTTCAAAATATTCTTTGATGTGCCATATCTTTAACTTATTTCCTTGGTTCCCTTATTTCCACTTTTGTTTAAATTCCCATTCTCGTTAAGTTTTGAGTTTTTAAGTATTTTTATGACCTTATGTTCACTTTTGTCCCTCTTTTCAACCACTTCCTTTGGATTCTCCTTTAGTTTTTCCTTTTCTTTGTTTGCTTTTTTCCTTATCTCCAATTGCATTTTTACAAATCAACCCTTGATCCTGATTACTTTGAAGATATAACTAACTCAACTTCACTATAAAAGGATTAATTGAAATAACTTTGTTAATTAGGCCATAATTTCTTGGCATTCCATCATCATTATCATATATTGCCTAAACTTGCCCTTTCTTAAAACTACTCTCCCCTCTATCTTTATCAAAGTTATAGAAATCTAAATCCTTTATTACCATGACCTTTACATCTTTACTCCTTGAATCTTTTTGTTTCTCAATTTCCAATTTCAAAACATTTATTGATGTGTCATGTCTTTAACTTATTGCCTTGGTTCCCTCATTTCCGCTTTTGTTCAAATCCTTATTCTCATTAAGCTTTGAGTCTTTAAGCTTTTTTATGAACCCATGTTCACTTTTGTCCCTTTTTTCAACAATTTCCTTTGGATTCTTTTTTAGTTTTTCCTTTTCTTTGTTTACTTTTTCTTTAGTCTCTAATTGCATTTCTATAAATTAACCCTTAATCCTAATTACTTTGAAGATATAACTAACTTAACTTTGCCATAAACGGATTAATTGAAATAACATTGTTAATTAGGCCATAATACCTTGGCATTCCATTATTATCATTATATATTGTCTAAACTTACCCTTTCTTAAAACTACTTTCCACTTTATCTCTATTAAAGTCATAAAAATCGAAACCTTTTATGACTAAGACCTCTACATCTTCACTCCTTGAATCTCTTTGTTTCTCAATTTCCTATTTCAAAATATTCTTTAATGTGCCATGTCTTTAACTTATTGCCTTGGTTTCCTTATTTTCACTCTTGTTTAAATTCCTATTCTTGTTAAACTTTGAGTCTTTAAGCCTTTTTATGACCTTATGTTCACTTTTGTCCCCCTTTTTAACCACTTCCTTTGGATTCTCTTTTAGTTTTTCTTTTTCTTTGTTTGCCTTTTCCATTGTTTCCAATTGCATTTCTACAAGTGTCATTGTTTCCTCAAATTTCACTTTCTTGGACTTTGACCTCTTTAACACCACATCAACAGTACTAATGTTTCTCCTCTTGCTTACAGTCCTTAATCTTCAACCACCTCTTTTTCCTTTATTACCCTCTTTTCCTTCTATAATCACACTCTTTGTTGCTTTCCTCCTCATACTACTACTTACTTTTTCCTTATAAATAACTCCCTTTTCTTGCCTTAACTTTAAACCTCTAGTTTCATTCTCAATACTACCCATTTTTGGTCATAAACCAAAACTCCTAAATCTCTCCTCAACCATTTTCCTCTTCATTCTCTTACTCCTAACCCCAACTTGAATCCTATAATCTCCCTACTCTCTTTTTCTTCCATCTTTATAACGTTAAAACTTTCCTTACAACTAGGACATATCAAATTATAACCTAAGTACTTCTTCTCAAACTAATGCAAAAGCCTATACCATGAACGAATAGTCTAAAATGTGCCTATAAAAGCATCTTGACTAACCTTTTCCCCCTAAATCTTGATTTGTAACCTTATGTTATATTCTTTCTTCCTAATCTTATTAGACAAGATCCTAAACTCCTTACCCATAAGCTTAAAAGCCTTTTTTAAAAGCCAAATATGAGTTTTTTTAGGGTGTAATACAAAAGCCAAATTCTTGTACTATTTCTTAATTGAGTTAATATGGGGGAAAAGTTCTACTTAGAGAATCTTATATTGATTAGTGATGGCAAATAAGTTTTTGGAAACCATCTAGAGAATCTTAAAGACTATTAGTATTAAAGAGATGAATTTTTCGGCTATCAAGGTCTAAGTGGAAGCAATGGGCTTTCTTGGCATGCTTGATAGCATAAGTCAAGCTAGAGTCTTTGAAATTCTTCCTAACCATGGCTTTAAGATGGATGACTTATTCTCTTTTTTCTCCTTGGACTAGTTTTTTGGCCATTTTAACACTATTAAGGAGTGAAAGTCTAAATAAAGTTAAAGAGAAGAATTACAAATAAAGTATATAACATCTAAAATACAAACGATGATATGACATTTGCTATTTGGCTGTTAAAGAGTTTTTAAGTACTAAATTAAAATAATAAAACTATTTTTCTACAAAGATTTTTTTTCTTTTTTACTTTTATTTCAAATTAAATAGTCTTTTTTTTCTCTTTCTCCTCATTATATCAATCTATGTACATTTAATAATTATATTAAATGAGAAAAAAATTTGACTATGTTCTCCTTAATTTTAAAGGACAAAAAAGTTGATGTGACAAAATCCTTAATTTTAGGATATTTTATTTATTTATTAAAAAAAGAACAACAAAAGGTTTCAATTTTTAGTTTTTTTTTTTAAAAGATATGAAGAAAGTTTTTCTTCCTAAAGTTAATATTAAACTTAGAAAAAAAAAGTCGATCTAAATTGACATAAGAAATTTTTGTCTTAGAGTTAAAAGAACTTTTTTTATAAGAGAATTTCTTCAAAAACACAAAATATATCCTTAGTAAAATAAAACAAAAGGTTTCATTATTTAACACTACTCCTACCAATAAGGAAGTGAAAAGATTTATTGAGCCAATAAGAAGTAATTTACATAATTCATCACTTAACCTATCATTTGTTTTTATTTTCATCACTCAATTTTAATTTATTACAACCAAATCATTTTACTTTAATTTTATTTAGATTTAATCCCTTTGCCACTCTATTAGATAAAAAGTTTTACAATTTATCCATACAATTATATCTTTTATATTTAATTTTATTCAATTAACATATTTATATGCTATAATTATTTAAATTATTTTGAATTATTTATTCCATTGGTGATAAAGATTATTTAGAAAAATAAAAAATAATTTATCTATATTTTTTAATTTTCAGAATTTTAAAGTTTTAAAGAGGCAAAGTTTTTATTAAACTTCAATGAACTTATACATTTTTTATTTTCTAATTGTTTTTATTATTATTGCATTGCATAATTTGGAATGATTTGAAAAAAAATAAATATTATGAACTTAATTACATAAAATGTATTATTTAGTAAGTGCATTTTATGATTTTTATTAGATATAGTGATGTGGTGATTTATTTTAATAGTAATAAAATATATTATTATTTGATTAAATTAATACAATTCGCCTAAACAAAAAGATGCCTAAAGTTAAGGAAAGCAAGACTTCATCTTCTATCAACCATTAAAGACAAAAAGAGATTAAGAAAAATCCTCAAATGATTTATCAAAGTCATACCAATAATCATGCATAAGTAGTATAAGTCTAATTCATCCATTTAAGCATAATCCAATCCATTAAAGATGCCTAACAAATCTTCTTATAGTTTCATAGTTCCCTTTTGCTCACAAGTTTTTTAAAAGGCCAAATTAACCAATTCCTCATGTGCCAAAGTGATTAAATTGAAATACAATTAAACTTAAATGATTTAATTTTTATAAATTAAAGTTATGTGATTAAAATAAAAACAACTAACATGTTTAATAATAAGTAAAGTTAGGTTTTCTATCATTTTTACTAGCAACTTTTATTTTTTATTGATATAAAGGGGTTTAAAAAATTATAATTTTTTATCTTCTTGGTTTAATTTTTCTCTTTGTTTTTTTTTTTTTGCGAAATCCATATGATATTTAAACTTAACATGTTGCAGTCTTAGGTGGCTTTATGTACCAAATCAAACATCCATGCTTGTAGACAATCAAAATTCATTACTATAACATAATAGTATGATAGATTTAAAGCTAATCGAGAAGTTTGTGATATATTAAAGAAAAAAAAGGTTGATGAAAGATTTAAAAAAGAAAAGAAACATTAATGTATTTATTAGAAATGAACCCTTTTTCTTTCTTTCTTGTTTTTTCTTTTTTGGCTTTTTAAAGTATTTTAACCAACGCTAAATACTTTTTGGACAAGTTGAAAATGCAATTTCTCAATATATTTACAATCTTTTCTTTTTTTAACGTTTAACTTAGTATTCAAACTTTAATAACTAAGGACTCGTTTGACATTGCTATTGATTTTATGTCTTTATTTTTTTGCCAAATAATAAAAAATCAATTTGGCAAATATTTTTTATTTTTATTTTGTTTAAATTATATAAGTACTTTTATATGAAAGCTAATTTTTTGAAAACTATCTTGGTTAATTCAATTGAAAAACTTTTAAATCCATTTAAGTTTAGTCTAGTAATTCTTTAAAATTAAAACTAAAAAAAATAAGTTTTTGAACTAGTGAATCAATTGGTTTAACTATGAACTAGTCTTGCCCTATTTCTTTTTTTTTTTTTCATTATGATTCAAAAAAAATTGAGAAAAAATGAGGTTGTATTTTTCTATAACTTGTGGGCTTTCACAATAAATCTTAAACTTTAGTTTGCTTTTTTTCTTCTCTGTCTCTTTTTATGTTCAGTTATAACCTTTCCTAATATTAAGCATTAATTGATTTTAAAGTATTAATTAATTCTTGGTCACTTGTCCTTTCTCTATTTGGTAATAATTAAGCAATAATGATAATTGGTCACTTAATGCATATTCTCACAAAGTTCTTTAACAATGAATAAAACTATTATTCAAATTGAAGATGTATGTAAAATTAAGTAAGGTGTCCTATATATAGTAAGTAAATATAATAATTGATTATAACACTTGATTATATGCTTATATATTGATATTATGTACTATTAAAAGATTAATAGAATGAGGTTACTTTCTTTTACATAGTATTAAAGTTGATATAAAAAGATCTCTTAAGAAAGAAAGAGTGAGATCTCCTATTTCCTATATGAAGAAACCCTAGTTATAGTTATATTATTAAGTTATAATATTAAGTTAAAGTACCACACTACAATAAAAATACTCATTATTCTTCTTTATTTCCTCTCTTTCTTTCACACGTGGTGTGGTCTTGTTAAGCCACCCTTTTTGTTTCGACATTATTCCTTTTAATTTATTACAATAAATTTTAACACTAAACTATGATGACTGGTGATAAAATGGCTAAGAGCACAAATGTAAAAGTTTTGATTCTAGTCATTTTTCATATGACAACAAATATTACATAACATAAACATAATGCAAGAACCAATTTAGATTGAAGCACAATAGTGTATCTTTATAATTTTGAGAAGGGTGATAATTTATTGATGAACTATTATATAACTTTAAGTTAAAAAAGGTTTAGTTGAGAGGAGGTGCCAAAATATTTTTGAAAACTCTCAAATCTATTAATGTTGAGGTTAATGGTTCAATTAATCACTATGAGTTAGTTAAAGAACTTATAGATTATTTGGCCTTTTATATGTTAGCAAGGGTAATCTCTCTCATATATATAATATGTGCAAAGAGTTTTATCATCTAAAGAAGCAAGATGGGTTTTTTACAAAATATTTCATGGATTTTAACTGGTAAATAAAGAGTTAAATACTCTTATTCCTTTTACTCTTAATAAGAAATTTAATAGTCTAAGTGTGTTTAGATGGCTAGTATGAGCTTCCTTGCAAGCTCACTATTTAAATTTGATGCTACTCAAACACCAATCCTCTTTAGTTTAAAGATTACTTCTTTTCATGATATCTCTAACCAATTAAAATATGTAAAGGGATTTTAGTCTCTCTTTCATAATGCACTTTAAATTGATGCAATTAGAATAAGGTTGGCTGAGGTAGTCATAGTGGTCAAGTTAATAAAAATGGTGGTTGGAATAGTGATTGTATATAAGAATATCAAAATAAACCAACAAGCAATCATTGTGGTGAACTTGGTCATACAAGGTGTACATGTTAAAAACTTTATAGCGAACCTTAGCATTAATCTCAAGTTGCTAATGTTGCAACTAATAAAAGTGGTGATTTAGTTACTATATCTTATTCCATTAATAAGTTTGTGCATGTTTTTACTAATAAGTTAGCTCATTTTACTTAGTACCAAGTCTCGCAAAAGTACTATATTCCTAATTTAGTCACTAGTGATTAATCAAGTAAACCACCTATATGCCTTGTATCATCCTCTTAAAAATAACCAATTAGCTCAAATGTTATAGATCATATGTTGGGGATATAGGTATTCTTTTGTTCTTTTTATTCTTATAAAAATTTTTTGAGTGTCACTTTAGTTAGTGGTTTAACTACTTATAACATGGGTTTGGAATAACCCCATTCATTGTTTCATCTTGTATTTACTTGATTTTTCATTTAATTTACTCTTTATTAGCAAAATTACTTAAGCCTAAATTGTCATGTCTCACTTTTCATTCAAAAGATTAACCAAAACAAAAGACTACGATAGTAATTAATTATGTCATCAACTTAGTCACCCTCATGCATCAAAATTAGATTCAAAGCCCCTTAATAATGTCTTTTTTTTATTATTATTCTTGTTTTCAAGAAAGGTATAAATGTTACTTTCCTAAATTATGTCATCATTTGATTTTTACTTTTTCAATTTTTTTTTAGAGTACTCTATTTTTTCTTAGGTTTACTATTTACAATAATAAGGAGGAGGAAGATAATCTTTTAGGATATATTGTAACCATTATTGTTGGTTTTATTGTGCCCATTAAATCACTTATTTCTCAAGTATATTTTTGCTATGTCCCATATAATGATCTATGTCCTTTACTTGCTCCATCATCTATATATTCTAGTCTTAATCTTCCTATTGCTCTACCAAAAGGTATACATAAATATACTAAACATATTTCTTCTTTTGTGTCTTATATGTACTTGTCATCCTCTTTGCATTACCTTATTTCTTTTTTAGACTTTACATTTATTCTTAAAACAATAGTTGAACCTTTATCTTATTGTCATTAGTGGGCTACAATAGAGGAAGATATGATAGTTTCAAATTACAATGGTTCTTAAAAACTAACATACATACTAAAAGGTAAGCAAACTATTAATTGTAAATGAGTGTCTATTACTAAAGCTAATCTTAATGGTTTTATGGATTGTTTAAAAGCCTTATTTGTTTGGTATGAAAAAGTGTAGTTGTGATCATTTACTTTCTTATAAATATCCTAAAGTCGATCTTATTTCTTTGGTTATTTGATATTATTATAATAGGAAGTAATAACAAGGTATCTTAACCCTTAAATCTTTTGTTTCAGCCACATTTTTAAATAAAAGACTCAAATATGTTAAGATATTCTTAGTGTATTTAGATTGTAAAGAGCAATAAGGGTATCTTTATAGCTTAAAGAAAGTATATCATTGATCTTTTGTAAGAAATTAGGAACTTGGAAGTAATACCTTGTACTATAACATATGGTTACTAACATCTAACTTATATAGATGATGAAAAGTTATTTATAGACCTAAGAGGTATCAAGGACATGTTAAAAAAATTGAATTATCTCACATTAACCATCTTTACTTTATATATCTTGTTAATGTTGTGAGCTAATTAATGCCTTTTCCATGATTTATTCATTAGATAGCTTTAGAATAGATTTTATGTTATCTTAAAGGAGCTCTAATATATAGTATAAAATATGCAGTAATAATGGTCACATTGACATTAAGTGTTTCCTAGATGCAAATTGGACAAGTTCTAAAATTAACTAAAGATCTATTATAGGGCATTGTGTTTTTTTTTTTTTTAAGAGAAAAATGTGATGTCTTAATCTAGTGCAAAATTAACATATAAAGTCAAGGCACAGTCCATATATAAACTTATGTGGATATATCAATTGTTGAGAAAGATTAAACTTAGAAATTTAATACCTATGAAATAATAGTGTGACAACCAAATTACTTTTCACATTATATTAAATCTAGTCTTTGTGACAAGATTAAACACTTTGAAGTTGGCTCTCACTTTATTTCTCAAAGATTTAAATAAAATTTTATTTCCACTAGTCATGTCAAAACTTGAGAGCAATTAGTTATTATTTTCACAAAAACTTTAGTTGTCCTAAAATCGATTATATTTGTAAAAATATAAATATAATTATCATTTAAACTCTAATATTAAAAAGAGTATTATGAATTAAGTTCTTTTAGGTTCTTTTTAGCATTTGAAAATACATATTGTTTCCTTATGTTGGAATCAATATTCATACTGGAATCTTTGCAATTTAAGATTAGAACTAAACATTTATAGCCATTGACAAAAACATATTACTTAAAACTTGATGAACCTTTAAATTTCTTCTAATATTTGTTTTAAAGGATATGTTATAGAATTCAAAAACCCATCATATAAAAGGAATCTGGATACCAATAAAGACTTTGGAGTAAAACACAAAAGATATTTCTCATATTCTTTGATTCATTTCAACTAGTTTAGCTTAGTTATCTTTTGTTTTTTAGGTTTCTTCACACCTTTACTAGTAAGATTTATTACTTGATTCAAAAGAATCTTTAACATTATTTCTTTCTCTTTCCCTCTTTATTCAACATTTTAGCTTTTTCTTTAGATTTAAAGTTTTTCTTTGTTGCTATTATGAATTAGGGTTTTTTAGATATAAAGTTTTTTTTGTTATTTTCTAGTTTAATCTTTTTAAATAGATTTGGATTAAACTTAATTTTAATTTAATTATTATTTTAAAATTCAAATTAAATGTTATAAGCTTATGCTTGTCAATAAAAGCCTAAGTAACCCAAAATATTATGTCAATCAAAATGCCAAGTCATCACCTTTGTCTTTAGTCCACATCTCCTCACTTATAATGTCAGCTTGCTATGTTAGGGGGTGTGACAATTTTTGTTATTGAGCTTAATAATGTACTAAATTTGAAACAAAAAAAATTCTATGGAACATATTTCATTACTTTTTAAATGTTATATTGAATTTGTTGAAACGTGCACAATTAAGAATTTATTGGTATATTGATAATTTTTCATATTAAAAATGTATAGTGTGTTGTTTTAACTATCAATAATCCTCAACTTCCAATCTAACGCTACACTTTAGTGAAGTGGTAAGTTTGTAAATTTGTTAAGACTTTAGAAGTCTTAAGGTTCCTGTGCTAATTATGTTGAACATGTGCTTTACATTTATAACTCACCGAATATATTAATTGTAAATTGCTTTAGAATTATTTATATAAATGATAAATTATTAATAAGATAACTTACGATATTCATTTGCTCACTTTTTACTCTATTAAGTATTTTCCTTGTCTTTGCTTGAGTGAACAATAATGAACTACTAATCTACAATCGTTGATTACTTTTTTCATACTTCCTAGTCTAATTAGATTGCTAAAATAATATATATATATATTTTTTTTTTTTTATAATTCGTCCAAATTATATGGTAATGGTAACAAGCTAGTTTATTTCTTGCATTGGGTAATCTATAATGTAATAATATATATCAATTTTTACATGAAAGAATATAAGATTGATGGTTTTACTAATGGATCTCACTTTTGCAAATGTTTCTCTCAATGAATGAATGAGAACTAATGTGTATCATATGGTGACTTTTTTATTTTTTGAGTTCTTATTATGGTTTAAACATAAATAAAAATATCATATCTTATAAATTGAAACTATCTTGTATTTGAAGTGTGATCCAATGTCTTTTATTATGTATTTTTGTATATTTAATCCACTTAATATTTAAGCAGTTTTGGAGTTATGAGGTTTTTGACATCTAATCTCACTATAACTCTTAATTTTGTTTTGAAATATTTCTTACATCCTTAGATTCTAGTTTTTTTTTTTCCTCCATTGTGATACTTTTGAGTTATGCAGAAAATTTTCCTATGAAATTATCTAGCATACACAATATGGATAATGAGATATTAAGTCTTTGTCCTAATAGTTTTCATGCAATCTCTTACAACATTTCTTTGCTAAAAATTGTCCCTCTATGGAAATATTCATGCTTAATGATATGAGTTTGATTCCTTCGAGTATTTTCATGAACCTAGCTAGCAATCGAAAGCATCTAAGTGTTTTGAATTTATTATTAATATATTATTTATGGATTACATATTTGTCACATTTAAAATTTATAACTACAATTATTCAATATATATTGGCATATCATTTATATGTCAAAAACTTTGTGTCTATTTAACATTTTTCTCTTTTTTTAACAAACTTTTACAAGTTTGCTCTAAGTTAGTTTTTTTTTATTTTTTATCTACAAATTGAAATTTCTCTTTTTCACCTTAGATTATGATAATAGAATTGTACATCCTAGAAATTTTATAGTAAAAACTAATAAGTGGAGAAAAATTTGTGTAGTCAAATTTAATTAAATTTGGGATTGTACTTTTATTATTATTGTAGTATTTATATACATTTACATACTTGAGCAAGTGAAAGGAAAACTTAGCCTACTTTTCCTCAATTATATGGGGTAAATATGTTGATGTATTGATATGAATTTGCAGAAAAGAAGCATTAATAAACTAAATTGGAAATAAGTTTTTTTTTTGTGTAAATAAGAAAAAAATGAGATTAGACGAACTCACTACCAAATTTGGATATAGGTTAACTACCACCAAATATGGATATAAATACTTAAAATAAGTTCACCACACTTAGAATCCACACTTAAAACCTTAAAAAAAGTACAATACAATTAGAAATCTTTCAATTGTCATTTAATGTTAACTACCTTAAAGTGACACCCCTAAAAGGTTTACATAAGAGTCTTAACCTTATTTAATGTTTAGGAACATTACAAAATATTAAATTTAACTTAGAAACTTGAATCATTAAAAACTTAACAAACTAGTAGAATATTAAATCATAATGAATTTGTGAGTAAAAACCTTTTAGTGCTTAATAAAAACATTTTAATAAAAGTCATGTAATACACCAACACACAATCCATCTTTCAATACTATAAACTTCTCATCTCTCTTTATTAATAAAAGAACAATAAGGTCGAGAATCAATAGGATTTTATATTATTTATTTTACATTTTTAAAAATAAATTAAAGGCTATAATAATGTTCTTCTTTAGGTAAGAACTTGTTTTATGACCCAAATATCATCATTTGTTATAATGATATCCAATTATTACTTCACAAGTCAGGTAATAAAGTGCATAACATACTCATGATTCAAGTTATCTTTTAACATGAAAATCAACCTTAATGATACTGACCCTTAGTTACTTGGTTACTCAAAATATTAGAGTAAATCTATTTATAATTTATAACCTCACCTTTATTTAGAATTTTATTTATTTATTTGTTCATTTATTATGATTATTTTTAAATAAATCCTAAATTATATCCCTAATTAAGATATGTCATGCAAGACTTTCATCTCAATGGATGATTATGCATTTATAATTCTCTAAATAGATGTATGACATTAAGAATCACATGAAATTCATTAAATTGTTAAACATTGTGCACATAAACATTTTTATACTTTATTGAAAATTATTTTTCAATACAAAAATTTTTAAGTGGAGAACGATTCCACCATTAACTAACATGGCTAATTAACGGTAAATAACACTTAAATGTGAACATTACCTATATTAGTATTATTATAAGTTTCTAAGAGTTTCAGCTAAATAAAACTTAAATGAATATTATGTCAACTTATGCATAATTAGAAAAAGTTATCAGAAAGTTAAAAAAATTTTACCCAAAATTGTCTTCTCCTTTATATCTAATCAAAATTGTCCTTAATATTGTTAATAAAGATAAAGGAAAGGAAAACAAAAACGAAACTTCCTGGGGTAAAAATGTAGGTAAAAGAGGTATGAGTAAATGTCAACACATAATAGAAGAAAAGTAAATCTTAATAAATTTATATAAGATAGACAAAAGATATGATTAATTACTAAGATAAAGCAGTATAACATAAAGAATAATGCAACAAGTGAGACACAATGGTTGTAAATCACTTGGAGCCTCTCTTTGCTATCAATACCATTAAAATCTCATCAATCTTCCTTTCTTAGGCATCCATGTGTTGGGCTTTCTCATTTAACTTCATATTCAAAGCATCTATGAACCTTTTAAAATAAGAAAATAATTAGAAACCAAAAGAGGAGAAAATACCTACATATGACTTTTTTAGTTTGGTGGAATACACGATCTTTTCAACAATATCATCTTAAAACTTGACCTCTAACTTAGCATTAGCAAAAACATCATCATGACAATCATCTGTTTATTCACTAATGGCAAGTGGTTCCGGCACTAGGTTCCTTTAAGTACCATTACTTATCAAATAACCAATACTACATCTATGTCTAACACCTCTACACTCATTGTTTTCATTGAGTACTTACCATGCAAATTTACTTAAAAGCCCATAAACACCTAGGTTAGAACCAAAGGAAAGCAAAAATTCCTTATAAGGCACTTAAATTTAACCACTTCACACATTTGTTAAATAATAATGGAAGTTAAAGGTATTCCTTTAATAACACTAAGAACATGAAATATCTTTTAAATAAAGTAGATATTACATTTTCAAACATCATTCAAGCCACTTGCTTTTGGCATGATATTGAATTTCAACAAGTAAACAAGGAAGTGATCTTGAATTTAGGTGGGTGATGGTGATAGGGGAAAGGAGAAGTTAAGGAGAAGGTGTATTTGAAGTATGAGGTGAGTGCTGGTTGAGAAAGCTAAATAGGCTAACCTAAACCCATTTCATGACCCATTCACCAATCAGCACTGATTCAAATTGGTTAATGATCCAACTGGCTTGAAAACTAGTTCTTTAAATTGGTGTCGGTCTAATCAAAATGAAAATCACTCCTTTTTTTTTTTTTTTCCAAAACCCACTGGTCCACCATGAAACATCAAGTAAAATGGATCTTTAACTCTAATTTAGTGAGATCCAAACATCATTATAATAAAATAGGCATAAAAGAATGTAGCACTAAGTGAAATATATGCTTAAGACCTAATAATTAATGAAAATGATGCAATAATGATACAACCATTTATACTTTTAATAAAAAAAATTCAATTAACATAAAAAATTTTATGCATAAATTTCATTGCTTGGTCCAAATCCTATCCCATAAAAATCTATATGATATCTAATGCTTCATAAATAAAAAACAAAGGGGATAGGAAGCAAACTTTTAAATGATTGATGAAGTAATTAGCCTTTAACAAAATTGCAATTATGTCTTGTGCCTCCTTATGAATTTATAACAAAATATAAAACAAATGAAAAGTCAATTATATGAGGAAAGAAAAAAAAAAACTAATGTTGCCTCCCAAGAAACGTTTGATTTAACATCTCTAATTAGATAATGACTCTTGAAATCAATCAACACGATAGAGGGAATATCCTTTACTTCATCCCATTTAAAGTAGTGCTTCATTTTTTGCCTATTGACAATGAAAGGTCTTTTATCATTTGCTTTTATTTCAATTGCCCCGAAAGGATAAATTTTAGGCACAATAAAGAAATTGGACCATCTAGATTTGAGCTTGCTTGGAAAGAGATGAAGGCAAGAATTAAAAGAACCCATTTTTTGACTTTCCTTGAACCATTTACTTTAGATACTTATACTGTGCCATGTCTTGGTCATTTCCTTGTAAATGTGAGCATTTTCATTAGCATTCCCTTAAATCTCCTCAAGCTCATTAAGTTGAAAAAGTCTCTTCTCACTGGCTAACTTCAAGTCATAATTTTATACTTTGATCACCTTATAAGCTTAATGGTCTAACTTTATCGATAAGTGACAAGTTTTACTAAAAATTAGTCGATAAAAAGACATGCCAAAAGGTAGCTTAAAGGCTATTTTATAAGTCTATAATGCATCATCAAGTTTGATTGTCTAATCTTTCTAAGAAAAGTGAACTATTTTTTCTATGATCAACTTGATTTCTCTACATTTAATTTCTACTCATCTACTCATCTACAAATGGTAAGAAGAACATGTTTTGAAGTGACAGCCATACTTATTCAAGAAAGTTTCAAATATCTTATTCTTAAAATGAACGTCAATATCATTAATGATCCCTTTTAGTACCATAAAGTGTGAAAATATGTTTTTCTTTACAAACTTGATTACAACTTTGGCAATGTTATTAGGTAACGTCACAACTTCAAGCCACTTAAAAACATAATCTATAGTTACTAAAATGTAGAGATTTCCATGAGATGATGGAAATCGTATCATGAAACCCAAACCTTATACATCAAATAGCTCTACTTAAGAATGATAAATTAAGGCATCATTTAACGTCTTCTAATGTTGTTCATTCTTTGGCATCTATGCCAAAACAAAACTTCTTGCACCTCGAACAATTTTGACCAAAAAAATCTCGATTAGCAATAGTTTTCTTTGCCCAAAAATGACCTTCATATTATAAGGAATGACAATGTGTAAACCATCTCTTTATTGGGCACGCATCTTATAATAATTGCATCAATATAATTCTTGAATAATAATAGGTTCTCCTATATATAATGCTTGAAATTTGAAAGGAATTTCTTCTTTTGATGATAAGAGAACTTTAATGGAATGATATTGCTCACCAGATAGTTCACATAGTCTACATATTAAGGAGATGGCTATTGAATGATCCACAAGTATTCATCTAGACAATGATCATTGATAAAACTTTCCACTTGTTGCTCTAATCTAAAAAGGTGATCCTTTTGTCCTAGATCTCTAAATCAAACTCTTGTAAAAGTAAAATCCATCAGATTAATCATGACTTAGCATCTTACTTTGTTAGTAAAGAGTCAATAGTTGAGTGATCCATATAAACAATGACCTTAGTTTCCATTAAATATGAACAAAATTTATCTAAAGTATAAAAAATAACTAAAAGTTCCTTTTCCTTAGTTACATAATTTATTTGAATATCATTCAACTATTTTTTAGTATAATAAATCACATGCAATTGTTTATCTCTCCCATGCCTTAACATAGCTTCTAAAATATAATCATTAGCATCATATATTAATTCAAATGGTAGGCTTTAATCTGGGGTTATAATAATTGATGTCGAAATTAGCTCCTTTAACCTATTAAAAGCTTCCATACACTTATCATTGAAGCACAAAGGTATATAATTAACTAACAAAGTATATAATGGTTTAATGATTTTTGAAAAATTCTAGATAAGTCTCTTATAAAAACTTACAAGTCCGAGGAAACTCTTAACAACCTCAACTGAACTAAGAGGGGGTAGCTTTTCAATCACCTTAATTTTGACTTAATCAACCTCTATACCTTTAGATGAAATCCTGTACCCCATGACGATTCCATCATGAACTATGAAATGACGTTTATCCCAATTTAACACCAAATTAATCTTTACACAAATTTGAAGAACCATTATTAAATTACCTAATCATGTATCAGAAGAAGAACCAAAGATAGAAAAGTAATTCATAATTCAATGATATTTTCAATCATGTTAAAGATGATGCCCATCATACACTATTGGAAAGTAATAAGTACCTTACACAATCTAAAAGGCATCCTTCAATTTTCAAATATCCTATAGAGGCAAGTGAATGTAGCCTTCTCCTTATCCTGTCGCACAATAAGCATTTAATTGTAACTCAAGTACCCATCCAAGTAATGGTAATATTCATGACTTACCAATCACTCTAGCATTGGATCAATGAATGACAAGGGAAAATGATTTTTTTAAGTAGTAGCATTCAACTTCTTATAATCAATACACTTTTCACTTGGTGACCATCCTTGTAAAAACCAACTTGTTCTTATCATTAGGTATTACTATCATGCCTTTTTTTAGAGACCACTAAAACTTGATTAACCTAAGAACTGTCAAAGATAGGATAAATGATGCTAACTGTTGTTCCCACAGCCTTGTATGAGTTGTAATTGTTGTCAACTAGGGTTAAGTGTGCAAGAGAATAAAGTCACATGGAAGGGCAAAAAAGTAAATCCGCTACGTAAGGGTAAGAACGTAAATCTGCCATGTAAGCCCTATTAGGGTTTCATGGAAGAGAGTATATAAAGGCCTTGGAAGACAAAACTAAGGTATAGAGGGGGTCAATACAATTGAATAAACAGCAACCCTACAGCAACCCTACAGCAACCGGCCAAAAGGAAGAGAGAGTAGAACAGCAAGAGAGCAGAAACAACACCACCGGGAGAGCAAACCAGAAACGCCTCCTGCAAGCAAACCAGAAACGCCTCCTACAAGCAAACCAGAAACACATCCTGCAAGCAAACTAGAAACGCCTCCTGCAAGGAAACCAGAAACACGTCCTACAAGCAAACCAGAAACACGTCCTGCAAGTAAACCAGAAACGCACAACCAGTAAGAGGAGAAATAAGAAACAGACTACCCGGAAGAAAAAACAGCAGACCTGGTATCCGTGAGACCACCCGGAAGAGAAGACAGCATACCAGAAGCGTGAGGCAGGCCAAAAGACGTGAACCAGAAAAACCAGTAACGTGAGGCAAGTTAATAGACGTGAAACGACAGACTAGAAGCGTGGGTGTACGTCAAGAGACGGCGTGAGACCAGAACGTGCAATAGTGTGACAGACCAGAAGTGTGAGGACAGGCCATGAAACGGTAAGACCGTGAAATAGGAGATGGGTGAGACCGTGAGACGGTGAAAGCAGGAGTTGTGTGAAACAACCTAGAGAAGGAATTCAGCGAAGTATCGGAAAGAACTCAACGTATTTCCAAATTTCTTCAAGAGAGGTTAGAGAGCATTGTAGTGAACTTCTAAGCGGTAGTGGAGCAGCCTTTTAATTCAACAAAGGCAAAACAAGCTAGAAGAAGGGTAGATACTGTAAGTGACACTCTTTGTATTGTACTTACTTAGTAATTGCAATAGTGAAAGGAGCAGAAGATTAAGACATCCATTGTAACTAGAATTCTCAAGCATAGTGGATAGTCTCGGTAAGGGAGAGTCCCTACCACCGTGGATGTACGTCACATTGACAGAACCACGTAAATCTCATGTGTCCTTAATTTGCTTTACGTTCTGTGTTTTGAGTTGAGTTGTGAATGCAGCTAAAGTATCAGCCAACCCATAACCGAACGAAGACCTAAACAAGAACATCCGAATTGTCTATTAGGTAAGGTGTTTGAAAGGTGACTTTGGGGACTATTGTGATTAGTAGGTAGCAATAGATCTACCTTAGTCGAATCTGAGAAAGAGTTCACTTTTAAAAAGAGATTGAAGTTGTTCACTTTCCTGTGAATTGCGAATTGTGGTGATATTGATTCACCCCCCCTCTCAGTAACACAAACTAGTAGATCCTAGGGTGAAGTTGGGAACTTCAATTGGTATCAAAGCATAGGTTCACCAAGATAAAGCTTAATAGTTTGGTGTACTAGTTTGAAGAGCTCCAGAAGTTTTAACTTGTTCAGCATATTGAGAAATGGACGTCGGTACCAGCACCAGCACTACTTACAGCAATAAGGTTCTAATCTTCAACGGAACCAACTACCATATGTGGAGAGCGAGAATGCAGGTGGTATTTGCAACCATGGGCATGAACGTGGTGAAATCTGTACATGAGGGTTTTGAGCCTTTAGAAGAAGGTAAAGATCCAACCCCAGAGGAATTAAGACAGTTTGAGATAAATGGGAAGGTCTCAAATGTCATCATTTCAGCATTAACCAATGCTGAATATGCTAAATTTATGGACTGCAAATCTGCCAAAGAGATATGGGACAGATTGCAGAAAGTCTATGAAGGTAATGGCAGAATGAAGGAGGCCAAGTTTCAAGTTTTCAAGGAGAGATATGAATCTCTCAAGATGCAGAAAAATAAGACAGTCCAAGAGTTCTTCACCAGGGTTGTTGATGCTGTAAACGATCTTAGAAGTCATGGGAAGAACAAGAAGGACTCATCTATTGTGAAGAAAATTCTGAGAATTCTGCCTGAGAGGTTTGCCTCAAAGGTGGCAGCCATAGAGGAGAGTAGAGATCTCAATTCTATGTCTCTGCATGATCTCCAGTGCAATCTCATTGCATATGAGATGAGAATAAAGTCAACTGAGAGCTCTTCAACGTTAAAGGTATCAAAGGAGGCAGCTTTCAAAACTATGAAACACTTGAAGATAAAAGAAGAGGAAGAATCATCCAGTGAGGATGATAATGATGATAAGGAAGAAAGTGAAGGTAAAGTGTTGGCATACTTCACAAGGAAATTCAAAAAGGGGTCTAAGAAGGGAAAAGGACAGTTGTCCTTGAGATGTTATCGTTATGGACAGACTGGACACTTTGCTTCTCAGTGCAAAGTGAAACTTGATGATGAAGATGAGGATGACGATGATGAGCAGAATTCAAAATGGAGAAGACCATCATTCAAGTCAAGGAAGTCCAGCAAGAAGACTGCTAGCCCACAGAAGAAAAAGAGAGGCTCATTCAAGAGTTATATGAGCCAGACAAAAGAAGCCGATGAGGAGGAAGATGTAGACTCATCAGATGAGCATGCCTTTATGGCATCAACTCAAGGTGATAGTTCAACCTCTGAAGAGGAAGAGGAGGTTGATGAAGAAGAACCAGATCTTGAAGCTGAGTTGGAAGCAGCTTCAAAGGAGATAATCAGAAGGGGCAGAACCATAAAAAGGTTGGAGGCCCACATAAAACAAGTTGAAGCAAAGTCTGAGGAAGCTGAAAGTCAAAAGGATGACATAAGGGCTGAACATATTGACTTGAAGAGAAGATTTGAAGAACAAATCAAAATATATGAATACCTTACAATGAAGCTTGGCTCAAGGACTTCAAAAATTGAAGGAATGGAGAAAGAGTTGTTGAAACTTCAGCAACAACTCAAAAGGAGTGAAGAGAATGTGTAGAAGCTTGAAATGATAGGAGAAACAAGTTCTGCAAGAGAAAAGAAGAATGAAGAGAAAGTGCAGCAATCTGAGGCTGCATTGCCTAAAGATAATAAGAATGTGCCACAGAAGTTGAAAGAGAAGGTTGTGACTCAGGAGAAGATAGCTGAGAATAAAGAGGATTTGAAGAAGCAACCTAGGGTGGCAAACAAAAATGAAGAAAAGAAGGTCAGCCAGCAAAGGGCTACGGCTGAACAGAAGAAGGAGAAAAAGGTGGCTGAAATGAAAGCCACACAAGCAAAGAAGCTAACCACATTGCCTACACAACAAGTAATGAACAAAAGAAAACAAGCTGTGATTAGACCCAAGAAGAGGCAGTTTCAAGGTCACTGTCTTTATTGTGGAGTTTGGGGTCATAAAGCAAGTAACTGCTGGTGGAGAAGGCCAGTATATGTCTCCAACTTGAGAAGATATGATGCTGCATACAGGGGGAGACAATACAAAATTCAGAGAAGAACACCTGTCGTGAGTTCTTGCACATACTATAAAAAGCAAGGACACACTGACAAGGATTGTTGGTGGAAGCCCAAACTAGTGGTTTCAAGGAACAAGTTTGCTATATTGGGAGACTTGGAACAGTGTGAAAGGTGTGGGCAAGATGGCCATAATGCCAAGAGATGCATGACACTTCTCCCTAAGGAAGAGAAGGCACTCAATGGTATAATGAAAACAAGCGGTGTAGTCAAAGCTAAGAAAAAGGAGAAAGTTATCTTCTAGCCAATTCAAAAGAAGGAATATAAAGCTAAAAGGGAGGTGGCTAATATAGCTGAAATTGCACTCAAAGCTGACTACAAGGATAAGCAGTGGATCCTTAACAGTGGATGCACTTCACACATGACAGGAGACAAGAGTAAATTGTCAAAGCTAAACAAGTCAAGAGAAGGCAGAGTCAAGTTTGGCAATGATGATTCACTCAACATCAGTGGTCAAAGGTCAGTAAATATTGGAAACGGAAATCTGAAAGATGTTCTGCATGTTGAAGGACTCAGATATAATCTAGCATCTGTCAGCCAATTATGAATGAAGACTATAAAGTGATATTCACAAAAACAAGTTGCCAAGTAAAGAGTAAAGAAGGCAATACTGTTGCAGTTGGGAAAAGAACAGCTGGAAATTTATATGTAATTGATGAGGACAAGACAAATAGCTGTTTACTTACAAAAGAAGAAGAAAATCAACTCTGGCATCGGAGGCTGGGACACTTAACACAGAAGAACATGAGGAAGCTGACCACTACTCATGCAATCAGAGACATTCCAAACCTTAAGAGAGAGAGGGAGTATGTCTACTCAGCATGCTCTAAAGGAAAACAAGTCAAAAAGCAGTATAAGACCAAAGAGGTTAGTTCTGAAGCAGTGCTTGACATTGTGCATACTGATTTGTGTGGGCCGATGAGAACAAAAGGGTTGAATGGTGAGAGGTATTTCATCTTGTTTGTTGATAATTATTCCAGAAGGACCTGCATCATGCACCTCACACATAAGTCAGAAGTTTTGAAATGCTTCAAGAGATACAGAAGATTGGCTGAAAATGAGAGTGGAAAGAAGATCAAAGTATTGAGGTCAAATCAAGGCACTGAATTCACAAATGGAGCTTTTGAAGATTACCTTGAGAAGCATGGAATTCACCATCAGATGGCAGCGGCAAGAACTCCTCAACAGAACGGGGTGGTAGAGAGGAAAAATAGAGCTATGGTTGAAATGGCAAGAACTCTACTGCTAGAATCCAAGCTTCACACAAGATTTTGGACATAAGCAACATTTACAGTCGTGCACCTATTGAACAGAGTTTCACTAAGGCCCAATACTGATAAGACTCCATATGAGCTATGGAGTGGGAAAAAGACAACAGCCAAGTATCTTAGAATCTTTGGCAGCCCATGTTTTGTGAAGAACAAGGAGCAAAACTTGGGAAAATTCCATGCTAGGTCAGATGAAGGTATCTTTGTGGGATACTCAACAAAGACAAAAGGTTACAGAGTTTTTCTGCATAAACTGGGAAAAGTGGTCACTTCCAGTGATGTGAGAATAGATGAAAACTGGAAAACAACGCATAATAGAGAAGCTGAGGATAGTGAAGAAGATGACTTCAAGATAGATGAAGAATCTAACCAACATGAAGAAGTGGGAAAAGAAGTAAGTTCAAACTCAGAGAAGAGTGAGTTTGAAGATGAAGAAGGAGATTCTCTTGCAACTAAGACTGTGCAAGAAAGAAAGACAAAGAAGACATGGACCAGTGCTCATCAAGGAAATCAGATAATAGGTGACCCATCAGCAGGAGTTACAACAAGAAGAAGAATTGTAGAAGCTACTGCTTTACTCTCATAAGTTGAACCTAAATCTGTTGAAGAGGCTGCACAAGACAAAGCTTGGATCAAAGTTATCAATGAGGAGCTAGATCAAATCGAGAAGAATGAAACATGGGAGTTGGTTCCAAGACCTACTAACAAGAATGTCATAGGAACAAAATGGGCGTTTAAAAATAAACACAATGAGGATGACAAGGTGGTGAGGAACAAGGCTAGGCTGGTTTGCAAAGGCTACACTCAGATAGAAGGAGTAGATATTGATGAAACTTTTGCATCAGTAGCAAGGTTAGAAATTATCAGAATGTTCTTAGTTCTAGCAGCACATAAAAGGTATAAAATTTACCAGATGGATGTGAAATCAGCTTTTCTGAATGAGCTCCTAAAAGAAGAAGTGTATATTGAACAACCTGATGGAGTACAAATCAGTGAGGATGAGACACATATGCGCAAGATAAAGAAAGCCTTGTATGGCCTTAAACAAGCCCCAAGAGCATGGTATAGCAGGCTGGACGCGTAGTTGAGAAGGTTGAACTTCAAAAGATGAATAGTTGATAATAACCTATATGTGTTCAACTCAGAGAAAGGCCAACTAATAACCATAGTATATGTAGATGACATCATCTTTGGAGGGGATCACTCTGAGTTATGCCAAGAATTTGCATAGAAGATGAGTGAGGAATTTGAGATGTCATTGATTGGAGAAATGACTTACTTTCTTGGATTACAAATAAAACAATGTGAAGAAGGTATTTTTATTTCTCAGACAAAATATGCCAAAAAGATACTGAAAAAGTTTGGCATGGAGGATAGCAGACCTGTCAGTACCCCTATGACAGTGGGCTACAAGTTAACAAAAGATCAGGAAGGAAGGAGTACAAGCCCTACAGAATACAGGAAGATGATAGAGAGCCTTCTGTACCTTACAACATCAAGGCCTGATCTCATGCAAGCTGTGTGCATTGCCAGCAGATTCCAAGCTGATCCTAAGGAATCTCATGTGTTGGCAGTGAAAAGAATCCTAAGATACCTCAAGGGGACACTGGAAATGGGCTTGTGGTATCCTGCTATAGATTCTGTAAAACTACGAGCATACACTGATGCATACTAGGCAGGAAGCACAGATGATAGAAAATCAACCAGTGGCTGCAGCTTTTACTTGGGTTCAAAGTGTGTTGCATGGCTAAGTAGAAAGCAAAACAGTGTTGCTTTGAGCACAGCAGAGGCTGAGTATATGGCTGCTTGTGCAGCATGTACTCAGGTGATATGGATGTAAAGACAATTGGCTGATTTGGGTGTTGAAGTGAAGTTACCAGTGAGTGTACTTTGTGATAATCAAAGTGCAATTGATCTTAGCAAGAATCCAGTTCAATATTCAAGGAGCAAGCATATTGACATCCGGTATCACTTTATCAAGGATCAAGTGGAAGAGGGCACAATTTAGTTGGAGTATATTGGTACTAAAGATCAAATCTCAGATATTCTAACTAAACCTTTGTCCACAGAGTTGTTTGAAAAGCACAGAATGAGTTTGTCTCTGCAAATGCCTCATCAAGCCTGAAGTTCAGGTGAATCCTCCATCTCTACTTTGCAGGTTTTTCAAATTTGTAATTGGTTGGCAAAGGGGGAGAGAAGTAACAGTGCAGGGGGAGCTGTTAAGGAAGGGGGAGTGCATATTTAGGGGGAGTTGTAATCCATCTGCTTTTGGGTTATTACTCTAAGAAGATTATGAAAGACTGTTGTATAATAGCTTTTGTTATGAATGTTGCCAACAATTACAAAGGGGGAAAATGTTGTTCCCACAGCCTTGTATGGGTTGTAATTGTTGTCAACTAGGGTTAAGTGTGCAAGAGATTAAAGTCATATGGAAGGGCAGTAAAGTCACATGGAAGGGCAAAAAAGTAAATCCGCTGCGTAAGGGCAAGAACGTAAATCTGCCATATAAGCCCTATTAGGGTTTCATGGAAGAGAGTATATAAAGGTCTTGGAAGACAAAACTAGGGTAGAGAGGGGGCCAACACAATTGAATAAACAGCAACCGGCCAAAAGGAAGAGAGAGCAGAACGACAAGAGATAAGAAACGACACCACTGGGAGAGCAAACCAAAAACGCCTCCTGCAAGCAAACCAGAAACACGTCCTGCAAGCAAACCAGAAACGCCTCCTGCAAGCAAACCAGAAACACGTCCTGCAAGCAAACTAGAAATGCACAACCAGCAAGAGGAGAAATAAGAAACAAACCACCCGGAAGAAAAGACAGCAGACTTGGTATCTGTGAGACCACCCGGAAGAGAAGACAGTAGACCAGAAGCGTGAGGCAGGCCGAAAGACGTGAACCAGAAAAACCAGTAACGTAAGGCAGGCTAAGAGACGTGAAACGACAAACCAGAAGCGTGGGTGTACGTCAGGAGACAGCGTGAGACCAGAAAGTGCAACAACATGACAGACCAGAAGTGTGAGAACAGGCCATGAAACGGTAAGACCATGAAATAGGAGATGGGTGAGACTGTGAGACGGTGAAAGCAGAAGTTGTGTGAAACAACCTAGAGAAGGAATTTAGCGAAGCATCGGAAAGAACTCAACGTATTTCCAAATTTCTTCAAAAGAGGTTAGAGAGTGTTGCGGTGAACTTCTAAGCGGCAGTGGAGCAGCCTTTTAATTCAACAGAGGCAAGACAAGCTAGAAGAAGGGTAGACACAGTAAGTGACACTCTTTGTATTGTACTTACTTAGTAATTGCAATAGTGAAAGGAGCAGAAGATTAAGACATCCATTGTAAATAGAATTCTCAAGTATAGTGGATAGTCTCGGTAAGGGAGACTTCCTACCACCGTGGATGTACGTCACATTGACGGAACCACGTAAATCTCGTGTGTCCTTAATTTGCTTTACGTTCTGTGTTTTGAATTGAGTTGTGAACGCAGCTAAAGTATCAGCCAACCCATAACCGAACGAAGACCTAAACAAGAACATCCAAATTGTCTATTAGGCAAGGTGCCTGAAAGGTGACTTTAGGGACTATTGTGATTAATATGTAGCAATAGATCTACTTTAGTCGAATCTAAGAAAGAGTTCGCTTTTAAAAAGAGATTGAAGTTGTTCACTTTCCTGTGAATTGCGAATTGTGGTGATACTGATTCACCCCCTTCTCAGTATCACAAACTAGTAGATCCTAGGGTGAAGTTGGGAATTTCACTAATATCTAACAACTTAAGTACCTCGACTGTAACAACCTCTTTTATTTTAGGGTTAAGATGCAGTTAATGCTCCACACATGGCTTATGGTGTTCCTCTATAGGAATCTTATGCATGCAAAAAGGATTAATGCCCTTAATGTTGGTAACTATCCAAGTCAGAGCCTTTTTGTGTTGCCTCGATACTTGTCATAACTTCTTTTCTTTAACTTACTCATTTAGAATTGTTGACATGATGATAAAAAAGGTATAAGACTCACCCAAGTAAGAATACCATAAATTGTTTAAAAGTTGCTTAAACTTAAGTTATGGGCTCTCTAAAGAAGGTGAAAGTTTTGGGTTTTCTATGACCAAAATCTTCAAATATAAGTTATTTTTAGGCTAAAGACTTAGGTCTATCCAATCTTATCACTCACTTTAAAAGTGTTGAATTCTTATCCTTGTCAACAATACTATAAGTGATGCAAGTTATAAATGGCCCAACAAAAGTTTTTCTTTAAAAGTCACCTTTATGACCAAATCAATGGCCTTTACCAAGAAGTAAAAGCCACTAATGATTAGATACTTTATAACCTTGAACACATTGAATTTTTATTTTTTATTATCCACTCAAAATGTAAACTTCCTCTATTGTACATCAATTAGAGCACCTCTAGTAATTAGAAACAACCTTCTTAAAATTATAAGGATCTCCACTTCTCCTCTCATCTTAATAACAAGAAAATCAATAAGGAAATAAAACTTCCTAACTTTTACCAACACATCTTTGATCTTGCCAAGTAGGTATTTAATGGATTGATCAACTAATTACAAAGATACAGTAGTTGACTTTAAGTTTTCTATTCCAAGTTTCTTGAAAAGAGATAAAATTATTAGATTAATATTAGTGCAAAGATCATACAAGTATTTATTAATACCAACTTTTCTAATAAAGTAATGAATAGTGAAACTCCTTAAATCCTTTAACTTTGAAGGTAGCTTGTTTTGAATGATTGCACTACACTCCTTTGTTAAGGTTATTGTGGCATGCTTCTTAAGTTTCCTTTTATTTGAGATAATTTCCTTAAAGAACTTATCATATAAAGGCATTTAAGCTATGACTTTCATAAAAGGTATGTTAATGTGAAACTTCTTAAATATCTTTAAGAATTTCAAAAAGTTCCTTATGATCATTATGCTTCTTCAACTTTTGAAGGAATAAAATGGGTGAGACATAGGGCTTAACCTTATAAGGTAAAGTGTAAGAATCATTTGTCTCCTTTTGGTGAGACAATTTCCCTTAATGTCACCATATCAATTATGCTTAACAATGCCAAGGTTTCTCAACAAGTTATACACTTAAAGTAATAACCAAGGTGTCTTTTTTGGAATTGACTCTGGTAGTGCTAGGCAATTTTCCTTGAACTATACCATACACCATATTTGTTAATCACCCCATTTGAACCTTTAAGTTATGAATTGAAACTTATTGAGTTAAGGCAACTTAATCAACCATTTCATTCAGTTTCTTTAATATGGCATTTTGGCTAGGCATCCTTTCCTCCATTTTAGACATGTATTGCATAAACATGCTTTCTAATTGTGGCTTCTTTTTTTTTATACTAAAGCAGCTAACCTTAAAAAGGTAATTTTTATTAGAATCTTGACAATGCATTAGGTTTATTGTCTTGTTCCTTCTAAGCAAAATTTGGATAGTTGCATTATCCTGAATTATAAGTGTTAAAATATAAATCATTCCTCAGTTGCTTTCCCACATAGGCCCTCATATAGTTAATGTCTTCCATATTAGAACTAGAGGAATTAGCATACATGCAAATGGCCATGGTATGGCTAAGTATCCTATAATATGAACATTGATCTTTTTACATGGCTTCCCAATTCACCAAAAGTTTTACTTGCCCTACTAAATTAGTAACCTAAATTTCATATCATTTTGGGTTGAAAACTTATAGACTCTTATTATTCTTCCTCTCATAACCTTTGGTTAAGAATTAATACCCAACATCTTATATATGTCATCAAACTCCTTGGTGGTCTTTTCACCTACATAACCACCTATTTTGGTATCAACCAAGGTTTGTGAAGTTACATCTAATCCATCATAGAAAAATTATGTTTGAAGAATTCTAAAAAATTAATGATGAGAAAATTATACTAAGAGCAACTTGAATTTATCCCATGTTTTATGAAAAAGCTCTCTATTGAGTTAAAAGAATGAGCAAATCTTGCTTCTAAGGTTTACAATCTACTAAGGTAAGTAGTAATTTGTCATAAACTTATCATAAACTTGGTCTCAAGTAATGAGTCATCCTTCTAGGTAAATTGATTAACCATGTTTTTACTTTATCCTTGAAAGTATAAGAGAAACACTGCATCCATAACTCATCCTTTAAACAACCTCGCAAAGGGAAGGTTTGAACTACACTATAGAACTCTAAGATAAAAGTGAAAGGATCTTCACTTAATAACCCATAAAAAGTTGTAGCATATTAAAGTGAATTGTTTTTAACTCATAATTGCATGTTATTGTACTAAGCTCAATGTAAGAATGAAAGACACTAATCACAATTCATTAAATATCTTTTAAACAAATTAGGTATAAGACTATAGGTTTTTAAACAAATTAGGTACAAGACTATAGGTTTTTACCTAATAGGGGTAAATACCATTAGGTCTTTACAGGTTTATAATTAAAAGGTCCATTTTCTCTTTAACAGCAAGAGTTCTTTGTCATGTAATACCCACTATACCTAATTTATATACAATCCTCTATTGCTTAAGTTCAAGCTCGCACAAAAATAAATTAGATATGTTAAATACAGGAATTATGCAACATTACACAAGTTTATTCATATGTCTATTTCAAATTTTATATATTTATGTATTTAATGCATCATTATATCTCATTTGTCGATCTTAACATAACTCAAAAAAATTAATTCTATGGTGATCAAGTATAAAAGTATTAATGAAACTCAAAATAAACAAATCAAATCTCAATTCTCATTAAATAATTTGATTAATTCAAAAGGTATGAATACCCCAAAAAACTCAAGTAAACCAACCCTACATTAAGCTATATCTTGTTACCTTACCTTAGGATTTTAGTTATTTATTACAAATAAACAAAATATTCAACATCTTTAAAACCGTAATAAAAGGAAAGGAAGAGATAAATAAAACTCATATAGAAGTTGGAGCTATCACCCTTAATTTGAGTTACTCACTCTTTTTTCTAGTCTTTTCCCATTTTTGATCTCTAAAATCCCTCTTCGATCTTTAGAATCCCTCTTTCCTCCAACCTTTCTTAGGTTACCTATCATTATAGTATTTATGGACCTCTTTTAAGATAACCAAACTACCCTCAAAACATCCCAAAAGAAATTGCATAATAGTTTAAAAAAATACAGCCATCGATTAGATTGAACCAACATCAATTTGATTAGTTTTGTAGTATTATGCATCTAGTGTTCAACTAGTTCACCAACTGGCATATAGACTAATGTCAATATATCCTTCTAGTAGCAAACCAATTCTCTAACCAATTTTATAATCAATCCATGCTTTGTCTTCTTTTTCAAATTTTGTGACAAGTCTAATTTACTAATTACATTATTTCATTACTTCAATTTTTCACTTACAATATAAAAAGAATTGCAATCAAAGTAAAATCTATCAAAACCAATCATAATCACACAATATCAAATTTAAAATTCAATATAAAATTTGTGCAATTCTTAAACCTATCAAAAAGTTCTTGTGAAATTTACATCTAACATATTAAAGTTTGCTTTTATTACATAAAACATATTAATGTATCAAAAATTACTAAAAGCAAATCAAATTATCAATATATTATAAAAAACTATATTTGGTTAAGTGAATATGAGTAAAAATTTGATTTGATAACAAATATGTCATTATAATAGTTTAAAAGGACCAAAATACCCTTTTGTAAAAAATTGATAGAATATAATATAAAGATAATAATATTAGTAATGATTAAAGTTTTTTTTTTTTTGAATAGCAGGAAATTTGATTTATGGACCCCAATAACTCAAAGTAGTCTCATTAAAAGGATAGGGCTAAGTCATGTGCATGATAATGTATAACCAACAATGCAACTATTAATTACACCCATAAGTGTAACTCCTTAAGATAATAAAAATGGAAAATTTTAGCTCATTTGGGCAATATAAAGTGAGAATAATGAATAAGTTGTAGAATCACCAAACTAGAAAAAACCAGTCCATCGTCTTAATCATGCAATGCAAAAATAAAACCCTATAAGCAATGTAACATAGTAAAGTAACAAATCTTGTAATTATAATTCTGGTAGACAACATTAGATTACCAAAAGTAAAGGTTACCAAATTCTTCTACCCATAACACAAAGCCAAACCATCACATCAACTTCAACAATTTGCAATTTTCTATCCCATACCAACCATAAAAGTTAAAATACAGGCAGGTTAATTTTTATTTAATGAAATAATGACAAATAACAGGGGACGATTAATTATGAATTTAATAATTAAATATATTTATGAAATATTGATAAACATACAATATTTGAAAGGTTTACGTTCAATTAATAAATATGTTTCAAAAATATTTGAGTGGGTTCTTTCATAATCTCAACTCTCAAGTCTTTGAAACAACTGAAAGACATAATAACTTTCTGCCTTTAACATTAAATGTGTCGGTTCTTATGCTAAATTTAAATATCCATTGGTTTTTTTTTTTTTTTAAGGGAAACCCCTACGAAAAAAGGAAAAGAACCAAAACAGTCTGTTTGTGGGAAAACAACGGGAGAATTATATCCAAAAAATAAATGTGACAATTAATGAAGACTTTTGATATTCTACCATCAAACAAAACAACTAATAGCCTTTGCATAGCCCAAACAACAATTGGGAATGGAAATATGAAAATAAGTAGAACAAACTTTGTCCATAATTTACACAAGAATTACAAGTGGCAACATGTTTCGTGATGTCCCAAAGGAAAAAGCTTGTCGATAGTTAAGAATTCGAAGTTGTGAAATGATGGTCGGCCAAATCTTATTCGGAAAAGAGTTGATAAATTAAATAAAGATTCAGCCTACCTTTGCCTATCTCCCTCGACTACTCTTCCAATTCCTCGGGGACCAGACGCATGCATGCAAGGATGAAGATTTAGGTATCTATGCTTCTATGAAAGTATGGTTTTCAATGGAAGGGTAAGGAGAAAGGAAATGGATAGAGCTAGAAGGACGACTAGCTCAATGGTAATAATAGGTTGAAATGAGGTCAATAATACCCAATCCATATTCCAGAGCGCAATAAAAAACTAATCTGTCCGGGTATTCACACTGAAAAATTCAATAATACCTAGGCCACAGGGGTTTTCACATTAAAAAACAAAAAAAAAAAAATTCAATAGTACCAATTTTAACAAAACATTTCAATTATCAATATAGTATAAACAATTGAAAATTCTCACCAAAAAGGGTCTTTATAGATCTTAATAGAAAATACAAACAAGCAAAGAAGAATTCTTTAAACGTAAACACTGATTCAAAAGGGAAAAACCTAGCTCCAGCTGGGAGGCAAGGGCAAGAGAAGCAAATAGGCACTAGACAAAGAAAAGAGTTACACGGCTCCGAGTAGAGGAACAAGAAGCACCATAACCAAGGTTATTAAGCTCAAAATCCCTCTTACTAAAACATGATCACAATATACCAAAGAAAGAAGAGGATGGGGATGAATGTTACCGGTATTGAGCGAGACTCCTCTGGTTCAATAAGATTATTTAGGTCTGCCATGAACGTCCGAGTCAATCTAACTTGCACGAATTTCTTTCTTTCTTTTTTTTTTTTAATTTTTTCGATATACGTCTTTAGAAGATTAAATGAGAGAATTGGACTAATCTTGACTTTTTAATTCACCAATTTTCCAATTTGACCATAAGTTTCAATTCGTTTTAAATATGCAAAGAATACAGAGAATGTATGAATAAAGCAACCAGAGAATAAAAAGACTAGCGTATCAAAATATTTAGAGACACCATACCGAGAGAGGGAGAGAGAGTTCATATATTTGAAAAATAAATAAAAAATTTGTGGATATTTTGGTAATTTTACCTTTTGTTTTTCTAAAAAGGTATATATTTTTTTATACTTAAAGAAAAAAAAAAATCATTTATTGCAACTTACACGTAATTGCGGGACAAGCCCTAAAATGGCATATTGCCGACGTGTGAGCAAGAACGACGAACGATTTGGCCCTCTCATCTGTATTCCCAATACCGTACGACGACCTGCAGCGTCGGCTCCGTCAACCCCCAACCTCTCCAGCACCACCGCCACCACCGCCGCCGCCACCACCACCACCACCACCGGAGGCCTAGAAAACGAACCTCCAGGTCCTAGTTTTTCTATCTCCCTCAAATTTTACTTTAATTTTGTCGAAATATTCATTTGCCCTAATCTTTTAAGAAATTTGCCTTTGTGTCCTCTCCTCGAAGGAGCTCCTTTTTTGTTTTTTGGTTTTTTTTTTTGTTCTTCTGTTTTCGAATTTTCTTGGTTCATTCCATTTCTGGCTCTCGAAGCTGATTGGGTCTCGATTTCGGTTCGATTCCGGGGGCCTTTAGCTAGTGGTAATCAAAACTTATTGATTCGAATCGCATGAGTGCTTGTGAGTTGTGGATATTAATTAGAGCTACAGTCTTATTTTTTGAATTTGAGTTGACGGCTTTTGTTTCTGTTGCAGTAGTATTCTAGACTCCCATTTTCATATTGTTGAACACATTATTGGAATGAATGCATAATTTGGGGTTTTGTATTCAATTTAGGGCTTTTTTTTAATTTGTTTTGGACTTAATTTATGTGATTATGATTGGAAAGTAGTTTTTTCCTTTTATTTGAATGATGTTGAATGGTGGTTGTATTGAATGATGTGTCTTTTAGTGGAAGGGCGGCTATATTTATAACATAATGGGTGGTAATGATGCGTACAAAACGAAGGAGAAGGAGTCAAAGACACCACCAGCTAGTACTACTCAGGTATTGTTGCGTACTTTGTTTTGATATATTAATCTTCATCGTAGGATTAAAGTTGTTCTCACTTGCTTTTCCCTCCCAAAACAATCTACATTGTCTTTTTGTTCCTCAGGAGCAGTCTTCGACCACTGCCACTGGCACAGTAAATCCAGATTGGTCAGGATTCCAGGTTCTGTGAATGGCAATGTTTTTGTTTTCCCAAAATAGTGGAAAAATTATTGTAGCTCTTTATGATATTGGGATCTGTTATACGGGTTGTTTTGTCTCCAACAGGCATATTCTCCTTTACCTCCACATGGGTTCTTGGCATCAAGTCCCCAAGCTCATCCATATATGTGGGGGGTTCAGGTACTCGTGATTTTGTACTTGGGAATTATAATTATAGTTTATAAATCTCATTCACAAATTGTTTATAGCTTTGTCATATATTACAATCATACTTAAAAGGTTGAGCATTCTTTTTCTAAGAAGATAGTAGAGGCAACTGGTGGAACAGATTGCTGTCATTCTTATGCTATTTTAGAAACAAGTTAGCTGGATCACTGTAATAAATCTCTTGGCTATTACTGTTATTGATCACCAGCATGTCTGGAATAGGATGGATAAACTTTTCTCAAGTTTTCATGTAAAACAATTGAACTATCAATTAGCAATGTGCTTTGTGTCCAATTGTCTGTGGCCATAATGTCCTGTAAATTTTCTGTGACATTTGTGTCATCTAATTCCTGCATGATATATATATATGAACACACTTCTTTTATGGTGCTTCAATTATTTCATTTGCTTGTTGGATGTCCTATACGTTTTCTGTGACATTTGTGTCATCTAATTCCAGCATGATTTATACCTTTGTTTATGATGCTTCGATTATTTCATTTGGTTGTTGGATGGAAATGGTACACTCCTAATTATAACTTTTCATTGCAGCCTATTATGCCTCCATATGGCACTCCACCTCATCCATATGTTGCAATGTATCCCCATGGTGGCATTTATGCTCATCCATCTATTCCTCCGGTATTCTATTCTCCTTCATGTTTGGCTATTTTTGTTTTCTGATTGTCATTGTCTCGTGATACTGCGAAAATTGACTACATCTAGTTTCATATAGGGTTCTTATCCTTTTAGTCCTTTTGCAATACCTTCACCAAATGGCGTGATTGAGGCATCTGTGAGTTTCCTATGCCAAGTTTCACTTTCAATGTTTCTACTACTGTCAGTGCCTGCTTTTATCTCTATGCCTACACAGACATTGAATTTTAAGTTTGATGTAGGGAAATACTCCTGGAAGCATGGAAGTGGATGGTAAGCCATCTGATTCAAAGGAAAAGCTACCCATTAAAAGGTCAAAAGGAAGTTTGGGCAGCTTAAATATGATAACAGGGAAAAATAGTGAGCTTGGTAAAACAACAGGAGCAATTGCTAATGGAATTTATCCAAAGAGGTAAACTGTGTACATATGTATCTACTGTCTAGTCTGTGTTTTTGGATTCATGTTGATGCAGAGTGTGTCCATAGCTTTGCTAGCAATTAAAGATTATTGGGCTCTGCATTGGTTCCAAGCTTCCATTTATGGAAAACTTTACTTTTCTTTAGCATGGAACAGGAAGGATGAGAGAAAATGAGCTGAATATAAATAATTCTTCTGTTGCTGGATTTATTCTAGGAAAATCTACCAATGAGTGATTTGTATGTTAGGAAGGAAAGGAACTATAGCGGCACTTTGAGCACAGTTTGATGGTATTGATGTTACAGGGTCTAAACAATGATTGTTGTGCAAGATGTTTTGGCAATAGTGCGATAATTCCGGAATTGAGAATATACTTCTTGTACTTATGCATTTTAAATTCAGATTACTGTGACTCTTTTCATTACAAATTGTATTGGGGTTGCAGATGATTGATGGTGGTGCTTTGATGTCTAAAGATTGCAGTGACATAATATTGCTTTCATAACATGTAACCTTATTTAATTTCTAATAGCATCTTGGGATATGCAGTGCTGAGAGTGCAAGTGAAGGCACAAGTGAAGGAAGTGATGCAAACTCTCAAAATGTGAGTACCATGCAGCTCAGTTTGTTTATTTTGTTATTTTAGCTTTCGGCCACTCATTTTATTTGGCTGATTTCCATCTCCTCTAGTAAGCACTTACCATAGAGATGCCAGGACCTTTCTCCATTTTGAAATCCACTCAGGTAGTTGTTCAGCGCATGTTTTAGGCTAGTTCTGTGAACATACCGGCCCTACTTTGGTTGATGGCAATGTGAGTATTAGGACTCCTTGTTATTGGTTCAGAATCAGTGATTCTGTGAAAGAAAACTTCTAGGCTTGCTGTCTCCAAAAACGTTTGGGACTATTCAAAAGTTAAACATGCCTCCTTCCCTTGTTCTAGATACACTTGCACCTCATTGGTTTTCAGGGTCAGGCTTTTCATAGAAATAATTTCCTGTTAAAAAAAATTTAATGGTTTGGAATTTTAGGCTCTCTTTCTTCTCGATGGGGTTAGATTAATCCCAAGTTTGATGGGACAGAGTTGGGAGGAACATCAGTGCCGCTTTGGTGATGGTGAGGTGACGCAGCAGTTGTCCAAGTATTAGTTGGTTGTAACCAGTCTTGCCAGCATGCTCTGCCAAATTTGGAGATTCTTCTGTTTACCTAGAAGTCATGTTTTCCATTGAAGAGAAGTTGACATCAAAGTTGATTTGAAATGTCTCTTTTCCTGTTTGCATAACTGTATTACAGATCTTTGAGACACAAGACTGCTTAATTCTGTGTGTTTTTTGAATATGCATCTGCACACCTCTGTATTTTGAGGGTGAGGCTGTGTGTCAGGGAGATACTTTTGGTCTAAGTAAGAGTAGATGACAGGGTACTTTCTTCCAGGATTTCAGTTGTAGCAACACTTGATTCTTAAATCTGGACTCATAACATTCTTTTATTGCAAAATGTAGGTGTAAGTTTAGTTCGCTTTGTACCCCAAATTAACTGTAGCATGCCTGTAACTCTTGAATGGTTTTTATTGTACCATTGTGTCTCTTGTTTATTTGCATGCTGCTCATTTCTGTAGTATTTGATGGATTCCAGTCTCCATGATCTATGCAGGACTCGCAAATAAAGTCAGGTGGTCAGCAAGATTCTCTAGAAGGTTTGATGGTTGTGGTGTTCCTCTGATGAGAGCTCTATATGACCTAATTCCTAATAAAGACCTTTATGTTTATGTGACAACTATGTCTCATAAATACTCTTATGTCATTGTTACAGCTGATGCATCTCAGAATGGTGGTTCTGTGCATGGTCCACAGAATGGAGGAGGGGGTAATGCTGTTGTGAATCAAACAATGTCAATCATGCCAATTCCTGCTGCTGGTACAGGAGCTCTTACTGGTCCTGCAACCAACTTGAATATTGGAATGGACTACTGGGGAGCCCCAAATTCGACTGGCTTGCCATCAATTCATGGGAAAGTTCCCTCTACTTCGGTCGCTGGAGGAATAGTAACTCCTGCCTCAAGGGATATCACCCAGTCACAGGTTTGGTTTCAGGTAAATCTTTTGTCATGAGTTTTGGGTGTTAAATTTATAGAAATGCTTTCATGGACCAGGGTTTTTCACCAAATTTGTGCACCTGTCATAGGGATGCCACCTGTTGAGCTTGAAATCTCCTTTCTGGAGATTGTAAGGATTACCCCTCTGATCTCTTTGAGAAATGAGAAAAATTGAACGAAAAATTATCAAGATGCAACATGGACTTCGATTTGTAATTCTCCTGCGCCACTGATTGGATCCCTGTGATTATATTGCATTATGCAAAACATTGTCATGTTTCAGTCTGTATTTGGATGAAATCTTATGTTTGTTTCATTTGTTTCATATTTCTTCCTCAATACCATCAGTTACTTGTAAATTCTTCTGTATCATATGGTTACATTAATCAGGTGCCAAGGAAGCTGTAGAATGGATAAATACTAATGTGTTAAATGCCATTTTATCAATTCATAAGATACAATTTTTTTTTTTTTCTAAATATTTAACTAAAAAAGTAGACTGGTATCTGTTGGCAAATAATATGAGAACAATAACTTTTTGTTCAAGTGCAAAATTCAACAAGCTTTTGTTCTATCATTCTATGTTCCATAATAACAGTTTTTTTTTTTCTTTAGCAATCATGTCTAACTTTGTTCTATTGTATGATAATTGTGTTCAGGATGAAAGAGAGCTTAAGAGACAAAGAAGGAAGCAGTCTAATAGGGAATCTGCTCGTCGTTCCAGGTTGCGTAAGCAGGTAATGAATTATATTAGGATGTCATTCATCTTTTCTAGCTACATTAACACCATCTGTTAATTGACTTCATTTGATGAGATGCATAATTTTGGGTCAGGCTGAATGTGATGAGCTGGCCCAGCGTGCTGAAGCCTTAAAAGAAGAAAATGCTGGTCTTAGATCAGAGTTAAATCGGATCCAGAGTGAGTACAAGCAGCTACTTGCTGAGAATGGCTCTCTCAAGGTGACGTTTCTTTACATCCATTTGGTTATTGAACTTTTTATTATTTTAAATCTAGAATGTAACAATGGTTCATGGCTATTTTGTACGGTGATTTCCTCAACCTCGAAATTTACTAAAAAGAAATTTTTAGTTATGGGATTTTAAGTTGTACATGCTTGAAAAAAAGTTGAAAGGGCAGAGCTGGGAAATTTGTACATTTTCCACAAAGGATGGGGACTTCTGACAATCACGGATGCATTTTATTTTTTACTTCATTGATGTTGTGCTATTGATGGTGGGGATGACGGACATCAATTTTTAATGACATCTAAGACTGCAGCAAAGGAATGCAATGAGCAAGTCAAGTCAAATGTCTTAGACTGGGAACTAAACCAATTCCAGGATTTGTCAAGGCTTTTGAATGAACATTGATTTACTAGCCATCTCTAACACACTCTATACTTGAGTCATTACACACTTTGGTCTTTTATTGCAGGAGAGACTTGGCAAAGTTTCTGGACAAGAGGATTTTAGGACTGGCAGGAACGACCAACATTTGAGCAATGATGCAAAACGGACTGCACAAGCGGAACTTACACGGGATGTTTAGTAGGATCCAAAAACCTTGTTTTGTGCAGCTTCTGTAGAGCATAACCTAACCAAATTAGCAACAGTATTCTTATTGGCTTAGTAATGTAGTTTGAATTTGATCGAAGCTGACCTTTATAGTTTTAGGATCTGCACATATCATCCAAAAACTATGTTGGGAGCATTCTGTAGGAGTGTAAAGACCTATGATGGTAAGAGCGAAATGTGTGCCATACCCTGTTTTAAGGGGGCTGTGTTCACGCTCATTACATTAATGTGTTATACATATGGCTGATGATTGTGTTAACAGAGGGTTTATACGACGAGACTATGGAATAATTACAAATCGCCACAAGTATTCGATAGTGGTGTTCTGTTTCTTGTTTTTTGTTCTCTCTGTCCGTCAAATGAGATTTCATTTCAGATAATGAGAACTGCATCCCCATTCTGCTGCCAGTTAGTAAGGATCAAAATTTACATCCGTGGAGTCAGGGTTGTCAAAGGAATATTCTTACAAAAAATAAGTACAAAATTATTTTTATCATTTCATCTAGACAATATGAATACAATCTAGACAATATGAATACGATGTGATATCATTTAATGGATAAAATGTATTTTTAAATTTTAAAAAATTATAAATAATATTTGAATTTTTTTTAATTTATATTAATAATATTTTAATTCTTTTAAATTTTGTTAAATAGTATTTTAAATATTTATAAATATTTTTTATATTATTAAATACAATAAATTTGTAATATTTTAGTTTAAAATATTTTTATTTTAAATTTCTTCTTAATTCAGAGAAAAAAAGAACTAAATTACTTATAAATTTTAAGTGTAAGAAATTTAGTGAATTTTAAAATTATGAAAACACTTTTTTTATAGGGAAGATTCAAATTAATTTTTTCTTAAAAAAAAAAAATTTTTTAAAACTTCTAATCTTGTTAGGGAAAAAAGTTAGACAACCATTAAAATTACTTATACAAATTCTATCCCTTATGAGTGGTTAATTTATAAAAAAAATTAATTAATTTTACTCAACAAGAAGGATGCAAAATATGTATTGGTATAGTTTGCTAGTCTTTTGTAAGTATATTGATTTAACAAGCATTTTACTGGGCTTTAAGAGTTTTGGAATTCCTAAATTAAATTGTTGGAAGGAGGTTCCAACTTCAAAATGAAATTGTTTCATTTTCCATTTGAGGTGTTTATGGAGTTTAAAGTTTGGGTAGATTATGAAGCCTTTTTATTAAGTAAAATTAATCAGTTTTCCATAAGTTAATCGATCATAAGGGATAAAATTTCTATAGGTGGTTTTCATAGTTTGTTTGACTTTTTTTGCCGGATTGGAAGTTTTTAAAAGAGTTGTTTTGAGTTTTTTCTAAGCATGACTTTTGTAAAGAAAGTATTTTTATAATTTTGGAACTCATTAAGTTTCTTAGATTTAAGATTTGTAATTAACTTAATATTTTTGTCTCTAAAATAAAAGGATTTTCCTATATAGTGTAAGGAAATAGTTAGTATAATACAAGTTGCAATATTTTCTATAGTATTACCTGAACTATTGAGGATAGGTATGTTGTCTTTCATGGTTTGAATGGCTTTAAGGATTTAATCTTGTTGGTCATTAGCATGATGATAATCCCACTAACTTTTGAGTTGTCTTAAAAATCCTACTATCAGGAGTTCAACAATAGTTTTGTCTAGAGTGTTGTTATAGGTTTTGTAAATATTGGTTGTCATAGTCATATGTTAAAGAAGACTAAAGGTATTGTATTTTGACATGTTGTCAATATTCCATTTGTAAATGGAAGAGACATCAAACTTGTGCTAATTTAATGTGTTTGGTTTATTTTCAAGATTAAGATTTGGAGTTATAAGTCCATATATGGGTTTTGGCTAGAAAATGTGATTGATTTAGGATTTGGAGGCTTGTAAGGATGATTTGAAAGGTTGAGGTTTAGTTTCAAAAAACTATGGTTTTGAGTTGTTTTCCAAGTATTAACTTCCTTTTTTTGTAGATGAAGAAGATGATTTTAAAGAGTCTAATTTTTCTTTAAGTGTTTGGCCAACGAGATCTTCTATTTTTTAAGTTTGATTTAAAGTTTAAGATGGTTTGAAAATAAAATGTTTAATTTTACTAGTTTTAAGTTTTGAAACGGTTTTTTGAATAGTATATTGCTGAATATGGTTTTCTATATGATTCAATTAAGTTTTTATGGTATGGAGATGGACACTAAAAAAATTGTTTAGTTGGATAATCATTCAGGAAAGTTTTTAAGAGTATTTGATTCTTGGGAAATTTTGTAAGGGATTAATTCAATAAGATTTTGTTGATAGATTATCTTAACTTGTCTAAGAGGCGAATGTTTTAACTCTATAATTTGGTCATTTAAAGTAATTCATTCTTTAATTTTACTATAAGAAGTAATAGGATTTTTAGACTTTTTGGAAATAGATTTTTTAAAAGGCCATAAGTAACACATTTAACATGTATACTTTGCAAAACAATCAAAAAATAACACGTGTTTTTTTGTGAAATGAAAGAAATGTGTAGTAATGATTACTTTTCAGTTTTAAAATTGGTTTATTTCAAAAAATTTTGTATTTAATTCAAACTATTTTAGAGGTTAAGGTTTAACTACTCCTTCAATGATCCAATCTTCAGGAAGGATAATATCTTTCCATTAGATGGATCTAGAGATAACAATGTTTGAATAAGAAAGGTCTATTTGTAAGAGAAATGTTTCTCTTTTATGAGATTGGAACTTATGTTTGGATGTAAGTACAAAAATCATAGTTTTGTAATAGATTTAATAAATCAATATAATTAGAATTAATCCTTTTAACATATTATAATTATGTATTTTAATTTATAAAAACATATTTTGTAAAATATTTTTGTCAAATAAAGAAATAGTGAGATTTGAATAACAATTGAAAGAAATAGGTTCGCTACATAGGCTAGACTTTATGCAACTAAGAAGAGAATCTTGAAAATTTATAAATCTAATATTTCTAAGGATTATTAGAATAAAATTAGTCATACCTCAATCTATAAGGAGTTTGATATTTACTTGTACTAAGCCAATATGAATGTATATGTAATACTTATTTTTGTAATTTTGTAAAGATTTTTGAAAAAAAAAAGATGAACAATCTTAAAAAGTTTTGAAACCTGAATATCTTTTTCTTCGATTTTGATTTTAAAATCATTTTTGAAAATATTGAATTTTAAAATTTTGTAAATTTGGTCTTTTTGGACTTTTGGAATCTTTCAATCACTAATACTTTTATTGAAGTCTTCTAAGTTAATCTCCTCAGTATTAACTATTTTATAATTTTTAGAACTTTTAAAGGTAGAAGAATTAAAATAAGAAGTAGTTATACAAAGAATCAGGTTCATATTTAGGAATTAGGGCTTAGACACAATATATTTCCTATAATCTACAAGCTCTTAACAAGTCTTACAATGCCTTAGCAACATGACCATATGAGTTATAGGCAAATGACTCAAAAACCTTACAAATCTTAGATGTAAGAAATTTAGTAGATTTCAAAACTACAAAAACACTTTCCTTGCTAGATTCATACTTAGAGAAGATTCCAATCAACCTTTTTGGAAATAAAAGTTCCTTGCAGGACTTTTAACCTTGTTAGGTAAAAAAGTTAGACAATCCATCAAAACCACTTATGGAAACTCCATTCTTTATGATCGGTTAACTTATGGAGAATTGATTAACTTTACCCAATAAGAAGATTTCAAAATTTTCCAAGACCTTAAACTTTAAAAACACCTTAAATGGCAAATGAAACAATCCTATATTAAAGATAGAACTTTTTCCCAACAATTCAACTTAAGAATTATGAAACTCTTAAAGCCCAATAGGAAGAAGTATACCAAACCTTATACAAAATCTTACCATACTTTCAAAAATATCCTAGAAACAAACCAATAAATAAATTTATTACAACAAGCCTAAGAAGAACAAAGCTTCCAAATCTAAACTAGAATCAAAACCTTCTACCTCTAAAATCTTACTTAATGATCTTATCTATTCCAAATGCAACAAAAAAGGGACATATCTAAATACTACAAATTCAACAGAAAAATACAAAAACTACATTTAGAACTAAAAACTATTTCTAAACTATAAGTTATACTCCAAAATATTTCTAGTTCTAGTTTAGATTTTGACCTTTTATATGATTACTTAAATGAAGAATCTCTCTAAATAGATGAATTCCAAATCTCATCTTTTAAATCAACATCCAAAGAAATTAATACCCTTACAAAAGATAGGTACAAAATTCTCTTGATCGTTCCATTTAGATAATATGAACGAAATATGATGTCATTTGGTTGAAAAAATGTCCCTTCAAAATTTCAAAACTTATGAATGATATTTTTCAAATATATTCAAATTTTTATCTTGTTTATATTGATGATATTTTAATCTTTTCAAAATCTATTGAATAAAATCTTAAACATTTATAAACATTTTTTATGCTATTAAACATAATGGACTTGTGATATCTCAATTTAAGATATCTTTAATGCAAACTATAATGAGATTCTTTGGATATTACATTTTTCAAGGAACCATTACATCCGTTGAAAGATCCATTTCTTTCATGGATAAGTTTCTTGATAGAATCATAGAAAAATCCCAACTTTAGAGATTTTTAAGAAGTTTTAATTATGTTTTAGATTTCATGTTTAACATAAATTGCATTACAAAACCCCTCTGTGATCATCTTAAGAAAAACCCCACTCTTTAGACTCCTTAGCATACTGCTCTTGTCCAATATATTAAAATCTTAATTTATGAAATTTTTTGCCATTCATTTTGCAAACCTTTCACTTCTAAAAATTATAGAAAATAATGCCTTTGATATGGGATATAAAGGTATTCTTAAATAAGTCAAAGAAGGTAAAGGAAAAATCATACAATTTGCATATGCACATTCTGAGAAGTTTGTCTTAAACTTCATCTGAGCTCTCTCTTATAATAGAAGAACTAAGAGGTTAGAGCAGACAAATGTAATTTTTTTTTCAAAAATAATTTTGTAATTTTGTAAAGTTGATATCTTGTTTTTGCAAAGTAACTTTTGCTTTTTATAGAAATATTTTTACTTTTTGGAAAGTTAGTAGTTATGAGCAATGTCTCTTTTTCCTTTGAAAGTTATTTTGTCATTTTGTTGTACTGGTAGTCATGAGCCTTATTTCTTGAAACTGCCAAAAGATGCTTTTGTAAAGTTACTTTGGTAATCTTTTGAATATCTATTTGACCACCAAAATGTTTTGAATGGTTTTACAGCTGGCTGTCCTTATCATGCTTTATTTTTGGTTATATATTGCAATAGTCATCTTCATTGTTTTGTAGACTTTGTACGGATAAAAGCTCATTAATTTTTGAATGAGTTGAATCCTATTCTAAAAAGGTTTTGGATTGATATAACTATTAAATTATTACAAAATATTTTTCTTTTATTTAGACTATAGTTAGAAGGGTTCCAACTTAGGATTTTTGTGCCAAAAATGTAGTGATTGAAACCTTGGTTTGTAATGGCTAGGCTAATATGGGTTGATTTATATTATCTAACCAAATTTGTATAATAGGTTTAAGTAATTTTTCAAGAATTTTGAATGAGTCCCACCATTTAATTTTGAATTTCTAATGACAATAAGAGTATCATTTTAGGTATGATAATCAAAGTATTAGGCTCATACCCTTAAAAGAAAGAATTTTGTGGAGAAAAGGAAAAGTGGAGAGATTCTTTTCTCATATGCAAAAGTTCATATTTTGTTTTGAACAAATCATAACTTTCCCAAACTTCTGGAATAAGAATATTTAGAGTAGAACTAAATTAATTCCACCATTATTCAAACTAGTTGGAAATTTTGGCAAGGTTGATTTTAGTACCAAAATAAAATAACCATGAATGACTACTCTTTTGGTTTTAAAGGAAATAGATATTATACTAAACTTGTTGGTAATCCTAATATGAGAAGGTTTAGAAATGGTTTGCTTTAATTTTGAAGAAAATAGGAAAGGTTTTAAGTTTTAAAATGTCTGATCCTTATTTTTAAGGAAGGATAATTTGTAATATATAATAGGTTAAATAAGTATAGTTAGTATGAGATTTGTCAAGGTAGAAATATTTGAATCTAAATGACTTTGTTATGTCAAGAAGGACCATATAATAAGCTTAAGGTTTGGAAAACTTTTAGGGTTTAAAGTACTATATGAGGGAACAATTTTTAAGATGGTAATAAAAGGATTTTTATCATAAAATTTCTGTTCCATGATAAATATATTTTAAAAATGATTTTTGTTAAAATATTTAAAAGAGGGTTTTGAAAATTTTTTTAAGGTAAAAACTAATACTTTACCCATGTTGTCTTCTTTGTAGAGTTCTTGTAGGATAAATAAACCTTAAAGTATTCGAAGGACATTTAAAGTTTACAAATGCATCTTTTGGTGGTTTTAAAAGACTATCAAAGTAATTTTACAAAAGCATCTTTTGGCAATTTCAAGAAAAAAGGCTCACGACAACTAGCTTAACAAAATGACAAAATGATAAAATAACTTTTGGTGAAAAAAGAGACAAAGTGCTCGTGACTATTGACTTTCCAAAAGTAAAAGTATCTTTACAAAAATTACTTTACAAAAGGAAGATGCTAACTTTACAAAATTTCAAAACCACTTTTGGAAAAGAGATTTGATTTGTCTACCATAACCTTTCGACTCTTTAATTATAAAAAAGAACTTAGATGAAGTTCAATATAGGGTTTTCAAATATTCAATTTTCAAAATGTTTTAAGAGTTTTCATCTTGTTTCCCAAATTTTTTTATAAAATCACAAAAATAAGTATTATAAATATGTTCATATTAGTCTGGTATAAGTAAGTATCAAACCTCTTACAAAAATGGTTTGAATACTTTTATTCTAGTAGTCTTTAGGGATACTAGATTTACAAATTTTCAAGATTTTCTTTTTAGTTCCATAAAGTTTAGCCCCTATAGCGAACCTATTTCTTTCAATTGCTATCTAAATCTCACTATTTCTTTATCTAATAAAGATATTTTACAAAGTATGATTTTACAAATCAAAATGCATAATTATAATATACTAGAAGGATTAATTTTAGTTGCATTGATTTAAAAAATCGATTACAAAACTATGATTTTTACATTTGCATCCAAGCATAAGTTCCAATCCTAAAAAGGAGAAATACTTCTCTTACAAATAGACCTTTCTCATTCAAATATTGTTATCCCTAAATACATCTAATGGAAAGACATTACCCTTCTTGAAGACTAAAACCTAGAAGTAGTAGTTAAATCTCAACCTCTAAAATAGCTTGAACCAAATATAAAAATTTCCAAAATATACCAATTCCAACACGGAAAAGTAGTTCTAACCTTCAATAGAAGATCAACAAGTTTTAGTTGTACTAATAAAGCTTCCATTTCTTCTACAATAGATTTAAGACATGTTTCCAACATTTCTTTTATCATAAACTTGCCATTAAAATCTCTAAGATTTTTTGCCTTAGAGATTCCAAGTACTTCATTCCAAATACTATATTACCATGCAAACATTTCTCATCTCATTCATATAAATCCTTAAGAATAATCACCTCCAACCTCACTAACTCTATCTGTAATTACATAAAATATTACAAATGAATTGCATGTTTTACAAAAGGATTTTGAACTTGACAAAAAGTTTTTGCATGATGATTTTTATGCACTGTATAATACTGTAAAAAGAAATTATTTTTTCAAATATTTTCTTCAAAAAAGACAAGAGATCTAAGAGGATTACTATACACTTCTTTCATTTCACAAAAAACACATGTTATTTTTTAATTGGTTTACAAAGTATGCACATAATGTGTTATTCATGGCCATTCAAAAAATTTGTTTCCAAAAAGTCTACAAATCTTCTTACTTAGAGAAAAGCCAAAGAATGCACTACTTTAGATGGCCAAGTCATAACGTTAGAACATCTACCTCTTAGATAAGTCAAGATAGTCTATGAACAAAATCCTTCTGAACTAACCCTTTACAAAATTTCTTAGGAATTAGATACTCATGAAAAACTTTCCAAAATGATTATCCAACAAAACAAATTTTCCAATACCCATCTCCATACCATAGCAACTCAATTGAATTGTATAAAAAATCAAATTCAACAAACTACTATTTAAAAAATTGTTTCAAAAACTAAAACTAATAAAATCAAACATCCTATTTTCAAAACTTTTCAAACTCCAAAACTAGAGAACCTTTGGAAAATAAAAGACCTATTCATCTAAGAAATCAAAAACAAAACTAACCTTCTTAGAACCATCCTTCTCTTCTAAAAGAAAACTAGACCAAGATTCTTCTGAACCTCAACCTACCAAATCATCCTTACAAGTTTCTAAACCATAAATCAACCATCTTTTATGGTCAAAACCTGTCTCTAGATTCACTATCTTGGACCCTAACCTTGAATACAGACCTAAAGAATAATGTCTCCAAACAGATGAATTCCAAACCACTACCTCTTTATAAAACCAATATTTTTGGAATTCTCTAACCCTAACCTACTTTTATTCCATTTATGGTTTGTATAATCTTGCTAGTATATGTACAAGTCTTTGTTACAAAAAGATTTTCCAATTATTCAAAAAATTTCTAGATAAGACTTTAAAAAATGAGTTTTACCTTGGTTATACAAAATTTTTCTCAAATATTCATATCAAAATTTGAATTATTTCTATATATCTTAACAACTTCTCATCTGTTTTGTAGGTATATGGAAAGTTTCATAAATATTGAAGGATTCTATATAAAAACATTTTCTTCAAAAACCAATTTTTCATTCAAATATGTACAAAATAAAAAATTAGAATTTGATTAATAGTGCCTTCTTGATAATTTTTAGGTATCAAGAAGAAAAAACTCTAATTTTCTACATGTTATGAATGCATTGGCAAAATATTTCTTTACAAATCTCCAAATTTTTTATTATAATTACTATTGCATTTCTAAGGGTATATTATTGGGAATATTTTCTAAATTTTCCAAAATTCAAAACCAAATTTATTTGCACCCTAAAATTCAATATAAAGGATATTATGATTTATAAAAAGCTTGGGGAGCATATAGGAAATACATAGAACCCATAATTTTTTATAAATACTATAGTTTGTTGAGAACTAACTAAAATGCCTATTGCATAAAACCCAATGGTTATGGATAAAAATCCCATAAAAAACCTCATAACTATTGGAAAAGTTTTTGAAACTTCATTTGCATCATCTTTTAGTTCAAATCTAGAACAAGAAGAGAATATATTCCAAAATTTTCCCAAAAAAAAAAATCTCTCTACAAAATTATAGGATTACATTGATGGTCTCAATGGTCTCATTAATTAGCTAGAATCACTCAAAGAGACAATAAAAAATCTTATAGGCCTGAGTGAGTTAGCTTTGGAATATTCAAAACTCATGAGTGCATCCATAAGTGAAACCCAACATTTATCTCCTATTGAGATAAATGAAATTAACCACAATTGATTTTTCTTCTTTCCTAATACTTTTTATCATCATTTTCAAAACTATGACAATATAATTTTCCTTTTCAATGAAAAAAGATAAGAACTTCTTAAAAACACTTTCATTACAATTCAAAAATTTAATTGTTACCTTTCTAGAGGAATTCCAAGGTATTATAGTTTGGTGTGAAACTAGTTATTGCCCACCAAAAGAAGGATCAAACTATTAGCTATAACTCTAAAAATGTATGCAAATTCCATTGGAAAGAATAACATGCTCTTATCGATTTGAATTCTCAATTTACAAAGTCAATATTGATTTAAAGTTCTATAAGCCCTGCAAATTTGAATACTTAGAGATGACTCCCTAATTGCTTATTGATCATGGAATGCTAAAGCAAATTATTTTCTCTGATCCAAATTAGTTTAACTAAGTAGGCAGAAAAATAGCATCACTCATATTACAATTGATGGTTAGTGAAGATCTTTATGTCCAACTAAGGATATAATCCAAATTAGTTTAACCAAGTAGGCAGAAAAATAGCATCACTCATATTACAATTGATGGTTAGTGAAGATCTTTATGTCTAACTAAGGATATAATCTTTACTTCCAAAATACATAAATGGAATTGCACTAACCAAACATGTGATGACCATGCATGGCCAAAGTTATTGCAAACCCAATCTCCCCAAACAAGGTATCTGAGATTGCTTAATTCCATTAACGTAATAGATACAAAATTGAAGGTCTAAAATACTAGCAAAAAATTAGTTCATTTAGTATCAACAACAAATACTTAGTTTAGTTATAGAAGATTCCATCCAAAAGATCTACATGGAAAGATATTGTTTACATCAAGTTAATTTCAATATAAATACTTGGTATACTGAATTAGTACAAATACTACAAAAATCACTAGAAGGAAGCTCTTGACAATGACTTATCAAATTTTCTAAATGATCCAGAGAATTAAGATGATCCAATTGATATTGATGATTTGGAAAATCTAGTACGTGATGAAGGATGTAACGAAAGGATGACATTCATCAAACTCTAACATCTCTTTTGTTGGCCTTAAAAAAAAAAAAAAAACCTCCAAACCACTAATTTATAAAAGTAACTTTACAAAAGTATCTTTTGACAATTTTTAAGAAAGAAAGCTCGTGATTGGTAGCTCTATAAAAGGACAAAATAACTTTTGGTAATTTTAGACAAAGTGCTCGTGATTATCAGCTTTCCAAAAAGTAAAAGTATCTTACAAAAAGAAAAAGTGACTTTGCCAACAGAAGATGCCAACTTTACAAAATTCTAAAACCACTTTTAAAAAAGAGATTCCATGTATCTACTCCAACCTTCCAACTCTTTAACTATAAAAGGGAGTTTATATAAAGTTTAAGGGAGGATTCTCAGAATCTCATATACCAATCTTTAAATCCTCTCCTCTTTCCTTTTTGTATATAGTCTTCCTCTTTCCCTACTCTATAAATCTCCTCTTTATACTACTTAACTTTTCAATAAACTTTAAATTTTTGAAAGCTTATGTTGCTTTGGAAAAGATATCCCATTTGTCTGCTCCAACCTCCCATCTTTTTAATTATAAAAAGGAGCTTAAACAAAGTTCAAGATAGGCTTCTCAAAATCTCATTTACCAATCTTTAAATCGTCTCCCCTCTTCCTCTTTATATCTGGTCTTCCTTTCTTGCCACCCTATAAACCCCCTTTCTATACTACTTAAGTTTTCAATAAACTTTAAGTTTTTCAAAGCTTGTGTTATTGTGCACCCTGTATTGGTATTAAAGCCTTTATCAATTATTTTTATTGCATTAAAATATAAGGTACATTCTGTATTAGTTTGATTTATATTTTTGCATTGTGATATCAAGCACATTACATTTCTAAGTCATTTGCCTATAGCTCATTTGGTTGTGTTTACTTATTAAGACTAAGTTGTGTCGTTAGAGCATTGTGAGACACTTTGAGTGCTTTATGTAATGTAGAGAATATACTGTGCCTAAGCCCCAATTCTTTAATAAGAACTCAATCCTTTGTATAACTACTTCCTATTTTAATTCTTTTACCTCCAAGAGTTTTGAAAACCATGAAATAACTAACACTAAGGAGATTACTTTAGAAAACTTCAATAGAGGTATTGATAATTAAGAGATTCTAAAAGTTCAAAAAGAACAAATTTACAAAATTTCAAAACTCAATGTTTTAAAAAATGATTTTACAATCAAAATTAAAGAAAGAGATATTCAGTTTTCAAAACTTTTTGAGACTATTCATCTTCTTTCTAAAAAATCTTTACAAAATCATAAAAATAGGCATTACAAGTACAATCATATTGGTTTAGTACAAGTAGGTATCAAACCCTTTTCAAGTAGGCCAACTTTTAAAACTTGTTAAAAATTATTTCTTTTTTTATAAGGGGTTTGATTCCTACTTGTACCAAGCTAATATAAATGTACTTCTAATGCCTGTTTTGTTATTTTGTAAGGATTTTTTAGAAATAAGATGAATAATCTCAAAAGATTTTGAAAGCTAAATATCTCTTTCTTCGATTTTGATTGTAAAATCAATTTTGAAATTTTGTAAATTTGTTCTTTTTGGACTTTTGAAATCTCCTCATCATTAATACCTCTTTTTAAATCTTTTAAGGTAATCTCTTTGTGTTGGCTATTTTATGGTTTTTTAGAACTTTTGGAGGTAGAAAAATTGGAATAAAAAATAATTTTATAAAAAATCGAGTTCATATTCAATAATTAGGGCTTAGGTATAGTATATTTCCTATAATCCACAAGCTCTCAAAGGCTCTTACAATGCCTTAGCAACACAATCCAATCTTAATAAGCAAACATGACCAAATAAGCCATATCCAAACAACTAAAAAATTTAATGTGTTTGACACTACAATGTAAAAATATGAATCAAACTAATACAGGATGTACCTTATGTTTTAATGTAATGAAAATAATTGAAAATGACTTTGATACCAATACAAGGCATGATAATCAAAGTACCAAGCTAATATATATGGAAGGAAGAATTTTGTGAAGAAAAGGAAAAATGGAAAGAGTCTTTTCTCCTTTGTAGAGGGTTCATATTTGGTTTTGAACAAATCATAACTTTCTGAAAACTTTTCGAATAAGAATATCTAGAGTAAAACCAAAATAGTTTCACCATTATTTGAATCAGTTGGGAATTTTGGTAGGGTTGATTTTGGTATCAAAATATAATAACTATTATTGACTACTTTTTTGGTTTTAAAGGAAAAAGGTATTATACCAGGTTTGTTGATAATCCCAGTATGAAATGGTTTGGGAATGGTTTGCTTTAGTTTTAAAGGAAAAAGAAAAGATTTTAAGTTTTGATAGGTTTGATCCCTTTTTTTTAAAAGAGATAATTTATAATATATAATAGGTTAAATAAAAAGGGTCAATATGAAATTTGTCAAGGTATAAACGTTTGAATTTGATTGACTTTGTTATATCAAGAATGATTGTTTAATAAGCTTAAGGTTTGGAAAAATCTTGGGGCTTAAAGTACCATTTAGAGGGAAAAAATTTTAAGATGGTAATACAAGGATTTTTATTATAGAATCTAAGTTTCATGTCAAATAAATTTTAGAAATGATTTTTTTTCAAAATATTTTGAAAAAGGTTTTAAACTTTTATTAAGGTAGAAGTTAATACTTTACCTCTGTCGTCTTCTTTGTAGAGTTCTTACAAGCTAGATAAACCTTGAAGTATTGCAAAGACATTTGAATTTTTGTATATATTTTTCCATTTCTATTTTTGGATTTGGAGTTGTTTTTTAGGAGTTTTGGAAGATTAGGATTCCTAGTTGTGTTTTAAGGATTTACCTTCTTGGTTAGTCAATTGTTCAATTCAAGTTCTTATGGGTAAACTTAATATAGGTTTTGGATTTTTTTTTTTTTTTTGGATTGGCTCAAGGGTTTTGGAGTAAAGGTTGTACTTTCCTTTGGGTTTTATATAAGGGCATACAACAATTTCAAAATCAAATGCAAAGATGATGACTTGCCAATGAGTAAAAATTTGTTTTAGTGCTATGTTTTGAACATTTTCTTGTAAAATTTCTATTGTAAACTAGCATTCAATGTGTAAAATAAATGTTTGATTGATTAAATCACTTTGAAATTTTGCAATACACATTACAATGGATAAAACTCTTTTTTTATTTTGGAATAATTGCTTTGACAATCATTACAATGTGTAGATGCAAATTGCATGATTTGTTTCTTTCCTTCTTTGACTTGTTTGAGAATACCTCTATATCCCATATCAAAGACATTCGTTTCTACACTTTTTTGAAGTGAAGGGTTTGCAAGATAAATCCAAGGAATTTCATGGACTAAGATTTTAATATATTGGACAAGAATAGTATATTAAGGAGTCCAAAGAGTCAGGTTTTTCTTAAGACGATCATGGAGGGGTTTTGCAATGCAATTTATGTTTGGAATGAAATTTAAAACATAATTGAAACTACCTAAAAATCTTTGAAGTTAGGTTTTTCTGTGATTTTGTCAAGAAACTTATCCGCAAAAGAGAGGACTTTTCAATTAGAGTAATGGTTCCCTGAGAAATGTAATGTCCAAGGAATCTCACTTTGATTTGGAATAAAAATATATTAGACTAAGATATCACATGTCCATTGTGTTTATCAATATAGAAAAACATTGTAGTTGTTTAAAATGTTGTTCAATAGAGTTTAAAAAGATTAAAATATCATCAATATAAATAAGAATCAATTTTGAATATGGTTAAAAAATATCATTCATAATTCTTCGGAATTATAAAGGGGCATTTTTCCAATTAAATGGCATCATATTCCATTCGTATTGACCAAATGGAACAATAAAGGTTGTTTTGTACTTATCTATTGTAAAGGTATTAATTTCTTTGGATGCAAATTTAGAAGATAAGATTAGGAATTCAACTGTTTGGAGAGTTACTTCATCTGAGTAATCATAAGGGTTAGAATTAGAATTGGAAATGTTTTAAAGGATAGTTTTTAGTTTGGAAATAGTTTTCGGCTCTAAATGTACTTCTTGGATTTTTTTTTATTGAATTTATAGTATTTGGATATATGTCCTTTCTTTTGGCATTTGAAACATATAGTCTTTGAGAGGGGTTTTTGAGGTAAAAGGTTTTGATTTTGGTTTAGACTTGTATTCCCAAATCTTTTTAGGTTTGTTGTAATAAGTTTGTTTGTTAGTTATTTTTGGGATTTTTTGAAAGTATAGTAAGATTTTGTATAAGGTTTGTTATACTTTTTCCTATTAAGCTTTGAGGGTTTTAGAATTCGTAGATTAAATTTTTTACAGAAGGTTCCAATTTCAAAATGGGATTGTTTCATTTTTCATTTAAGGTGTTTTTAGAGTTTGAGGTTTTGGTAGATTTGTAATCCTTGTTATTAGGTATTGAAGTTCCCAACTTTACCATAGGATCTACTAGTTTGTGATACTGAGAGGGGGTGAATCAGTATCACCACAATTTGCAATTTGCAGGAAAGTGAACAACTTCAATCTCTTCTTAAAAGAGAACTTTTTCTCAGATTCGACTAAGGTAGATCTATTGCTACCTACTAATCACAATAGTCCCCAAAGTCACCTTTTAGACACCTTGCTTAATAGACAATTCGGATGTTCTTGTTTAGGTCTTCGTTAGGTTATGGGTTGGCTGATACTTTAGCTGCGTTCACAACTTAATTCAAAACACAAAACGTAAAGCAAATTAAGGACACACGAGATTTACGTGGTTCCGTCAATGTGACGTACATCCACAGTGGTAGGGACTCTCCCTTATCGAGACTATCCACTATACTTGAGAATTCCAGTTACAATGGATGTCTTAATCTTCTGCTCCTTTCACTATTACAATTACTAAGCAAGTACAATACAAAGAGTGTCACTTACTGTATCTACCCTTCGTCTATCTCGTCTTGCCTTTGTTGAATTGAAAGGCTGCTCTACTGCCGCTTAGAAGTTCACCGTAACGCTCTCTAACCTCTCTTGAAGAAATCTAGAAATACGTTGAGTTCTTTCCGATGCTTCACCAAATTCCTTCTCTAGGTTGTCTCACACGGCTCCTGCTTTCATCGTCTCATGGTTTCACAGCTTGCACTCAAGCTTCTAGTCTACCATTTCACGTCTCATGGCCTGCCCCACGCTTCTGATCAGTCACACTGTTGCATGTTCTGGTCTCACGCTTCTGGTCTGCCGTTTCACGTCTCTTGGCCTGCCTCACGCTACTGGTTTTTCTGGTTCACGTCTCTCGCCCTGCCTAACGCTTCTAGTCTGTTGTCTTCTCTTCCGGGTGGTCTCACGAATACTAGGTCTGCTATCTTCTCCTTCGAGTGGTCTGTTTCTTATTTCTCCTCTTGCTGGTTGTGCGTTTCTGGTTTGCTTGCAGGACGTGTTTCTGGTTTCCTTGCAAGAGGCATTTCTGGTTTCCTTGCAGGATGTGTTTCTGGTTTGCTTGCAGGAAGCGTTTTTGGTTTGCTTGCAGGAGGTCGCACGTTCTGGTTTTCTCTCCCGGTGGTGACGTTTCTGGTTTGCTCTCCTAGTGGTGTTGTTTATGATCTCTTGTCATGCTGCTCTCTCTTCCTTTTGGCCAGTTGCTGTAGGGTTGCTGTTTTTTTCAATTGTGTTGGCCCTCTGCCCTAGTTTTGTCTTCCAAGGCCTTTATATACTCTCTTCCATGAAACCCTAATAGGGCTTACATGGCAGATTTACGTTCTTTCCCTTACACAGCAGATTTACTTTCTTGCCCTTCAATGTGGCTTTACTTTCTTGCCCTTCCATGTGGCTTTACTTTCTTGCACACTTAACCCTAGTTGACAACAATTACAACCCATACAAGACTGTGGGAACAACAGGTATAATTGATCAATTCTTCATAAGTTAATCAATCATAAGGGATAGGGTTTCCATAAGTGGTTTTAACAGTTTTTCTAATTTTTTCCTTTAATAGAGTTGGAAGTCTAGTAAGGAATTTTATCTTTCTAGAAGGCTTGGTTTAAGTGTTCTTTATGCTTGTCTCTTGTAAGGAAAGTCTTTTTGTAGTTTTGGAACTCACTAAGTTTCTTACATCTAAGATTTGTAAGTAATTCAACATTTTTGTTTCTAAGATGGGAGGAATCTCTGATGAAATGTAGGGAAATGGTTAAGATAAGAAAAGGTACAACTTCTTTTAAAGTGTTACTTGAATTATCGAGGATGAGTAAATTGTCTTTTGTGGTTTGAATGGTTCTAAGGATTTTATCTTGCTGGTCACTAGTAAGATGGTAATCCCACTAGCCTTTGAGTTGTCTTGAAAATCTTGTTATAAAGAGTTCAACAATAGCTTTGTCTAAAGTGTTATTATGGGTTTTGTAAATGTTAGCTACCATAGTCATTTATTGTAAAAGACTAAGGATGTTGTATTCTAATATGCCATCAATATTCCATTTGTAAATAGAAAAGGCATTAAACTTGTATTGGTTCAATGTGTTTAATTATTTCAAGGTCAAGATTTGGAACTATGAGTTTAAATATGAGTTTTGGCCGAAAAAAAGTGATTGATTTGGGGTTTATAGGCTTATAAGGATGATTTGGAAGGTTAAGGTTCAATTTCAGAAAACTCTGGTTCTGGGTTGTTTCCCAAAATATTGATTTTCTTTTTCACATATGAAAAAGATGGTTCTAAAGAGGCTAATTTTTCTTTGAGTGTTTAGATGAAGGGATCTTTTGTTTTTTTAGGTTAATTTGAAGGTTGATATGGTTTGAAAATAATATGTTTAATTTTATTGGTTTCAAGTTTTGAAATGGACTTTTGAATATTATTTTGATGAATTTGGTTTTCAATACAATTTAATTGAGTTCTTATAGTATGAAGATGGGTATTAGAAAAATTATTTTATTGGATAATAATTTTGGAAAGTTTTTCAAGAGTATCTAATTCTTGGGGAATTTTGTAAAGGGCTAGTTCAATATAGAAAAACACTGTTGCATGTTGATGGAAAGTTTTTCAAGAGTATCTAATTCTTGTGGATGTTATGACTTTATAACTTGGTTATCTGGAGTAATCTATTCTTTGGTTTGGCTACAAAAAGTAATAAGATTTATAGACTTTTTGGAAATAGATTTTTTGAAAAGCCATGAGTAACAAATTTGAGGTGCAAGCTTTGCAAACCAATTAAAAAATAATATGTATTTTTTGTGAAATGAAAGAAATGTATAGTAATTCTCTTAGATATCATGTCTTTTTTGAAGAAAATGTTTGAAAAGATAATCTCTTTTTGTAGCATTATGAGGTGCATAAAAATCATCATGCAAAAGTATTTTGTCAAGTTCAAAATCCTTTTGTACAACATGCAATTCATTTGTAATGCTTTTTGTAATTACAAATAGAGTTAGTGAGGTTAGATTCTTAAAGGTTTATATAAATAAAATGAGGAATGTTAATATGATAATTTACTATTTGGAATGAAAGACTTGGAATGTATGAGGTAGAAAATCTTGGAGATTTTGAAGTAAGTTTGTGGCAAAAAGAATGTTGGAAACATGTCTTAGATTTATTATAAAAAAATGGAAACTTCATCAGTAAATTTGAAACTTGTAGATCCTTTGTTAAAAGTTAGGACTACTTTTTCTTCTTGGAATTGGTCTATTTTAGAAAATTTTGTATTTGGTCCAAACTATTTTGGAGGCTAAGGTTTAAATACTCTTTTAAAGATTTCAAGGATCCAATCTTCAAAAAGGGTAATGTCCTTCCATTGGATAAATTTGGTGATAACCATGTTTGAACAAGAAAGGTCTGTTTGTAAGAGAATTATGTCTCCTTTTTGGGATTAAAACTTATGTTTAACTAAAATGCAAAATCATAGTTTTGTAATGGATTTTGTAAATTGATGCAACCGAAATTGATTCTTCTAGTATATTGTAATTATGCATTTTGATTTGTAAAACCATGATTTGTAAAATATTTTTGTCAAATAAAGAAACAATGAGATTTGGATAGCAATTGAAAGAAATAGGTTTGCTATAAAGGCTAGACTTTAGGGAACTAAAAAGAGAATCTTAAAAATTTGTAAATATCCAAAACTCTTGAAAAACAACTATATATCCAAAAATGTATGGTGTAAAATATTTACAAAACTTCATAAATTCTTACAACATTTCAAGGTTTATTTACCTTATAAGAACTTTATAAAAAAGACAACACAGGTAAAGTATTAGCTTCTTTCAAAGCTTGTGTTGTTGCATGCCTTGTATTGGTAATTATTTTCATTGCATTAGAACATAAGGTACATTCTGTATTAATTTGACTCATATTGGTTCCAAATTTGTTAGATAATGATAAAATGTATCATAATAATAACTCATAATTAATCTTTTAATAATTCAAATTTAGTCTTGATACTAAATCTTAATTGCATTGAACCACTAATTTATGATTTTTAAATATGGAATTATATAAGGCAAAATAAGGTGACAACTAAAGTCATATATTCTAGTATATACATTAAGGCTATAAACATGACATCGTAATATTCTAGGATTAAATCTTTTTGTAACCAATCATTATCCCTTCGCCAAGTTGCATGGAAAGAAGTTGCACAAATGTTCTTGGCCTCCCTCCAAGATTACAATTTCCATTATCAATGATAGGGATCTTAGTTAGGGGTCTAGCTATTACTTAGACTTAAGCTTAAGGGTTTACAAAATAAAAAAGAGCTAGGACCAAAGGTGTGCTTTATTGTAAACATTCTCTTGTCCAAGTTAGTCTCATGTTCTTCTTCTTTTTTCCTCTTTAGGAATGCTCACCTTCTTTTCTTCTATTTTGTTAGTGTCAAAATTTAAATAAAGGCACCTTCTCCCTTTCTTGAAAAAAGGACATGGTCAAAAATCATTACATTCAATGAAATTTCACATAAGCCATTATTCTTTAATTATTAAACCTTTATCAAATTTTGCTTAGTAAGCCACTTTCATAAGACCGAAGTACTAAATGCTAATGTAGTTATAATAAAACTCACAATTTAGAGGGTTTATCAAAAGGGTTTTTTTTCTATTTATTATCTTAAAGTCACTAAGTATCTATACATTTATCTTGATGATTTCAAAATGAAATTTATCAAAAAAGGGAAGAGTTTTCATCTTTTATAGCTCACAAACCAATAATTCTTCCTTTAAACTAAAAGGTACAAAGTAATAGTATTATATGTTTATGGGAAAAAAATCAATAAGTTAAAAAGTACAATTTTCTTAATCGTTCCTTTAATTGGAACTGTGTTTCGAATATTAACTATATTTGATACTTGATAATATTCATGATGTGTCGTGTTGTTTTAGACATAAAATAATTGATATTCCATAATCTGAAAGGTACTATTTTCTTAATAATTCCTTTAATGGGAATCGTGTTTCAAACATTAGTTGTATTTGATACTTGATTTTTAGAAACAAAATGGTTGATATTTGAAAATATTGTACCTTATAAGTTAAAAATATTTATTAAAATTCTTAGTTGCATGCATGTTATTCTTAATTTTCATATATATTGTCTTATTTTGTATAATTATTAAAGTAGTATCAAGCTGCCTAAAACCCACCACTTTACCATTAATATAGTGATTTATCAAATTTTTACATTTTAATTAGTTCTAGTTTAATAATTTGTCAGATAACTACTAACATTTTGGTTTATGAATGATCTATAAGTTAACTTAAATAGACTTGTTTACATTCTTACCATTTATACATAAGTATCAAATACTAAATTAAAGAAAAAAAACATTCATTTAAATCACCTAGTTGGTCAATTGCCTAATCCTAGTAAGGTAAGCCTTATTCTCTTGTGCTCTTTAAGAAGAATAGCAATATCTAGGGGTGCCATGATTAGGGGTAGAGGAGTCATTAGACATTTCTTAAACTCGTCTAAGTCTTTAGAGTAGGAAGACTCAAACGTCGCAACTTCTTCTAGTTATAAGGACCTAAGTGAGCTAAGGAATTTTACTATTCTAGTTTTAACATTATATTACCTTGTACTTATGTTGGCTTTTATGGATATAGGTGATGAGGTAAAAGAAGAACCTTAGGACTTGAAAGGTCTCATGGCAGACATAAAAAGGAGTTAGATGAAGTCCCACTTGGTGGGCCTCATTTTCACTGAGCCTTTTAGACTTATTAATATGGTTCAATAAAGCATTAAGAAGTTGCCCCATAGGGAAGAGCACAGGGATGACCCTATCAATATAATAGGGCAAACTAAGGGTTTAAGCCTTATTCCTTGAAGGGGTAAACTCTAAGTAAGGAGAAATAAGAATTTATTGCCCCTAAGTAGTAGCATAAAGGTAGCTAAAAGGAAATTGTTGTGAATGCTCACTTACTTTAAAGGCTTCCATCTCTATCATCCATCTAGATAGGGCTTTATTAAGGAAAAGGCCTTAGATTGAGGATAGCCATAACTTATAGACATTTAAGGAAGTAATCTCTTTTATAGCCCTCTATATGATAATAATCCTTATGCTTGTTACATTATCATAGTCATTAAAGTGCAATCCCCGCTTATGGAATTGCTTGAAGCTAGGGGAGCAATTCTTGATGATGACACAATTGGTAGTGTTAAGTCTATGGTCTATTAGCTTTCAAAATCCTTTAAGGAGATGAAGAAGAAAGTGAAAGGGCACCTTTAATCCAATTAAGTTGATCAAGACAAGTTTTCATGCTTAAAGGATAAGGAAACTAGTTTCCAATACACGTGTAAACAACTTAGGAAAAAAAAGGCAGCCAAGCCCTTTAAGGAGATGAAGGATAAAATTGCTAAGAAGCATCCCATTTTTTCTTCACTTAACTCTTTTGTTGTATCCATAGAGAAACTATCAGAGGTTGAGTAAAAATTTTATACTGACATGGAAGCCTTTTTCATGAAGGTTAAGGTTAAGTTTTAAAAGGAAGTGGGTAAGCTAAAATATTAAATCAAGTAAGGGTTAAATCAAGCTAAAACATTAAAAAGGGAAATCAAGACATATTGCCAACTGCACGAAACATCCATGGTGAATTGAGACTTTAGTGAGTGTGCTTTATAATTTAATCACAGTCTTTGAGAGGATAAGGTTCCATAGAGTCTCTACCTTTTGTGATTGTCATTTCTTGGTGCTTATATTAGCTAGAGTTTGAGTCTAGCTCCACTTACTCTTATTGCTTCTTTGATTTAGGTGTTTCTTAAGTCCATACCTAAGGTTACTTTGTTACAATATATCAATAGACCTAGCACCTAAGTATTCACTAAGGTTAATAGAAATAGTTGACTTGTTGGAGCACTATTTTTTTTTTTTGAGTTTTTGTATTACTTTTAGTTTTTTCTTTTTTCTTAAAGTTCCTTCACTCAATCTACTTGTGCTACCTTGCCTTAAGTTATTTGCAGCTTGAATCCTCAAAACCTTATAATGTGAGGTTATTAGTTTTTCATAATTCTTTTCAAACATTATGGTTTTATAATTTCATGCTCAAACTTTTCTTAATTTCTTGTTTTCTAGATCTTTCCTTAATACTCCTTGATTTTAGTTTGCTAGTTTGGCTATTGACACCATTTTCACATTCCTTTTCTAAGAATATTAAGTTCTATGTTGTTTATAAGATTCCTAATTTGGGCATGTTAAGCTTTACCTTGCACTTTTTGGGGTTTATGGTTGAACTTATCCATTCTAATGGTTAAGTTCAATAAATTACTCGATTGAGAACCTCATGCTCTCTTTATGTTCATTGTGGGCTCCAACATTGCTCATCAAGTGACCAAATAACTTATGCATTTTTAGGCTTTAAATTAGCTTTAAAATTTGTGCATGATTTATTTCTTATAATTGAGGCCACCTAATCTCCCACTAATTGGTATCTATATAGGATTTCTTTACTAATGAAGGTCATTTATAAATTAGGCGTTCCTTATAGTTTGTGGTACACATCCTTGCAAATCCCTTAACACTTTCTCATGCATATTTTCCCTTTTTAGTGTTAAGTAAGGCTGCCTATTATCAACCCTTTAAACATGACAATACTTTTCTCTTGGGACTAACCTTTTAAGATTGATGTAGATTACCTTTGTATTTCTAAGATAAATTACCCCTTTTTATAATTGTCTTAAGATAAACTATCACTTGTCATTAATGGTCATACTTTACCAAGTACCTTGACTGGCTAGTGAAATTAGCATTAGAGGGGGAGCAATTGAAGTCTTTCTTTAGTCTTTCTTGTCATGCTTATCACAAGGTAAGGTTTCATTATGCCTATCCTGTCATTAATCTCTTGGTCATCTAATGAACAACAACAAAAGAAAAAGCACTATATTACAAGTGACCACACACTTGAAGGGCATGCATTTCTTGTGCACCTAAGTAAGAAGAGATAAACCCTCCCTTATTTATGAACCCTTCTCTTTAACTATCCATATCATTCAATCATTTGAGGAGATAATTCACCCTTAAAGAAAAAGGACTAGGTAATGTAGTGGAATGTTGAAATTGGAAATATTGGAAAAGGGATTATTCAAATTAGATTTTTAAACCCTTAAAAAAAGCCCTATAACTTCTCAAAAATGTCTCAAAAAGCCTATAATGCTAAGGACACATGGTATCAATCCTACTATTTCTTTCAAAACTAGTATCTTTACTTCCTTCACAATGGGATGTGCTTATTAAAAATATGTCACATCCCATAATTTTGAAAAATCAATAAAAGAACTAGTTCAACATCAAACAACCTAATGTCAAATAGTCAAAGAAAAAAAAGAGGTCATCATAACCCTCACCTTAGAGTAGCCAAAAGTTTCAAGAAAAATAAATCAAAAGATGGCTTAGTCCCAAAAAGCTTGATTTCAACTTATCATTAAATGACTTGAAACCAAGTAAATCATCCTAAAAATGCTGAAGCACCACAACAAGGATTAACTGATGGGTAACTTATTGCAACCATTCAACTCATTGCAATCCAAAGTTTCAAGAAATAAGAGTCAAGGAATAGCTTAGTCTTAGCAAGCTTATCCTTGGCTTGAGTTCATTTAAATCTTGAGGTAATTCACAATGATCTTGTGTCTATATGAGTTAATGACTAATGATGAGCCTAATTATCAATATAGAAAAAGAGGATAATAGGTAGATTGCCTTGAGGTTAAAATAAGAAAGAAAATAAACATCTTTTTTTAACACATTCACACAAAATCATTACAAAAAACTTGAAAATTTTATCACAATAAGGAAAAAGTAATGAAAGATAGAGTTAAACTACCACTTTTCTCTCAAAAAATCTCAAGTAAAAGTATTGAAATCTAAAAGAAACTCAATATTTATACTTTTGGCTTGAGGATATCCCTCATTTCACCTTTATGCGAGGCATTCTTTATGCCTATGATCATACATGCCAATCATAAACCCCTTAGCCTTATCTCATAACTTTGTTGTGACCTCCTTCTGAGCCTTTTATTTGGCTTTATTGATGGCCTGTTCTAGTGAACTGGTTAATGGCTACACTTTTAAAAAAAAAAAAACAAGTGCTCTCTTTTTAAGCTCCCTCTAGCTTGTTAAATAGGGATTAGAGCTTGTCCTTCAACTCAACATTCCTTCTCATCAGAGCTTAAAAGTCTTTAAAGGCAAGACATAAAGGGTCTAAACAAGCAACCTCTCATGTTTTAGCTAGTAACCTCTCATAATTTAGCTAGCAACCTTTCCTTTAGCCTTGCATTTTCCAAGGAAAGATTCTCTAGCTTGCATAGGAGCTCCTTTATCTTCTTCCTTAATTCCATATGCACTTTCCTTAGCTTGCCACCATTTACAATGGACTCTATAGCAACATCAAGTCCTTTCCCTCTAAGTTTCTTTTTATTTTAACCATTTTAGCCTAAAGTCTTTTATCATCCTACTCAAGTCTTTTCCTTATGCAATTAAGCCTAACTTGCTCTTGGCTTAGACCCTACATGATGTCAGCACCTTAACTAATCAAGTTAATGAGATAAACTCTAACATAGTTCATCTCTCTCATAAACTCATGCCTTAAAGCACCACATATAGGTGATAGACCGAATGGGAAAAAGTCATCCCTCCTAACAAATCTAAATTAAAATTGTTGGCACCTTAAAGATACAATTACTGATAATCATGTCCCTAGGTTCATCTTTTATGAACTTGACATAGGGCAATAAAACGAAAGGATTATGATGAATGGTAGAATAAGTACTTTTGACACCACACATAAATTTGCTTATTAAGGGGATTGTGAGGTCGAGCCTTAAAATAAAAGTCCTTCATAGGCTAAAGGGCTACAAGCTCTTGACAACAATCCTACCAATCCTATGAACCTTCTTAAACCCTAATACAGCAAATCCAAAAGCCTTTCTTATTTTCTTGCACTTTAAAAGACAATATGCTTTAAACTTCCTATGGTTAACATCTTTTCCACCATCAAGATCAAACTTGTCTTTACCTTTCTTAGCCTTTGATGGCCTTGGTGTAACTAAACAACCTAATAGAGTCCACTCATTTATATCATTAAAAAACTCTTCTCCCACAAAATGGTCCTTAAGCATCTTTAGTTGATATTAAATTTCCTTCTTATTCAGAGTCAAAATTAGGTGATTAAGAGTTGGCTTCTACATTAACCACTAGTAAGACAATTCACATACAAGTTTGGCTAAACATATATAAAGTGCGAAGGATACCCAAAATCCTTATTGGGAAAGCCTTCCTCTATCTTGGCTCAAGTTCTCTTTGAGATGGAATAAGTAAAACCTTTTATCTTATCTAAGTTAACCATCTATACACCTACAATGTCTATTAGCACAACACTTGAAAAGGGAAAGATAATTAATTATATAAAACCAAAATGCTTATCAAGTACTGTTAATCATTAGGGGTAATATGCCTAGGCACAACTTGAAGTATTGTAAGGCTCTAACAAAGGGTAACACTCTCCCATCAGCACACTGTCATAAAAGAAAGAGAAGCAACCCTCCAGAACATTGCAAGCCCTTTTTGATTCCATTAGTATCAAAATATCATACTTTAGAGGGGAAACAACCCTCATAGCATCGATAATATCCTAAGAGACCTTTAAGGTGAATGACTCAATGGTATAGTACTCCTCTCCTTAAAAGGAAATAGGCTTATGATTGACCACTTAGGTTTACTTGGCTATTTGCTTAATTTTAGCCAAAGGAAATAATGACTTTAAAAATGGCAAAGTGAAAGCATTAAAATCTTGAAATTTGGGGAGCAAATAGCAAAGCTAAGTAAACATGAGAATAATGCAAAGTGAACTTACCCCCAAGAGAGCAAAAACCATAAATAGGTTGGCTTTTTAAAAGTTATGCAAGAATAAATGTTGGCAAATATCATTAAAAAACCTCAAGGGCCTTTAAAAGGTCCCTAACCATTACAAGAAAGGCTACCAAAAATTCAAAGATTTTCAGAATTGGTGTCATGTTAGTTTTTGTTCTTTTAGTAATTTATCACTTCATCAAGCTCTTATGGTACGAATCGAAGATTTATGTCAGATAATTAAGAAAAAACTTTGATTTCAAGACATATTGACTAATATAAATCTCTAGTTATGCATTTTATTGGTGAAATTTCTTTGATTTTTTGGTTTTATAAGTTGATATTTATTCTTCTTTATTTCATAATCACTCTATATAAAAGAATTAATTGAAACATAAAAACCAATCCCACTACTTATTTTAAACTAATATTTTTAAGTCATATGGGTTTGATATAGGTGGTGGTACTAAAGTTTTTCAATGACTAAAAGTTAGCTACGGTAAGGTGAATTTTGAGATAAGTCTTCTTTTACACTTTTCTTATAAGTTTCTAATTTCTAACTTTTCGTTTTTTTTTTTTCTTAATCATCTAACAAACCTTTATCACTATATTGTCAATTTGTTTTCCTTTTAATTTTATCAACTATGCCTATGAGTTTTATTCCATAGTTCAAGTTCATTATTGACCTTAAAAAAAGAAAAAAAAAAGCCACTAAAGTAAATAAAGTAAACAAAGTATGAAGAAAGTGTATGTAAATTCATTAATTGTATAAATATATTTTGTATAAAATAAAGTCACAAAATTACAATTTTGTAGGTAATATGGAAAAAGCAAACATTGGGAATTAGTATTTAAATTTTGTGTTACCTATTTGTCTTGCCTTATAGGCCTTAACTTTTTAATTACCAAAATATTGTTTTATTTACTTAATATTCATGAGTGTCATAATGAACATATATCTCAACAACCATAATCCATTAATTAGGTTATGTTTTAACTAGAGCCATATTATATTTTCTTAATAAATATCTTAAATTCATATAACATGTGGCCCAACATCATGCAAAAAAAAACTAATTGATTTTAAAAAATTCTTCAAGTTAAAAAGGCTTAGGTGACAATTTTTTTCTAATTTTATTGATATTAATAAATTTGATTTCAATTCTAAAAACATTAATAAAATTAATTTTTTTTTTCAAAAACTCAATAATCATAACTAAAAATTTAAACTGATTCTATCACTTTATTTTAATTACAGTTAATCACTTTAACCTAAATCTAAGCCTAAAAGACTTTAAATTAATTAAAATAATAATTATAGTTAATAACTTAAATCAATTTTAATTTCACTTAACTATTTTTTTAAAATTTAAATTAATTATAAAAGTAAACTTAACTTGATTGATTATGATTGGAAAGGGACTTAGTTAATCCTAAAGTTTCAAATTTTGTTATTGCTTTTCTCTTATTTATACTATTTGCTTTTCAGTTTTTACAAACTTAGTCTACTAATATCTTAAGTTAGGCTTTCATCCTTAGCATATGCATAAACTTTTTTAGATTTATCCTAATGCATTATTATTTACTACTTTTTACATCACAAGTAAAATATTAGTATATAAAATACATTTACGAGGGCATAAGTAATGACTTAAAGTTTGCACATAATTCATTGAAGTAACTCTTTGCATACCATTAATGAAATTAGTTATCCCTTTTAGCATATACTTTTTTTTTCTTTTTTTTATTTTATTAATATATTCATCTATTATTACTATAATTGACTTGATTGTTTTAGGTATTAAATTTATTTTAATATTATTTATTAGATATGTAAAATTAGTATAACACATAGTACAAACCAAATATATATAAATTTATATTGTTGAAATTAAGAAAAAAATTAATAATTTTTAATAAAATTTTAAAATAAAAAAATTATGTAATAGTATTTATATAATTTTAAGAATATTAAAAAATTCAAATATTAATTAAAATAAATTTTTTAATTATAAAAAAATTTAGTGGTAACACAATAAAAGTAAATACATATTGATATAATGTAATTTAATAAAAAATTTGTTGACTTAATTATATATATATATATATATTAGGATTGTGCATCCTGTGCAGCTCCAATTGTATTAAATTCAGCGTATTACTTATTTTTAAAAAGCTCTCCTATTAAGTAAAAGAAATAATTGTAATTATAAATCCAATTTTAGTTCATCATTTACTTCTAATTTTATTCAACCACTCAAATTCAAGAATACTAACTTTAAAACATTAATGGCCGGCCAAATAATACAATTCAAAAAATTTCTAGTAAAATAAATTTTTATTTACTCAATTAATCATTAAATAAAAAGAATAAAACATAAAATAAAAAAAAATTGACATGAACTCAATAGTATTTCAACTTAATTTAAAGTTTAATAAAACTAAAATTTTGACATCCACTCCGTTCTTCTTTTTATACTAAAAAAAAATCAAAATCATGCGTACTCAAACTCGCATCATTATTTATGTGTTTTTTTTTTTGCAATCAATGCAGCGAGTGAGCTCTATTCTGATTAATTGTATAAATATATGAGAATAATTCTTTTGGTTTTATTAAAAAATCTATTAAATCATTAATTTTTTTTTATTTTAATTTCATAAATCGCTTACTCCCTTCTTGGGAATAAAAATTTGGTCCCAGCCTCCTGCGACGAATGGCGTTGACGTCTTTTATCTCTACTTTTTTATTGTGTGTGATGCAAAATGAAAGGCATAGGGCAGGTGGCTCGGTGCAAAAGAAAAAGAAAAAGAAAGAAAATTATGCTGAAATATCCAAAACGAAAGGAATTGGACTTCGGCTGTCTTCCAAAGTAAACAAAAAGGTCACCCTTTACCGTGTCTTAATTTTCTTGTATACTGTCTCAGCACACGGTTTTACGAAACGCAGAAAAATCAAATCCCCTCTCTGTCGGGTTGCTACTGTGAAATTTGAGAGAGAAAAAGGAAAACAGAACGTATTGGAAAATCAGAAAAGAAAGAGAAGAGAAGAAAAAGAAAAGAGAGAGAGAGAGAGATGCAGCAGATAACAGGAACAAGAAGTGAGGTATTGGTAGCTTATCCTTCAACAGCAGCAGCAGCAGCAGCAGCAACCCTCAGATGTCCTGAATCTTTTAGGCTGCACAACCATTTCCCTTCCATCTCCTCTCTCTCTCCTTCCCTTTCCAAAGTACCTCTCTCTCTCTCTCTCTCTCTCTCTCTCTCTCTCTTTATCTTTCTTGTGTTTTTTCTGAGTCGTTGTAATTTGCATGTTGGTGTGTAAAGATATATGTCTTTGAGTGGTTTAACTGGTATTTGAAAGCGCCCCTTTTGGTATTTGAAAGCATGAATGAGATTTATAATGATTCATTTAGTAGGTTTTGCTTTGTAAGAATCCAATCCAATGCTTGGTTTCGCAATTTCCAGGGGAAGGCAGGAATCGCAGTTGAACATTCACCCTTTGGTGCGCATGACTTTTGAGTGATTAATGCTGATAGAAGAGCTCTGCTTTATCAGTTTTCTTCATTTTTCCTCTAATTGTATTTCTCACGGAGTTGATGGGGCTATCTTATCCCTTTCACTCTTGCAATCAAGAATTTCATACACAAAATTTGCTTCAACTCATTTTGATTATCACATTATAGTTGTTTTTATTCTTGCCACCATGTGGATTAACCCACTAACTGACCTGCCCTGTATCGAAATTTCAGAAATGGAATAATGAAGTGACTTTTAATGTGGCGATCCATATAAAACCACGTTCAATCTACCCTGATGGGAGGAAGTAGTTTACTCTGTAAACCATAAGCTTGTTGATAACTTTTTTTTTCTTTTCGTTTTTCTTTTCATAAAATTGGTTAGCATTCTTGGCACAGAAAAGTATGGCTTGAGTGTAGACCCCTGTTTTGGATTGGGTTGCTCCTTAGCTAATATTTTTCCTTCTCATTTCTCTTACATAATCTTTTCTTTTCTAGAGATGTCCCTCTTTTGGCCCTTCAAGGCTTGCTTCTGGAATGGATAAGTGCCGACCAAGAAGCCTAACTGTGAGAGCATCTGGGGATCCAAACAAAAATGTGGTTCCGGTTTCTCCTCTTGAATTTGAATCTCCAGTCGGTCAACTTTTAGCGCAAATATTGCAAACCCATCCACATTTGGTCCCTGCAGCCATTGATCAGCAGCTTGAGAATCTTCAATCAGACAGAGAAGCCCAGAGAGAAGTAACTCCTCCTTCTGAAGATGTCCTTTATAAGTTAGTTCTCCCATTCTCTGATCTTATTCATATTCTATTTACGGGCTTGATGGATACTGTGTAGTTTTTGCTTGGAAGCATCCAACCTTTTCATTATATTTCCAAGCTTTAATTCTAGACTTATGACTGAATTTTATCAATGTGGCTGAATTTTGTGGTTAAAGATGCAATATTGGGTACTTTCCTGTCATTTCTTGGGGGGAAAGGACAAGTTTGAGTCACTGGAAAAGATGCAAAAAATACATTGGGAATCTTAAGGTGGAATTCAAGCAAATTTAGGCATTGCGATTGAATATGTTGGAAGGAAAGGACTTTCGTGGCAGATCTACTTACTGAACATATGCATTTATTATCTTGCTTTATGTATTAGGGAAAGAGCTCAGAAATATATGTTAAGAAGATTGAATTTCTTGGGACAGATTGGCCATGAATACTCTTCAGGAAAGGGAGAGATGGAATCTCTCTTCCCTTCCCTGAAGTATGTAGGCATCCTTTTGCTTTCTGTAACAAAAAACAAAACTCCTCTCAGAAATATCTATTTTAGTGAGTTAATCTGATACGAACTGCTTCGATTCTCCTTGGTTTTGCTGGTCAGATTGCATATGGAGATTATGCATTTATTTCAGTGTCTCCTTTTGGGTTTGTGTTAAGATGAAATTCAGGGTTATGTCTCTGCTGGATTTAGAGGTAGCGAAGCTCAAGAAGAGTCTCAGACACTATAGACACTCTTGATTGTTAGCATTCTTTGAAAGGTGAAATTCGAGTTAATCTGGGGCTTCAATTTGCTTGAGGGTTTGTTCCTCTTAGTTTGCCTTGAACAGTGTGGTTTGCTTGTTTGTTCTACAATTTTTTGAACTACCCATAGAGATTGAGGATATGATTAAGCAGGGGTATTTTTGCTTGCCTTCTGATGTCCTTTAAGTATGCCCTATTTCCAAGATATGGTGGTTCAAAGGTGATTGTTCATGCAGCCACAGCAATGCAAATAATGTTATCTATTAGTTTTGTCTTGTCCATGTAAATGTCTCAAAACTGCTTTCATCATTGCAAGGCCTTTGTGTTTGGCAAGGTTGTCTAGTAGGGAGTGCAGGTTGAAATCAGTGATTGAGAATGCCAAAGAGGAGTAGCTTAAGGAAAGAGTGAGCTTAGGAAATAGGTTAGGTAACAGTCAGGAAGAAGGAGTCTAGGAAATCAATATAGAACGGGATGGATTTCTTTAATAACTTAATTGCCATTTAAATGGTTTCCAAGGGATTTGCCTCAAGTGTCAAGGGAATTTTTGGAGTAATGGAAATGCACAGAGTTACGTGGTGATGGAGAAGAGGAATGCTGTGTGGTCTGTGACATTTGTGGAACCTTTAAGGCTTTGAATTGTTGGAAACAATTTGACAGTGGGAAGCATGTTCTCCACGGTAGAGATAATTTGAAGAAAAGAGTAGGAAGATGACTTGTGTTTGTTGATCTGTGAAGAACTGTTCTACATCAAGGTGGGTTTACTAATAGTCTAGATTGCAATATCAGAAATTGCTATGAATCTGACCTAAGGCCTGCTAGAACAATCAGATGAGATGTGGAGAATGGATTTTTGACAGGTCCTAGGGGTTGTGACAATTTATGTCATTTATAAGACTTGGAAAACAAACTTTTATCACTTTTTGAATATTCTATTTATTTTTTGAGAGATTACTTAGAGCGCTCTATCATTGCAAACATTTTTAGCAGGGTCTGGATGAGATTCTCCTTTTTTTTTTTTTTATTCCTTTACTAAAATTTTTAGAGGGAAAATATTTAATTAAAAGTACTTTGATCTATTATCTGCTACCCAATTCTCGAGTGCTCTATAATTAGTTTCCTCCCAAAATTTGATGATTAATGTTCTCAGATCCTTGAATTTTCAGGAGGATCATTGAAGTTAAGGAGAAGGAAAGGCAAAAGGCACTGGAGGAGATAATTTACTCCTTAATTGTACAAAAATTTTTGGAAAATGGCATCTCAATGATCCCAAAGATATCTTCAACATCAGATCCCACTGGACGTGTGGATTTTTGGCCAAACCAAGAACAAAAACTAGAGTCTGTTCATTCCTCTGAGGCCTTTGAAATGATACAAAGCCACTTATCTCTTGTACTGGGAGAACGATCAGTCGGCCCACTCGATACCATCGTTCAAATTAGTAAAATCAAACTTGGGAAGTTGTATGCTGCTTCCATTATGTATGGATATTTCCTCAGGAGAGTTGACCAGAGATACCAGCTTGAGAGGACCTTGAATTCCCTTCCCAAGGGTTTCAACAAAGACCAGGCAAGAAATGACGAGCCAAGTCCAATGAACCAGATTTGGGACCCGGATTCCTTTCCACCGGATGACGATGGAAGCGACCATGATGAAATTCTCCTGGATGCTGGAGAAAGGAAATCATACAGGCTGAGATCTTATGTGATGTATCTGGATGCAGAGACGCTGCAGAGATATGCAACCATAAGATCCAAGGAAGCAATTTCTTTGATTGAAAAGCAAACTCAAGCTCTATTTGGAAGGCCTGACATACAGGTCGCAGAAGATGGTTCACTCGATGCGAGTGATGATGAAGTAATGTCCATTGCATTCTCTGGATTGACGATGCTCATCCTAGAAGCAGTAGCTTTTGGATCGTTCTTATGGGATGCAGAGAGCCAGGTTGAATCAAAGTACCACTTTGTTAACAGCTAAATACGGTTTCATTTTGCAGTTGTATAACTATATCATCACTCTCTTTGTTTGTGTCTAAAATGTAAAGAAAGAAATGATTGAAAAAATAGAGGATGGAGCATCTTGCGGTGGCTCACAAATAGAATTATTTTCTTGTTATGGAATGATAAGACCGGTCATTTGAATTGGGGGTGAGTGAAGGGTATAATTGTCGCATGCCCGGTGGAATGGACTATATAACCATTACAGAAGAATTGGAGGCATTGATGTAAATGGCATTCTACCATGCACTTTTCCTAGGACTTGTGCACTTTTCCTGGTTAGTTTTTGTACTCTCTTTATATACACTATGCTAATGACCGAAGATTCATTCGAAGGAAAATCTGGACAAGGTAAGAAAAGTGCCGCATGATACGATCAATAGTTTCTTTATGTAGCACAAACAATAAGAAACAGAAATGCGCTGATGCATCATAAAATGGCAAGTGAAAGTGATGGGGCCAGCCATCAAACATTGGAGGACCCCCTCCCCCCAACCTTTCCCCATCAGGATGGTCAAACAAACGGTAGAGCTTTTAAACATTTCATCCAAGTCAGACCAGTCAACAACTTGACAACCAGGAATTGCCCTGTGCTCTCCCATCAATGGAAAGGAACCACTGAAGAAGAAGTAATTGCCATCCGCGGGATTGAACTCAATGCGGTTTTATCAACAGAGAATGGCAGGAGACGCTTCACGAAGTAAAGTGGTTGGTAATTATAGGACCAACAATATATCCATAAAATAAACGAGAATTGTACGACTGCTTCTGAAAGATTACTGATTAATCCTATTCTCTGGATCGAGAGAGAGGGGTGGGGGCAGTTCCAGACCTCTTTGCAGTGACCATAAAATTACTGAATTGGCACTAATATCATATTTGAAGTATCTCTCTTACGTGGGAAAAACAGACGAGACAAGCTGAGCCTGACATTGCCGGAAAGCTTGCTCTACAATTTATCCATTCCTTCCCCGAGAAGGGAAGCGGAAACCAACTCAGGAAGAGAGATTAATTAACGATGAAACATTACATACATGTGATACGAGCGATCAATATCAAGGTTAGGATTCCACATTCATTTTGCCGTTCCGTGTCCATCTATCCCTTGCCGTAGGTAGATAGACGCACAGTTCATCTTCACCGATTGTATTTATCTAATAAATATGTAGCAAAGAATTATTACCTTGCAAGTTAGGTCAATAATTTTAACGTGATATTTATAGAAATTCTGAATACAAAGGACTTGTACCAATTTTTGATAAAATATACTTTATACTTTAATTCTTATAATTTTAAATATTATATATTTGAGTCAAAAGTTTCTTATACATCATCATTCTATTTTATGTAAAAATTTTATAAATTAATTTTTAAATAATCATATAAATATTAATTCTATGAATAATATTATAATTTCTTATAAATTATCATTTTATCTTCCATAAAGATTTTTTGAATTAATGTTAATTAAAAATAAATAAAACATTCTCTTATGATTACTTCATAATAACAAATTTTTTATTAATCATTCAACTATTTTTATATAATTTATAATATATCCAATATTTACTCTTATAGGAAATCTTTAATTAGAATAATACATAAGTGAAATTAAAGTATACTAAAGATAATTTATATAACCACCAACTACCATAAGGAATGTTCATTAGACATACAAATAATATTTTATTTAAAAATTATCATAGTAAATTAACTCAATGAATTTGTAATAATTATTTTAATATTTTAATTTATAAAATATTTTTATATTTTAATTTATGAAATCAACTGTTTTTTTTTTCATAAGAAGAAAAAAAGTATAATATATATTAATTTTACAATTTTATTAATATTTAATTTTAATAGTGTATCTACAATAAATATTTAACAATAATATTTAGATACAATAAATATTTTATAATTATGATATCATCATAATTATTTTACCAAAATATATTTATCATATAAACTTTATTTTTGAATTTAATAATAATCATGTCATTATATAAATAATACAAAAAAATATTTTTAACTAATTAATAATATGTATTAAATATGTATTTATAATAATAATAAATCTATTCACTATTAAAATATACACTAACAGCAACTAGCCATCAGCACCTGAAGACTGCACGGTCAAATTTGAGACCGAACTTTTCTTGAATTTTTAATTTAATTTTTATTTTTATTTTTTGGTACAAAAAAAAAATTGAAGTTATTTTGTCTGTTTTTCTTGGAGTTGTTAAAGACAAAATACAGAACCTAGGAATTGCAAGTACTACCTCTAGCTTTTTTTTTTCTTCTATTTTGGCAATAAAAATGGAGAGAAGTAAACTTCGACGGCAACACGACTCTAAGGAGAAGCGAACTCGTAATTTTTCACATGATAATGAATGAGATTTTTTATTACAAAATCCCAACGTGAGGTGATTTGACTAATTGTCTTTAAAGGAGAAGCAATGTACCTTCTTGTGATATCTCTTTTATTCTTTTCTTTTTTCCGTGGTAACTCAACACGACATTTCAAAGAAAAATATTTTGTTTGAGGGATCCGTAGACTTTTAGTTCATTGTGTACCTATAGATGCAAAAGTGACAAAAAGTATTATTATTATTATTATATGATTTTCGTGAAATTAGTCTCTAAACCGAAACTAGTTCAGCCCCATTATTTGCAAAATCTAACTTGTTTAGTAATAGTCGAAAAAAAAAAATCTTCCAAGTCTTTATATGAGATTGTACAAAGTACATATTTGATTATTTTTTAATCTTAATTGAAGACAGTTAATACTAGATTACTGAAATAATCGTAATTGGTGACTGCACCTGGTAGGTCAAACAGAAGAAAAACCAAGAACTAACAATAGAACAATCACCAATTATTCTCTTTTCTAAATCCATTGGTAAGATCCATCATTGTCTAACACAAAACGTAATATTTTGATTTTTGAACGCCGGTAAGCTCACAATTTTCCTTTGGGGCATAGCAATTTTATTTACTTCGCCATTTTGGAATATGAATTTGATAAATTTAAGTATTTCCACTCGGATCACTTATCGTTTGACCACAAGACAAGGTAATGCTTGAATTTGCTTAGACCAGTACAATATAGACTTGTTTTCCGTCCATATCCTGACCGAATTGAACGGTTATAGGGAAGCAGAGCATCCTCCTCTGGCTTGGCCAATCATTTCTATAAATTATTTGATTGTACCGCAGAGCAAGATGCTGCAGTGAATAGAAACATATGGCTACACTGTGGAATGAAGAGTTCAATGAAATCTTTTTTTCTTTTTTTTTTTTTATAAAAAAAAAGACTTTGATATACAACTTGGTAAGTGCAGTAAACTCTCTCCGCTACCAAAATGAGGTTTCTATACACATCACTATTCTGTCAAAAGAATCCTATAACAGGGTGATATACATGTTTTAATAAAGATAGTAATTTAATTATAACCACTTTTAAAGGCAATTTTACTTTTTCTTTTTAAGACAGTAAATATTAACTAAAATCAAGTGATATGCCCCAAGACACTTTAAAATGATTTTACCTTTATTGTCTTGTCGTCTATATTCATACCTTCCCTACACCCTTCTAATCCTTCTACATTGCCTTTTACGTGCCCATTCAAAATTCTCTCCAATAGGACTCTTTTTTTTTTTTTTTTCCTCTATTGGAATCTGCTGTAAGAGTTAATCTTTAATTGCTATGCTAATTACGTTGTCTCCCTTAAAAAGAAATAAAAAATAAAAAATAAAAAAAACTTTGAAAGTCAAAGTTCGCTCAAGATTGAGTTCAAAGATTAGTGGGACACGTAAACGCCCTTAAACAAATAGTCGCCACTTACCTCTCGCCTATACTTGACACGTGGCAAACTTTTTGTGCGACACATTTAAGTCATCAATCTTGTACTGATACATGACATCTTATTTCAATGACACGTCATTAGTACTAATTATATTTCCACGCGATGTAGTAATGGTGCCACCAATCACTTTTCTTATTCTAGCACGTGTCCACCTCTTACCATGTTTCCCTCTATTAGTTTCCATTGTTCACTTGTCATGACTAATAAAATATTAAAATTTTAGATATTTATTTAAAATATTAAAGTGTTAGAAAGATGTAAAAATATTAACATATCAAAATTTATCCACTTTTTTTCAATAAACGGTGAAAACATTTGAGAAACACTTCCGTCGCAGCTTGTGTTTGCACGAACTGTAGATGAAATATATTTATTATATAATATCCAATATTGGCATCTGACTCTATATCTACCATAAGGAGCCGAGCTTTGATAAGCTCAATATTGCAAACTTGAACTAAAAAAGCAAGTTAATATTTTACTTTAATTACATTAACTTGTGCGAAAAAAACAGATATTGTATGTCGGTTACAAGTGAGTTACATATCACAACCAAGGACTGAGATGGTACCATGTATACTAACTAATATTTGTCACAAGCTTATTAAGAGAATGCAAAAGAAGTTAAAGCATGGAGTGTGAGGGAAGAGGAATTATGTAGAGTGTATAAAAAGAAAATATGAAGAGAATAGGGGGAGGCTTATTAATTTGTCTCCTTTTTATTGTGCAATTTCTACATTGATGAAGTCCTTAATTGGAGGCCTAATTGATGGTCTATGCTTTACAATTGGACTACAAAATAAGGAAAAACTTGGGTTAGAGGTACTTTTCAACGTTAATATTCTAATGTTAGGGTTGAATTTTTTAGGAAGAAATCTTAGTTGGCTAAAGGAGATTTATGACTTTTTTATATGTTCCCATAGTAGGTTTTTAATGTTGGAAAGATTGATGAGACTCTTGGGAGTTAGCTTGTATACCAAGGCTCAAGGTCATGTGCTAGGGCCCAAGTTCATGATTTAGGTAATTTAGATGCCAAGCAAGTGTCTAGGCTTTCCATAGGCTTGGGCCTAGTGTTACATTTATAATTAGAATTGACTCAAATCTTTATTACTTGCCTCCTACTAAAAAGTAGAGATGAATCACATCTTCACTCTATAAAATCTTTAAATACATTTAAAGCTTTTAATAGTCTTGGTTAGTAATGGTTATTGTTATTTAAATTTGCACAATTTTTGGGGAGCCTTTTATTTGGAGGACCTGGGCATTTGAAGTATGTTCATTTTTCTGTTAAATTTCTATTGTGTTATTTTCAAAAACATTCAAACTTTTGTTTTTTGATTAATGTCTTCTACTTTATGGCAAGGATGAAGAAAAAGTTTGACAGTAGACTTATTTCTGATCATAAACCTGTTCCTCCTTGTGAGGAGACAAGCTACCTTGTCAGCTCTTTCATTTGTAAGTAGATTCATTCTTGCTCAATAACGTAAGGAGTGTTTTTCCTATTGAGTATGACATCCCTATTCCGATAGAGTTAAAGATGGCTTGTTGTCTTCCAAAGGGTTGTTTTTCATTTTACTATGACGCCATTTTGGTTAGTGTGAGATTTCCTTTACCTGAATTTGTTTTGGGGTTTTTATAACACTATAATGTAGCTCTAAAGCAAATCACTCCTAACATATGGAAAATCCTTATTGGATTTGTTGTCTCGTACAAATGGATCTTTCTTTAACTAGTATTATTCTACTTGATGTCATGGGTATTCTAATAACTAACATTAGAGGTGAGAAAGACCTTACTTACATTATGAGGAAAGGTAGCTAGGTGTTTGATGAGAAGGTGAAGAAAGCACTTCCAAAAAAAGTTAAGAACTATAAGTTAAGATTTCTCTTTATTTGGGCTGATCCCTCTCTAAACTGTCCTTTTTAATTTTTATTTGGAAAGCAGACAACCATTGATCCTTTTTTTCTAAGTGTTAAAGAGGTGTGAGTCCACCAAGGTTTGGTGTTACTAGTAAACCACTTGTGAGGAAAGGAAATGCGGGGTGCCATGACTTTCCCTTAACTAAATGATGATGTTGGTGGCGATGGAATAAAGGTTGTGAGGCTGAACGAGATAAGTAAAGAGGTTAAGGCTAAAGGTATTAGTCCTATCATACCTAATTTTGAAAGAGCTCACCAATCAAAAAGAGTTGTTACCAATACCTCATGATCTTTAGTTCCTGTAGGTTTACAAAGGTTGGCCATTAAGCCTTCCTTTTCAGCTTTGCCTTAAGTGCCTATATCAAATTAAGGTCTCACTAGTTCTTAGGATACGAGAAGTGGTCCTTCATTTTTAGCTTTACCCTAATTACCTCTACCCTAAGTGCCTACCACCAATCAAGGGACTTACGGTAGGTATTAGGAACTCTTCTGTCACTCCTATTTTTAGTAATTCTCCTTTTGATTTGGAAAATCCTTTACTAGTTATCTCATGTAAGTGTTACATTAAAAAGGCATTTAAAACTGACATGGTCCTGGATTCCAACTTTCTAGTGCTTGGATTAATGGAGTTAATGGGCATTTTGTTTGACACGTTATCCACGTACTTAAGATATATCACACCAATTCAACAAGTGTAATATGGTTGATCAAATGTATTTCTCAATCATTAACATGGTGAACTTGGTTTGCAATAATGTTGATGTACTAAAGAGCTTGTTTTTGGAGTGGAACAATCTTCAAATTAAGAAAAGGAATGCCAAGAAGAGAAATTCAGAGTTGCAAACAAGGATGTCTAAGTTGTAAGGTAAGCTTAAGGACATATATGCCCAATTGGAAGAGCAAGTCTAAAAGCAAACTATCGAGGTGGAAAGTCTTTATGCTGACAATGACATTTTAAGAAAAAGTGCCTTTAGTACCGATGCTTCCATTACAAGCCCTTAATTTGAAGGGCTTGAGCTTCTTAGAAAGAAGAAATTCAATTTGGAGGGTGAGTTACGAGCTTAAATGGCTAAGTTCAAAAAGATTTGTATGACAAATCTAGGGCAAAAGTTTTAGGGTAAAGTTAAGGATTTGATAAAAGAGACTCTAAAATGCAGTTATAACCAAGCAAAAGAGAGAATTGTTGCATTAATTTATAGTTTTGATCCCATACTCCTAAATTTTAAAATCGAAAATTAGAAGTGAAAATTGGTTTTGAATATATTCCTCTTTTGTTTTTCTCTTTTCTTCACTTTTATAGCCTTGTTTCTTTTCTTTCTTCTTTAACATTATAGTATTTTAATCTCTTTGTTGTTGCAATAAAGTGTTGGATTGTTAGGTTTAATAAGGGTACATTAGCTTGGACTAGTTTTAAGTAACTAATTCATATATATTACTTTAACCATCATACACCTCTTTAAGCCAAATTAGACTTAAACCTTTGGAAAGAGGTTGGGTCAATTTCTCCTTATGCAAAGCCAAACTGAACTTTAGTTTCCAAGCTATCCTTTTTTTGACCTTGTTAGTTCCTTTCCATGCTAGTTTCTTTCTTTCTAAGCTTAATATTGGTTACTACTTATTATAAAATGGCACAATTTTTAAGCGTTGTGATAAATCATGGGGGAGGAAAAGATACCACTGTTTGAAACTAGTATTTTTATTTACGTCATGTGTCCTTAATTGCTTAGACTTCCTCTTTGAATCATTTTTTTATAAGAATTTAAAGGGTTTAAAAATTTACTTTTTTAGTCCCTTTCAATTTTGTCCAAGTCTTTCTCTAAAATTGCTCGTTTGCTTTCCTTTCAAGTTCCTTTCAACATGAAAAGTTCTTCCTTATTTTTATAAGACTTCATTGATATAGGATTTCAAGTAGATGGCTAATGGGCATAGAGATTCAATAAGTATAAGACAATATGTTTCCTCTTCATTTGGTCTACTTGGTGGGTACACCTAATAAGGGCATGGTCCTCCATTGCATAATTCCAATCCTTGGATTTCTAGCTTTAGTGCTTTAAGGAGGTCCATTTATCCACCTATTAAATTAGCCTATGGCCACCTTAATTGCTTTATGAATTCCTTTCCTTCGTGTCTTGATTCAATTGACCTCGAAAAGAGGTTAAAAGGGAATATTACATCCCTTGGAGGTATCAGTTGTTAGCTCCTTTATGAATGCATAAAACATGTTCTCCTTTATGAGTCCCAAGCTCCTTGATTCTTATATACTATATAACTTTTAAAGTTTTTAAGGCCTTTGCTCACATAATGAAGTTAGTAAATGTTTTCCTCTTATTGAGTTTTTCTTTATCTTTTTCTTTATTATGTTGCTTTACGAATATTATTACACAACTTCCATTTTGCACATGAGAGCTCATTTTTAACCCATATGTCCTTGCACCTTGTTATGGTTACTATGTGTTATTTGAGGTAACCTATTCTTAGGATAAGCTCATCATCCCAATTAGGTGGCCTTTGGTTAAGCACACTTAAATTTCTTATTTATTGCTAATCAATCCTTGTTATTTAAGCTATTAGTCTAATTTAGTGATCATACTATTTCTTGTGCTACACCCTATGGATTTTTTCTTGCTTTAACTCAATGTTGTTCATAGTTAATATTACACACTTTGAACATGCGTAAGTCTTTTAGGTGTATGGGTTTATGTCAGTTAATTAGTCACGTTTGTTGGGTTTTATGGTCAAAGCAATTTCATGCTTTTAATTATAGGCTTTAATGTCATTTGTAAATTTACACATGGTGTGTTCCCCTATAACTGGTGCTAATTAAGATGTTCCTAAATAAAGTCCACGTGTGATATTTTAATTGGGGGAAGCCATTTATAAATAAGACTTTCCTCTTACCTTTGTACTGCTTCTCTACAACTCTTATCATATTTTCACATAATCTTGCCTTAAGACAAGCCTTTATAAAATCCTTATTGATAATACTTTTGATTCTTGATAATGCTCTTTTCTTGCTTTCTTAAGAAAAAAACAGATGCTCTTTTCTTAGGGACCAACTCTTAGGTTCCACGTGAATTATTGATGCATTCTTGAGATAAATTGCCTTTTGTCATAGCCCTTGCTAGGTAGATCACCCTTCATTATGGGTTTGGCTAACCAACCTAATGTTGAAAAGGGAGTAACCAATCTTTCTTGTTCCTCACTTTGATTATAATAACCTATTCCTCTATTTAATGAGAAAGAGTCATTTTCATAAAAAGAGATGATGGTTACTTAATTCAATTATGTTAAGCAGTAGGTCTTTAAGATGCCAACCTGGTAAGAAGCTAAAAGGTATGTTTTCCTCTTATTAGCATTTCCTTACTAAGTTGGCTTCTTTATGCTCACCAATCATCAACACTAGTAGCAGTAGCAATAGTATTCTTCAATAGTTAAGAATGATCATAACTTATAATTCACATTATTTTTAACTTTGATGTTTCTTATAATTTGCACTCCTTATAATTTGTAAAACTCTTAATAAAAGAGGACTTATTCAATAATTAAATTATAAACTGCTTTGTGCTTTATTCCTTTACTCTTTTTACTAACATTTTGATCAAAGACTATACATAATAACATCTCAATATGAGAACATAAGAGTTTAGGTGTATTTACCAAGTATTCGTCATTGGTAAGATCACTTATGCCTTTAACGGACTAACTTTATATGCATTTATCCATTCACTGCATATTTTGTGCAAAAGGCATTCAAGCTAATTATTCATAATTATGCTCTTAGTTTTATTATGATGTGCTCATGGGGAGTTAAATTAGATTCCTTCCTGAGCTACCCAATTGAAAATTATTTGATTTAGTTCTTTTTATTTTAATTAGTTTATGTTAGGTTGGGGTCTTAATTAATTCTTAATTTATAAGGTGTAAAATTTAGTCCATATGTGTTTATTTCTTATATTTTAAGTTTTATTTTCTAACTTATTTTGTAGTTAATTAGTAGTAGCCTTAATTTTTCTAGTTTATTGTTGTTTTAACTACTTTTTAGTATTGTTTCTTATTTATAGGATTAAAAATCATTTTAAAAAATTAATTTTTAAAAATTTTATTAAAAGTGAAATTTGCATTTTACTATAATTCTCATCGAAGCAATTTATTTGTTTAGTATCAAATTAAGAACTGATTTTTATCAATCTTCCTTCCCCTATCTAAAGGTGTGGCGAATCAAATTAGTTTCTCCTTATTTGTAGCGAATTTCTTATCAAACAAGGGACTATTAGTTTTTCTCTTTATTTTGTTTATTTTTGTTAAATCATAAACTATCTTAAATAAAACAATTAAAGCATAAGGTTAAGTGTGCTTGTGATAGAGTGAAACACATAAAAAGTACTAGAGAGAAACATGAGTTGAGTGATTTCTACTCTAAATTAATTAGATCTGAATCATGGTAAGGGAAAATGTACCAAAAGAATTTTCCTTCAAACAAGTTAAAATCATGTACTTTAACGAAGACAAGAGCAAACCATTATGAAATTCTTAAAAGGGTTAAATAAAGAGATCACAAATATAATGAAGTTATAATTTTTTGTATTTTTAAAAGATGTGATTAAGTTTGCTATTAAGGTGGAGAGATAGTGTAAGTGTAGTACGAATAAGCAAAGTGTATCATGGTAGATTAGCAACAAGGCAACCAACTTAACTTTCATTCTCTTATGTCTAATTCTAATTAAAATGCAAAATAAATAGAAAAAAAGGCCTCTAGTAAACAACGAACAAATTGAGTTAACAAAAAAGAGAAAATAGGTGATTAAAAGCCTAAAAAAAAGACCTTAAACATTAAATGCTTTAAATGTCTTAGACATAGGTATATTGCTTATAAGTGTCTAAATAAAAGGGTGATGGCCATTTGTGAATCACAAGAAGTAAAGAGTGAAAATGAAGTAGTGTTAAAAGAAGAAAATAAGTGTTTGAAGAGAGATAACATAGAGTATATTGATGAGGAATAATTGCTTGTAATTTGACAAATATTGAATTTTTAAGCAAATATGGATCATGAATAGTGTGAAAATATTTTCCATCCATACTAGGTGCACAATTGATAAAAGGGTATGTGGAGTGATTATAGATCGAGGGAGTTGCATGAATGTTTCTTCCACCACTTTGGTGGAAAAGTTAAACTTAGCAACAACAAAATATCCCCACTTATACAAGTTGTAATAGTTGTTAGATTATAATGAAGAAGTAAAGGTTACACAATAAGTTTTGGTGCCATTTATGATTGGAAAGTCATACAAGGTGATGTGTAATGTGGTTCTAATGAATACAAACCATTTACTTTTGGTGAGATTGTGGTAATACGATAAAACGACTATACATAATGGATTCAAAAGCATCTATTGTTAAGGATGTATAGTCTTAGCACCTCTTAACTTGTAACAAATGCAAAGAAACTAGCTTTTGGTTGAGAAATGAAAGAAAGAAACTTGTTTGTGAGCAAAGGAGTAATAGAGCGAGTCTTATCCATTTTTAACTTGGTTTTAATGTTAAGAGTCAAGAAAGTGCATCAAATGAGAAAAGTTCCTTTCCACCACAAATTGAGAAGATTTTGGAAGAGTTTGATGATGGGTTTCCACAAGAGTTATTGAAGGGATTGCCACCAATTAGAGAGATTGAATATCAAATTGATCTCATATTGGGGGCTACCTTACCTAATAGTTCAACTTATAAAGTAATCTAAAGGAGACTAAGAAGTTATAACGACAAGTAACTAAGTTGTTAGAGGAGGGTTATGTGAGGGAATCAATAAACCTTTATTTAAACGTGGATGCTTATTGAAATCATAGCACTAGTGATGAGAGTTTTGACGGAGTTGAGTGATGAGGGTGAAATAATTGAATTTAGATGATGATGTTACACATTAGCTATAAAAGTGGAATAATGAAAATATTTTACTCCGAGTGTAGAGACGCGTGACCCTTTCTTTATTTTCTTTCTTCCAGTTGATTTCAGAAAAAAACAAGAGGAAAGTAGGATAAAATCACATTACCACTGTTAGACGAAGTCAACTTTGGGAAGAAATTTGAAAACCGATGGGAAGTTGCTTTCTCTGCGTTTTTTTTTTTTTTAAATTCTTAATCTTCATTTTTAATTGTTAATTTTAATAATAATGATAATGAGCAGGCCGTAGGTGAGTCGGTGGAACACCCTTTCCCCTACAACCACTGATTTTGGCAAGTACAAACGTGCAACACAGTTTCTCAACCCCGCCAACCCAAGCCATCTCTCTCTCACAGCTCTCTGTTGTTATTAGCAAAACGCGCTTACATACACACACCACTATGCCGGTTGACAGCTCATCACTTTCCGGTCAAGGGCAGACCGTCTGCGTCACCGGCGCTGCCGGCTTTATTGCTTCATGGATGATCAAGCTTCTCCTGGAGAAAGGTTACACCGTCAAGGGGACCATGAGAAATCCCGGTTAGTCATTATTAGTTAATCCATTTCTTTCTAAATATACACGTTCGAAATCAAAATCAAATTGGCTCATGTTGATTAATTATGTTTTAGATGATCCGAAGAATGCCCATTTGAGAGAGCTTGAAGGAGCTAAGGAGAGATTGATCCTATGCAAAGTTGAACTTCTCGACTATCAGAGTCTCAAGGAGGCTATTAGCGGGTGCGCCGGCGTTTTCCATACTGCTTCCCCAGTCACCGATGATCCAGTATGTTTTCTTTGTTACGTTTTTTTTTTTTTTCCTAATGCTTTTGATTTTGGGCTTTGCCGCAATCGCCAAATCCACTTTGTCTGGGTGTTCCTTGTTTTGCCAAATTGTGGTGGGCTCCACTTTACCTTAAACTCTCTCCTCCTTTTTTTTAAAATTTTTTTTTTTGTTTTGTCCCTTTGGTTTCAATTTTGCTTTTAATATTTTGACAAGTGAAGAGTTTACGATAAATTTTCCTTTCTTTTTTTTTTAAAAACCATGGTTAATGTTTTTGATGAAGATCTTCACGGATGAACATTAGGATAGCAGGTTGATAGTAAGGCCGGCCCTCATCCCCCAGTTGCCTGTATATCAGGCTTATTACCACCAGTTGGTTCGGCTGGAATGCAGCTGTATAAATAATTAGGTCAAATTACGTGGAGTGTACAACAAGAAGAATGGAAATGTCAACCATTTCATAGAACAAATTTGGTGGGATTTCGCCTGTTTTCTTCTTTTTTTTTCTTTTCTTGCTCTTGCTTGCTTGCGTAGATTTGTGTGAGCATCGGTTGGATGCTGTAGCTAACGATGATTTTACTTCGTTTTCGCTCCTAAAAGGAGCAAATGGTGGAGCCGGCCGTGGAAGGGACAAAGAATGTGATCATTGCGGCTGCTGAAGCCAAATGCCGGCGCGTGGTCCTCACGTCTTCGATCGGTGCCTTGCATATGGATCCCAACAGGAGTCCCGATGCCGTGGTCGATGAGTCTTGTTGGAGTGACCTCGAGTTTTGCAAGAACACCAAGGTTCACAAATGGCTTTTGTTGCTACTTAATAACAAACAAATTAACTTTGCCCAAATAGACAAAACAACATTTAATCAGCTTTAGCAAATGATCAATAATTTATTCATTGCTTTATTTGGAGTACTCTGGGAATTATATATGATTAAAGCAGTATACTGACACCGCAACTGACACGGTCAAAAATTGAAGGCTATATCAAATTTGAAGGCAAGAACTTTCTGCATGCTTTCCACCTCTATTTTTTTGTTTGTTTTTTTCCTCCTCCTTTTTGGAACTTCCTTCACATTTTGTTGTTGCCAAAATTTAGGATAACAAGTGATTCGTAGTGTGAGAGACTCGTATATTCAAAATGTCTAAGGTTTAAGAGATAATGTTTGTCAATTATGGTTGTTACAACTTAATGGGGCTACAATTTAACCATAATCCAAGTAGATGCAATGTATGAATCAAAAGTAGATGCAATATAGCAAATGAGAAAGACTTTTATTATAATTTGTGTAAAGAAATAGATTAATAAGATGAAAAATATTGATAAGAAAATTGTATTTATTAATAGAATTTTGTATATATTTTTAACTATATATCAGTTATACAGTGTAATATCTTTTTTATAATATACAATATAATATATTTTTTATAATATAAATTAAGATTATATTATTAAATATAAGATATAATTATAATTTCTTTTTTTTTTTAAATTAATCTTAATTGATGAGTATTTAGTGAAAAAATTGTAATTAATAAAAATTAAGAGATTATAATTGACGAAAATTGAGAGATTATGATTGATACAAATTGAGTGAGTAATTAGTGAAGAGATTATAATTGATAAAAATTAAGTAATTAGTAAAAAAATTATACAAATTAAGTTTAAATAATTAGTAAAGAAATTATAATTAAATTAGAATATATCATCTTCATTATAATTTGAAAATTATAAGTTACGGAGAGAATTGCAATGGGGGACAAGTCAACTTGATTTAGATGACGTCCCCATAGTAAAAAAAAGCGTGCATATCTCTCTTGGTTGTCAAAATTCAAATATTCCTTGTCATAGGAAAAAATTACTTGTATAAAAAAGACAACCTTATAAATATGTAAGTCATATCCAATCCGAATTGCAGAACTGGTACTGTTACGCGAAGGCGGTGGCAGAGCAGGCGGCATGGGAGGTAGCGAAGGAGAAAGGGGTGGACCTAGTGGTGGTGAACCCAGTATTGGTGCTAGGACAACTGTTGCAATCCACCGTTAATGCTAGCATTATTCACATCCTCAAGTACCTAAATGGATCAGCCAAGACATACGCCAACTCTGTGCAAGCTTATGTGCATGTCAGGGATGTGGCACTAGCTCACATCCTCGCCTATGAGATACCCTCTGCTTCCGGCCGGTACCTTTGCGCTGAAAGCGTGCTCCACCGCGGAGAGTTGGTGGAGATTCTCGCCAAGTTCTTTCCGGAGTATCCCATTCCCACCAAGTAAGTTTCTTTCATCCTAATTATTTTGTGATAAATGCAATTTATTAATTGCTCAGTAAATATTAACTAACGTGCTTAAATTTTTGGGACCTAACTTTGATTCCTGTAAACCAATATGGTCTGCACTAAATTCTGCTCTGATGGCACCTGATTTGATTAAAAATGGCCTTATTGTTAATCCTTATTATCTCAGTAACTCAAGCACATCAAAGGAGTAAACAGACCATTCATCCACAATTTAACTGTATATATATGAATCCTTCGGCAGCATCATGCAGGCTGAGATATTCTTCTTTGTAAAAAAGGCACGAGAAACATTTCAAAACTTAAATATAGCAATTGGGAATATAATTATTTATGTTAAATTTTCTACATCTGATATATATGGCTCAACCGTTTCGCAACGTAATTAGGTGCTTGTCTAACTCATTGAATTATCTTTCTTAATACTTTGCCAGAAACACTTCTGTTTTCCATTTCTTTTTTGGAGGAGATGTTGTGGATTAAAGCATTTTTAATTTAAATGTTAGTGGTACCATAATTTTTCTGTGTCACTTTCTGGTCCCCCAGTTCCTAAACTGTTGTGGTAGGTTAGAAAAAGCTAAAACTCGAAGGAATTGCCTATTTGACTGAATTTCCTCATTGATTAATCTTGTATACTTTTTGAGTACTTCTCACTATATTTATAATAAATGAAGCATAAAAATTGGAAGGAACCTTTGCCGATCTCAAATGTCCGAGTCAATGGCCATGGCATCCTGAATGTTAGAGAAAAGAAAAAGAAAAGAAAATATTGATGAGGGTTGTCTGACATCATCTTTGGTCCATTATGGATAGGTAGAATAGTGGCAAAGATGCCAAGTGCTAGTGGGTCGTTACGGGTTTCCCCCTCGTTGGTGCTTGTTGCCTCATTGGGCTGTTACTTTTTCGCTTTCATGGCGTGGGTGGGCAAGTGTTGTTGCACTGACATTGACTAGGAATATGGCCTTACCAATAAGAAAATAGAACAATTAGAAAACAATCAAAACCAGCCAAAAAAAAAAGAGTGGACATCGTGATCCTCACCTACCCCAATGTCCTTGTCGCTCATATTATATTTCCTTTAAATGCTCAGCGCGTGTTTCAGAAAGGTCGTTGAAACAAATAGCATCAGTTTGGATTTTATTTTTTTGCATGTTCGCACACTAGCCATTCCAAAAGACCGGAATGACCCTTTTCAATTTGGATCTTAATTTTAGTTTGTTTGTAGATAGGAAATAACGAAGAGATGCAATCATCTAATACATGCAAATGTGTAAGTTATAGCCATTGGGGTTAGCCCAGTAGCCACCCAAGTTAGGCTTGGAGGCTAGGAACTCGGGTCCGTACTATAAAAAATTTCCTCCCCAACTCAGCCAAAAACCCAAAAAAAAAAAAAAAAAAAAGAATGTGCACATTGAAGTTCTTTCTATCATATAGTATAGGATTAGGTACACAAATAAGAAAAAGTGTACTTGGAGGCCAATGCCAGTCTTTGAAACTTTGTTTAGAGTTGGAAATAATGCTTGTTCTTCAATAGAAAAAATTGCATCACATTGAGAGCCAAATTGCTGGTATTTGGGAAATTAAAACTCTGTATGGTTATATAATTGCAGGTGTTCGGACGAGAAGAACCCGAGAGTAAAACCCTACAAGTTCACGAATCAAAAGCTCAAGGACCTTGGTGTGGAATTTACACCAGCCAAACAGTGTCTATATGAAACTGTTAAGAGCTTGCAGGAGAAGGGTCACCTTCCAATCCCCAAAAAGCAAGAAGGCCGAAAATTGTTGTCTCATTCATTCTTATAATTCAACAATCTCCCTGGATTTATACAAGTTCTATGCACTCAATAAGAATTAGTGTGGTGCTTGCCAGGATTAAAATGCATATTCTGTGCTACAGTTTTAACGCTTAACATATTGTCAAGTTAGTAACAAATGCATGAAGTTGCTTAGAAACGGTGCATGAGTATATATGACATGAAAAGCATGTTTTGGGCCATATCAGGGAACAGCTTCTGCTGATTCAAATTTTGAAAATAAGAAAAAGGATGGTTTTTCCTTCGAGACAATAAGTAAAAATATTGCTAACGAAACCAACACGGGATATGGTCCAACTACAAGCACTAAGAGTACATTTAAGCCGTTATAAAAGAGCTATTCTAATGCTAAAACTGAAAATTCTAATCAGAAAGCGTGCGATGAAAGGAATTCCAGAGAACTAAGATGTTGGCCGGGACAATATCAGTCAACGTCTTCTGTAATCCTTCTTTGAGGCAGCTGCATGCTCACTCACCATATCTTCTCTAAGAAGAGAATACAAAGATGCATCTCCAGGTTCATTATCTTGCCGGCTCTCAGTTGTTGTTAGGGGCACAAGGTGTGCAGCCTCCTTATCTTTACGAAAGTACCAAATAAACAATTGCAGCCAAATAGATTGTCATACCTAAAAATCCAGGTATTCCAAGAAAGACAGTAGCCACAAGTTCTAAATGGTCGTGGAGAAGAAACTTAATGAACCTACTCACAAGATAGTACATGTTTATTGACATGACCAGGGAACCAATGGACGAAGTAAAAGCTGAAATCTACAAAGGAGAATATAGAGTAAAGAACCAGAAACGCATTGCCTTCCTAAGAAATGACACCATGGGCATCACTGCTTCTTAAAAATCTTCAACCAGTAATGTAAATCAGAGGGTATAGCAAAGTCAAAAAAGAAAATATTGTGGAGAACATTCAGATGTATGTTGGATGTGGTCTCTACATTGAAATGTATTGGATTGATATGTCAGCACCTGAAGTTGAGAGAGAAGTTGAAGCAATAATTAAAAGCCCTTCATCACATAAGCCACTAGTATTAAACAAATAATATTTCACCCAGAAGAGTCAAGCCAAGTTTGTTGATTGTACAATAGAAGACTGAAACCTGCAATATGTGTAAACCCAATTGACAGAACCTTCAAAATTTTTTTATGACAATCTCAACAGGATATCATTCAATTGATGCCTGAACAAACAACTAATGTAATTTTCAAGACAAATCAGGGATCACCAACTTTGACAAGTGACTAAAGTTTCTAACTGCATGGTGGAATGAGCTTTTTTTTAGAAAAAGAAAAAAGGGCATACCACAATCGAGTTTGCATATGTCCCCATTTTAGTTTTGCTACTGGTGAATTTGAGAAGCAGAATCAGAGTAAAAGGGAGCTCAAATGACAAAATCATCTGCAAAACACAGCATCAGAAGTGAGCTTGCTGTAGACTGGCAGACAGAATTTTCACCCATTTTGTCATGGTCTGAAGTCGTAGTATATTAAATTGTATGTTGCTGAAGAATAAATTTGTATCGTGCTATAAATTCTTTTTTTGTTAATTAAGGCTCATAAATAACTATGAAATTCCATAATTTCCTGATAAACTAGAAGCTTTACAGCATCAGCAATTTATTATCATACTTCATGCATTTGTTACCAACTTGACACTATGTTAAGCATTAAAACAGTAGCACAGAATATGCATTTTAATCCTAGCAAGCGCCACAGTAATTCTTATTGAGCGCATAGAACTTGTATAAATCCAGGGAGATTGTTGGATTATAAGAATGAATGAAAGAACAATGTTAAGTGGCAAAACAACTTACTGATGAGATAATGATAAGTTTTCCAGCCCCCGTAGACCCACCAATGACTGCAACAATCAAACTGGGGATAATGGCAGCGCATCTGGTGAGAAAGTTTCTTATCCATTAATGAGAACTTTAAAGATGATAAGTGAAAAATTTCAAAAGATGTAACAAGTTTATTGTACATTTTAAAAAATTTAATAATACAAAATAAAGTCAAAAAAATAATAAAAGTATTAAATAAACTGATTAAAAATATTTAAATCAAATTAATTATAAATAGTGAAAATTTAAATTTAGAAGAGAATTAAACTCTTATTAATATAATTAAAATATTTAATTAATTAAAATTAAATAATAGTATTTATTTTTAAATAGAAATTTATTCTAAATAAGTAATTATATAACAGTAAAAATTTTATGTGTAAGAATTTTTCTTAAATAGTAATTTTTCTTAAATAAAAATTTATATCTTTTTATAATTTTTTTTATAATTGTTATCTTAACTTATAAATAGATACCTCTTTATAAATTTTAAAATATTAGATAAATTTGAAAGAAATAAAAAGTAATAATTTTTTCCTTCGATTCATCCGAAAACTAAAAAATTTATTAAGAAATATTTTTTTTTTATAATATTCAATTCGATTTATCACTTCCAACTCTTTTTTTTTTAAGAGTGTGATCTCTGTATCCTTTTTAAATATTTTAAATTTATATTCCTTTGAATGTTGGGTGATGTGTGACGTCTATATTTTTTTTTTTAAATACTTTGAGTTCATATTTCTTTAAATGTTGGGTTTAGAATTTGTATTGTTAAAGTCTAATTTAAATTTTTTAGATATCTTTTGGCTTTTTGTGTACATTGAGTCTTTAAACCATGTGCTTTAAGGTTTTTCATATCAATTGGTATTAGAACTTAATTTTAAATTAGATTGGATCAATTACTTCTTCAAATTACTACTTTGTAATTTATTTATTTTTATTTAATTTATCTATTTAGTACATTATCATTCAAAAGTACTAATTTGTTTGTTTGCAACTCTTTTTACTTGTTTTTTTAACATTATAACTATCAAAATGTGTTAATTTTAATTTTAATTATTATTTTTAAGTATTTTACTATTATTTTGTGTTGAATAAAATAAATAAATAAATAAATAAATAAAACAAAACATAGAAGAAAAAAAAGAAACAAAAGAAAAAAAAACATCAAATTCAAGTTATTGATAAAAATTAAACAGTTTGATTATATTGATCATAATAATAATATAATTTTATTATTTAATTTCAATTCTATTGTCTATTTTCTTATTATATCATTCAAGTTTGTCATTTGACTTTAACTTTTTATTCTGATTTTTGTAAATTTAATTTATTAAATTCATTTACTGATATCTTTTTTTGTTTTATTTATTCCTTATTCTCTAATTTGTTCAATTTTATGTCATTTATTTTATTTTGTTCAAAATTAATTATTTTGATTCAGTTTGTTTAATTCTTTAAAGAGCTGAAAGAGGAAATTTAAGTGGTAAAAGTCAAGAATATAAACTCATATTAAGAAAAAGCCATAACAAATGTAGACACAAGGAGTGTGACACCTTTTTCTTTTAAGTGAAATATGTGAGGGAGTATTTTGTAAATTATCTTAATCATTTTGTATAAAAGTAATAATATGATATCTATAGATAAAGGTATAATTTATAAGAGAGTTAGTGATATGCATAAGTTTCATGGTCTACTTAATTTATAGATGCTTTGTTAGAAATTTTAACATTATTACTGTATCACTAACTAAAGTTATTGAAAAGAACATGAGTTTTAAATGAGATAATTATCAAAATAAGGTTTTTAATTGCATTAAGAAAAAGTTATATTTTGTACTCTTACTTCTTCTACTTATTTTTGTAAAAACTTTTTAGATTAAATGTGATATTTTAAATATTGGCATTGAAGTTATTTTGATGCAAAAAAAAAATGTCCAATTGCCTACATTAGTGAAAAGTTAAGTAGAATAAGTTTCAATTATCTTACTTATGATAAAAATATATATATAGTGATACAGACTTTAAAGATATGACTACATTACCTTTAGTTTAAGGAATTTATCATCCATATTAACAATAAATCCTTGAAACAGTTAAAGGGATAAGGAAATTTGAATAAAATACATGTCAAATGGATCAAATTTATCGACTTTTTCCTATATTATCAAATATAAACAAAGTGATAATCTAATAGCGAATTCTTTCAAGGAAAGGGAGAATGATGAGAATTTTAAAAATGATGGGTGGAAAGTTTTAAAAGATACAAGAAATCTATTGTATATTCTAAAAAGTCCAATAATATGAGTTAAAATCATAAAGGTGAAAAAAATATTAAATGAGTCAATTGACAACATTTAAATTAACCCAATTAGAAATGATGTGAATTTAAATTTAGAAGGGAGTTAAAATCTTATTAATATAATTAAAGTACTTCATGGGTCAGAATTAAGTAATAGTATTTACTTATAAATAAGAATTTATCCTAAATAAATAATTATATAACAGTGAAAGTTTTCTATATAGAAATTCTTTTTAAATAAGAATTTCTCTTAAATAAAAATTTGTCCTAAATAGAAATTTATATCTTTTTAAAATTTTTATTTTAGTTTATAAATTAGTACATTCTTATAAGTTTTGAAATATCATACAACTTTGAGAAAAATAAAAAATATGAGTTTTCTTTATCGATTCTTTTAAAAATTAAAAAACTTATCAATAATTACCTCTTTTTATATTATCTAACTTCTTAACTCTCTTTTCTTTTGGAATGTAATATTTATATTTTTTTTAAATACCTTATATTTATATTTCTTTAAATATTAAGTTTAAGGTTTGTGATATAAAGTCTAATTTACTTTTCCTTTATATCCTTTGATTACTTGTATGCGCTAGAACCTTAAGCCATATCCTTTGGAGTTTTTTGCATCGTCTATGGTTTCAATTGCAAATCAAGAAAGCCTTACCGAAAAAAGGGAACAATATGTGAAAAAACAAACTTAGAAAGTCAAGGGAAATAATAGAAGGGAATGTGACAACTACAGATATATAACTTTGCAAAGGTATATTTTCTCTTTCACTTTTGTTCTGTTATTTGTTTCTTTGTTTTTTTTCTTCTTTTCTTTTTTTTCATTGGTTGGAGAGAAGAGAAGGGGGGAGAGAGGGGAAACAAGACGGTGAAGACAGGGAATGGGAAATCCATGAAGTGATCGCTTAGGCAAGATCTTGTTATCAAAACCACCAAAAGGAAACCAACAAAAAATAAACAGAGCATTAGTTCCATCACATCAAAGAGCAACACCTTAATTATCCAGCAGAAATAATCTAGACCACCTATCCTAATTGACACATTTAAGCAGTTTGTAGTTTGGTTTACTAAGCAGTTCATATTTCAGTTAAGTTCTATGCGCATCCTGATTTATCAATCAAACAAAACTGAGATTCCTTGCTTTATAGGGCCAAAAATTCAACAAACATCTATATCACAATTTTGGCATGTGGGACTAGGATAAACTATATGACGGTATTCTTATACTGTCTCTCAGCACCAATTGGAAACCAGCAAACTATTAATGGAATTCCCAGCGGAATTACATGTGATATAGATATTAGCAGCTTGGGATGACCTAGAATCTTATTCTTGAAGAACTTGTCAAGATTTAATAAGCCAATCGAGTGATTGAGCTATGGTCATCTTCCCCGCAGCTTAGCATTTTCTAAATGTTAACACAAAGCAAGGGTAGCTAAGACAACGGTCATTTCCTTTATTATTTAAAATATTCCTCCTCTAAAGTGACTAATGAAAAAGGACACAGGTTTTGGTGTCATAACCGTTTAAGTTGATGAAGAATCCTTTACTAAGAGCAAAAGATTGGTATCATGGATGACTTTATCTTACTGTAGACAAGGGACAACCTCTTCAGGCGCCGCTTATTAACTAATGATTAGAAACTAGAAAGAGATTGTGGCCCCAATTCCAGCACAAATAATTCTTTTTTTCCATTTTTTGTTCCTCAATCCACATGAAGTATTCAAGGTTGATTTGATAGAGATAAAGAAAATTTAGAAACATATTTGAGTTTTTTTCCTTGTTGATAACAGAAAGATATATTGAAAAAGGAAAAGCAGAGTGTATTTCCACATTGTTGAAATGTCTTGGTACAGCACCACCGTTGATCATTTCTATCCTGGAATGCTGTTTTATAGCTAACCATGCCATTTTCTTTTCGTTATTTTCATCCAGAGACAACTGACAAAACTTTAAGGAAAAGCATTTCAGCCAGATACCTCTCCATGTGTCTAAATGCATAGAACATTGCACAGCTTGCAGGATCAAGCAGTATCAGTCCAACCCAACGAAAACAAGGGAGAAACGACGAGAATAAAACAATATGGACATAATCATAATGGCTCACCAATGACGCAGGAAGTCAGATTTATGATAAATGACTTCATTGTAATAAAATAAATTGACAATGTACCGACTTACTAACTAAGCTGAATGGACTTTGTTTGCTGAACTTACGATCAAACAGGAAAGCTAAACTCAGGTACATTGAAATTCAGAAACAAAAAAGAGAAACATATAGTCATTTGAAAATACCTGCATGACATACTGCCCAGCATAAGTGCCAGTAATTGTAGGACTCTGACCGGATGCCAGCAAAGCAATTGCAAAAAGCTTTGAACTCCAGCTACCCAAGACATTCTGTAAAAGACAATCCCCAGTCATGTAGCATAAATTGATCAATGGCAGGCTCAGAATGAAGCAGAATGTCCACTTCAAAATCCAATACTGGCATTATCTAGTACAAAACAAAACATGAAGATTGAAAGGGCAAAGAGAGATCAAGAAGCTATTGATAGGTCACATACTTCAAGAAGGAAGGAAGCTTTGTTCAAGTCCAAGTTCTTGCAGTTTGCATGATCTTCGGGATTTAAATCTGGGGAACCACAAACAGCATCACTTATGGAAATAACAGATAGATTGATAAGAAATGCCACCATGAAAGCAAAACCACTTTCTATCAAATAAAATCTGCATGCCTCCTGTTAACAAGAATTGAGCAAAAATTGCATCAGGTGCCAACTATTAGTGTATTATAAAACTCACCACTACTGTGCAAAACGATATAGCCATGTGTTTGTGTTTGTGTGTGTGTGTTGGTAGGTGAAAGGTAGGACTTGAACTTAGGAGCTCTTGATCCCCAAGACCATAACTTTAGCTGTTAAACCCGAGCTTTACTCCCTACTATGGCAATCATACTTGAAGCAGGAAGCAGGACATATAGAGATGACGATGCTATCCAATCATTTAATTTACACAAAAAATACACAATGGTAATACTGTACAAGTCAGTGACCAAAAAAGTTGAAAGAGTGACAGAACACATCACGAGAAAAGGTTGACAAATTCTATTCTCTGAGATTTAACACGGTGAAAAATCGATCCAACAGTGTTGAGGGCAACAACAAATTGTGGACAAAAGAAATACAGAGCAAACATATTACATGTTTAAACACATATGTAGATTAACACATTTCAGCACTCCAACATACATGCACATAAGCAAGCCTATAACCAATTCACTCGAAATATCCACCTTGATGCCATGGACAGATTGTGGAATTTTTCCAGAGAGCACCAATGCTGAATGGAGGAATAGGTTATGCCTGCGAGAAGGCCAAAACAGATAACAAACATCAGAATTATTTTTCAATGGGGAATGGATATTTACAAATATATTCAAAGAGATGACAGACTCAAAGACATGGAAAATACTTCCGGCATAAACATAGCACCGAGGAGTGAAATTGCAAGACCCATAGCACCATTTCCTTTAAGTTGGGGTACAAAAAGACCTTCCAGAACTTCCGCACCCACAGGCTTTGCATAGTGAAGCTCCGCCAAAAAGCATGCTGCTATTGTTAGTACAAGAAAAGCTATCAAGAATTCAAGCTTCCTGACCTGCAAATAGAAAAAATTAATATTATGTTACGTCATTGTGTCATAATTGGTATTGCATTCGCAAAATTGTTTGAGATCATATAAATCCTAAGAGAGGAAAGTTTCTGTCCACAATGAACCCTAACAGTACTTGGTGATTTGACTGATGGGAATCAAGGACTAGGGTTGGAAATGAAGGCTTCACTCTCATTCCTTGGTCTATTTGGTTGCTAGACTGAGGTACAAAGAAGAATGAACGGTCGGGAATGAAAACAAATTTGACTAGTTTCACACCCACACAGGTTGTGTATGAAAAATAAGGATTTTGGTAAGAGGCTCTTTATTCCCATCCAACTCCCCAATCGCCAATAGGCCTAAGAATTATAGCACATTGGAAGAAATCAGATTACCCCGTATTGCTGCAAGGCAAGGAGAACCAATTTACCGAAGCCAGTTGGAAGAACACCAATCCACACAGGAATTTTTAAGAGCATATTTAATGTAAATGCTGTGCCAATCACTGCAAAGAGAAGGAAGCATTGTTAAGGAAACAGTGAAGAACCAAAATTCTCAGCACCAAACAAACAGTAACGAAACAAGTTGTCCAAATACACAAGTAGAATTTTGTCACCTGTTAAAAATGTAAATGAACTACAACAGCATATACAACCCTAAAAAGATGCAAAAATGGGGGAAAATAAAAAAAAAAGGCACAAGTTAAAAAGGCTTAACCCAGAAGTTTTAGCAAACTTGATGTTCCTGAAAATTGTATGTGTTCCATATCAAGCAAATGTGAATCTCATACCTTCAGGAACGTCAGATGCGACAATGGCAATTTCAGCAAGCACCCATAACATGAAATTTGACATCTTAGGATATTCAGATTGACAGTGTTCAGCTAAATGCTTTCCTGAAATTAGTAATCAAATTTGAACGAACATTCAGCAACTATACTTGAACAGTTGGTGAAGAAAATGTGACCGATTGGAGAATCTAGAAATAAAAAACCCGTGACAACCCCAAGATTGACTGCTAAAGATTGAATGATTAAAGCAGCACAAGAAGCAACCAATATGATCCATAGCCAGCTGCAAAATGAATAAAAAAAAATGAAGACAGAACAAAAAAAGGCCTTCAGAAAGCAATGACAGAGTGAAAGAAAGTAAAGATTTGCAATTCAAGGTTCCATCATGTTCTATTAAAGGAATATTGGAAATTGTCTAAAAGCTCCTGGTGTGTCCGTCTTGGAGCTTTTATGCACCAATCTGTCCAACTGATACTACCATCATTCTGCTCCTTTTCTTTTCCTTTTTTTTTTTTGGTTTTTATCTTCTTGGCAGGGTGGGAAAAGTATTGCATAAGAAGGCCATATAACAAAGCTAGTATGTCCACTCTATACAGATATAGCAACAATAACCCTACCATGATGATGTCTCACACAAACCTGAAACAGAAGATGGTACAATATCTAGCATTTTCCATAAAAGACGAAAGGTGATCGCTCTTTTTGAGCATTGCTAAAGTGTTAACAGCTACCTATAAAGCTTTGGCCAAGATCTATCTCCAAAATAAAATAGACGTATAAAGAAACGGATCAAAGCCGTAAAAGAATTCAAAACATTGCAATCCTTATGCTGAAACTCATAACTTTGATCTTGGAGGTTTGAAATCGGTCCAATGTCGACGGTAACATACAATATTCAATGATATAGTAAAAAACTTTTAAAGACCGAAGTGTTCGTATGCTTCATAAGAGTTAATTCTTTAATTCTTTGGCTTGGTGCTGTATGCAGCTAAAAGGGAAGAGGATATTGCCATTAAATTGAAGGAAAGAAAAGAAATGACAGAGAAAAAAAAAAAAATGAAGTTAAATTATTACTTATGATAAATTAAAAATATATAAATTTTAATCATTTTTATATAAATTAAATAAAATTTTTCAATCACTTGCTCTCTTTAAATACATAAAAAGTTCATAAAAATGACCTGTCATTATTGTTGGGTGATTCCCAGAAAAATTCAAAATTTTTAAATTTTTTAAATTTGCTAAATCTATATATATATATATATATATATATATATATATTAAAAGAAAAATAAATCAAGTTTTGTCAAAAAGAAATTAAAAAAAAAATTGTAGGATGCTGTTGCGGCAACAAATGCCTCCAAATTGCTCGCACAAAGATTCAGTTTCGCAAGTGATGTAAAGGTAATCACAAAGGGTGAATTTTTTGATAATTTAAAATCTGTAATATGTAGAATATTTGATAATTATTTTCTCAAATACATTTAGAAGTCTATTTATTGTATAAAATAAAAGTATTGATAACTCTAAAAATTTTTGAAAAAATTAAAAAAGAAAATTAAGTAAAGGAAAAGAAAATAAATGGAAAACTAAAACTTAAATAGACAGATTAAAAAGGATATAATTTACTCTTATTTTTCTAATTAAATAGTAAATTTCAACGCAAGGGTAGAGGTTGATTGACGGTTTCAGACCCATGAACTTGCTTCTGCGAGGGCATTAGAATTGACTGCATGAAACTTCAAACCGTACATAGACTAACGGCTGTTATTGCTTAACATCTGCAAGAAGTTTTGCGGTCAAAAACTATTGTTTTAAAGTTTCATGTGTGATTATTTGGAGGGTCATGATCAAATCAAAGGGCTACGCCAAGTATGCCAACTCGAGATAATTTGCAATTTACTAAGTGCTACAGCCATAAAATATGTTATTAATTTCATATATATGTATATATAATTAATTAATTAATTTAAATTCTGAGATTGCTAAAGTAAATACAAATGGTCAGATAATCACATTGTAGAAGCTTTAGCGAAAGTTGAAAATCTCGAAAACTCATCATCTAGAAGAGCCTGCGGATTACCTTGCTCTACCTACAAAATGAGGCTGAGCAATTCATGCAATTTCAAGAGGCTGTAAACGGTAGCACATTAATGACCATCAATTAAACAAGCCTTAAGACATTAAATTACACACTCCATCAAGCAAGCACAACTAATGAAGTAACTAAATGGTCTAGCTTTACCAAAGCAAATAACACAGCATTTCAATTACCTACTTCAAAGATAATTTCTCATCCAAAGGTACTCTCAAAAGGGACCTGGACTAGTTGAAATCTGTTTTTATTGGGGGTGCGAGCCGGGATAGTGTGGTTCTAGGTTTCTCAAACAGTCGGGGTGGGAGGGGGCAGACGTTAAACACATTAATTATACTCACCTAGAATACCCATTACGCAAAAAAGGATGTCATTGGGAAAAAAATGTTAATAGCCACCCCCTTCGCTGAAAATAAGCTTAAAGACGTCAAACTGTTTCTCAGTTCCACTGAGAGACTCAGTCTTACCAGAACTCAGTCCTATAAAAATAAAAATAAAAATAAAAATAACCACTCTGAGAGAAGTCCTCAGGTGGGCTAGGGGCAGGAACTCTGGGCGTAGAGTTCTCACAGGGAACTCAAAAAAACAATAAAATTCTAGAAAAGGCCTTAAAAAGAGAGATGGGAACCTTATTCTATATGTTGCTCGTGAACCACCAAGTAATAAGAAATGACCTAGCATTTCAACTGCCTTAGCTAAGTGATAATTTGATAAATAACTTGGTGAAGTATAAATTGCTTTTATGTTTGCTAAAAGCCTATGCTTTTTGCCCTCTCGTAACAACCTCCAAAGGTAATAGCATAAACGATCTCACTAGGGTTATGAACAAATTGAGCAACTCACTCATGGCTTAAATGTTCAATCTAATAGAGGCTTGTTTGAAGCTCATTCACTTGTGTAAAGAACAGATCTCAAGTACAATATTCATGCTCATTCGTTCAAAAGCCAAACTCTAAAGATGCTCTTGGACATTTTTTGTGCTTCGGTCATATATTGTCATTATACATATCATTCTCTATGGTGCTTATCTATTATCATTCTCTATACAGGACGACATGGTTTCACATCGTGTCTTTTAACTTCTAAACTCGTTAAATCTTATTTACTACAACGTGCAAGCATGCTCTTTGTCAGTTTTTGTAACATGCTTAGACATTTTAAATCCATAAATGAAGCCGAGTTATGGCCCAGGCCTTAACCTCAAGTTGACCTTGCATTTGAGCTTCCTCGTGACAATATTTAAGTCAAGGTTGAGCCTAGCTGAGGACCGACCTTTTCCCAAGTGGAGACAGACCCACAAAATTTAGGTTGGTTTCAATCTCAAAATAAGCCGCCTTTTTAAAATCTTACAAAGTCAAGCCTGAACAAATCAAAGCTCAGCTCTTTTGTTGCCATAGGCACTTCAGAAATGTCCAAAATGGGCAAATTGCCTAACATCATTACTAGAATTTTTTTCCTTTTTTCTTCAGACCCCTAAAATTTTCGCAAAGGCTCTGTCTTGTCAAGACTTGGTACCTCTGATACTAGAATTAAGTAAAAAAGCAAGCAAGAGCCAGAAGATGTGGCATACCAGGTTCCCATGATCAAGAATAAGGATGTCGTCCATGCCCAAAACAGTGGAAAATGCGATGAGCAATTGTGATCACTGTCATTCCTTTACACTGAGTAAATATTGCATTTTGTAGTAACGAGGCTGTTTTTGGGTCAATACTTGCAGTGAGTAATCCAGTCTCTCACCATACCACACACAAGCATTCATCTAAATGCATTTTTCAGTGAAATCCCTCAACAAGGTAACAGAGCCAAACCATCCATTTAAAAAAATTCTACTGTGCTAGAACTTAAAAGCAGACACTTTAATATGGCAATGTGAGTACTATCTGAGAGTATCTAACCAACGTTAACAATATAGTGCGAGATTATGGTCACATATTATGATGTTACCTTAGAAGACTTGAGAAGAGCACGTGCAAGGCAGAGAAGCTGCCTTTGCCCAACCGAAAAAGACGATCCAGATTCCTTCACATGAATGTCCAATCCATCTGCTGCCTCTACTTCTTCCCTGACATGGCATCTCCTGAGAACGCTCCAGATTTCCAGGTCACAACTCATCTGGAGTGGATCTAAGTTATCTCTGCACAAAGGTAACACGTAATTAATAAGCCTAATTCCCCAGATATTATGATGTACAGAAATGGTTTTTGCATCCAATTGAGTAACGGACCTTAATGATCCTTAGAAAAGAAATGGACTTTGAGGAACAACAGCCAAATGTGCACGAAGATCTCTGACAGGAAGATCAGTTATATCAAGGCCATCCACCAAAATACGGCCCCTACATAAAGGGGTAAGGCGCAGAAGAGCATTCAAGACACTAGACTTGCCAGCACCTGTCCTTCCAACAATTCAAACCTATTTGAATTTATCCGATTTGTTAGGATGCTCAATTCAGAACAAGAGATCATAGAAGCAAATTAAGCAGTGCATTGACAAGCATCTACGAGAAATTCAAATTGCAAATTTGCAAAGATTATAATATATTTAAAAAAAATCAAAAATTTTCACATTAAAATAAAAATTAGAATTAAAATATTTCATATTAAAATAGAAATTTAATTTCTAATTTTTTGTCATTTTGTTTCTGTAATTTAATAATTTAATTATATAAATATTTCTTGTATATATGTGAATTATTGTCAATGAATAAATACATGAGAATTCTTCTAAGATTGCTTGTATGCCCAAGGTATTAGAGTCACCGCTCCTAGTGAGTAATCTACGTCCAACAAAAGAGTCGCCTTTTATTTTTTTAAACCTTTAAATCACAAGTAATAATGGAAAACCTACCAACACCAACCATGACCATATCATTAGCACCTATTCCCTCTCCCACAAATACTCCATCAACTCTTTTTAGTTTTTCCACCTTTGATAGTTGCTCTCTACAAATTACTCAACATAAATTGAATGGAACCAATTTTCAAAATTTGTTTCAATCAATTTTACTAGTAATTAAAGATAAAGGGAAGACAGACTATTTCATAGTAGCAACTCCTATACCAAGCCAATGACAACAAACTTTGGGACTTGGTATGCTAAAAATTCAATTGTCATGACATGACTTATCAATTCCATAGAGCCTTAGATTGACATGACATACCTATTTTATAAGATTGCTAAAGAAATTTGAGAGATAGTACAAGAGCTCTACTTACGTATGGAAAACACAACATAGTGTTTTGAAATCCAATCTACCATCTAAATAACATGGCAAGATGGTAAGACCATCATAGAGACTATGACATTCTCATCGAGTTATGGCATGAGAGGGATCTATCCCATGAAATTAAATAAGGCAATCTCACTAAAGGTGTAAAATATGGAAAAAGAATGTGTACTTGATTTTTTTCAAGGACTTAATTTTAAGTTGGATAAAGTATAAGGGAGATTGTTGGGAACAAAACCTCTCCCTTCACTAAGAGAAGTTTTTGCTTAAGTTAGGTGAGAGGAAAGTCATAAAAAGATAATGCTCAACTCCTTTTTAAACTCTAACATTGATCTTAGCTCTTAAAACATAACATTTGTTGCACAAAAATGAGAGATTACTACACTTCCATCTCAGGATTAGATGTTTAAGGACAAAAAGTGCACTTCCATCTCAAGATTAGACGTCTAAGGAAAAAAGTGGTGTGATCATTATAATAAACCCTACCACATAAGAGAGACATGCTAGAAAATACATGAGAAACCAACAAATTGGAAGCCCAGAGGCCAAAGAGATGGAAATTGATCAGCCAATGTAGTAGAACATATTACATGTCTTCATCAAATTCTGAATTAGACCAATATCTCACTAGTAATTGACACACTATATTTGTTCAAATAGGTAGCATTGGTTGCATAGAAAGGTAATATAAAGCACTCATTGATATCTCAGAAACTTATAAAAAAATTATGGATTGTATATATAATTGCATTGGACTATATAACAAGATCAATGGATGCTCTATCTACCTATGAAAGATGTAATTGCAAAATTTATATTATTGTTGTAGATGGTATAGTGTCTATAATAATAAGGAAAGGAACAACTTGTTTATTAGATTTAACACTAGAATTTGTTCTATATGTTTTTAAATTGAAATGTGATTTGTTGTCTATTAGTAAGTTAACTAGAGACATGAATTATATGGTGACATTATCTCCATCTTACTGTAACTTTTAGGACTTATCTTTGGAGAAGATGATTAGCAATGCTGAAAAGAATGATCTTTATCACATTTTAGAAGCTTCGTATTACCCTAAATGTAGGTTATTTAATTTTTTTTCCCTTTCAACTACTTCTAATGTCGATGTTATATTATAGCATCAACGTTTGAGACATTATACCTTTCATTATCTAAAAGTAGTATATCCTCATTTTTAAAGACAAAAGTTTATTTTAATGTGAGCATTGTATTCTAGCCAAACAACTTTGAAATAACCACATTATATTCTTGTACAAGCTTTCCAAATCATTCCATTTAATCCACATTAATATTTGTTGATTAGTACAAAATTAGTACGAACACCTAGTTTAATTGGTACTTAATGATTTATTACTTTCCTTGACAATCATATAAGAGTTGGTTGGGTTTATCTCATGAAAGACAAATTAGAAGTTCTAATGAAAAGTTTAAAGATGATGTATAAAAGGTTTCAAAGGATGCAAGAAATCCATTATACATTCCAAAAGGTCTAATAAAGCAAGTTAAAGTCAAAAAGATGAAAGAATCATTAAATGAGCTTATTGAAGACTTTCAAGTCAACTAAGTTACAAATAGTGCATTTAAACTTGAAAGAAAGTCAATGTCTTATCAATACGATTTGAGTACTTAATGGGTCAGAGTTAAGAAATAACATTCACTCCTAAATAGGAGTTTGTCCTAAATAAGTGTTTGTTATAAAAATGGAAGTTTTTTTTTTTAAATAAGAATTTATCCTAAATAAGAGTTTTTCCTAAATAGAAATTTACATATTTTTAAAGTTACTATCTTAGTCTATAAATAGACACTTTCTTGTAAGTTCTAAAATCAAAAAATAAAAAAAAAATAAAAAATGAGAGAGTTTTCTTCTTTGATTCTTTTAAAAACTAAAAAACTTATCAAGAAGTAACTCTTCTTATAGCGTTCAATTCAACTTATCGCTTCCAATTCACTTCTTTTATAGAGTGTGACATTCATATTCTTTTTAATACTCTAGGTTTGTATTCCTTTGAATATTGGGTATGGGGTTTGTGTAATTAAAGTCTAACTTATCTTTCCTGAGTATTCCTTGATTCCTTGCATAAATGGAGTCCCTAAGTAACATCTTTTGGAGTGTGCATTAGTTGGTATCAGAGCCCGACTTTAAATTAAGTTAGATTAATTAATTCTTTAATTTGTTGCTTTGTGATTTATTTATTTTTATTTAATTTGTCTATTAAATGCATTACCATTTGAACATGTTAATCTATTTGTTTGCAATCTTTCTTACTTTAATCATTTATCAGAGTGCATAACTATTAAAACATGTTATTTTCAAATTCATTTGCTATCTCTAAGTATCCTACTATTGTTTTGTGTTTAAAAAATACAAAGGAACCAAAAAAAAAAAAAGTATGAAATTCAAGTTTTTGATAGAAGTTAAATGTTTGGTCAAATTAATCATAATAATAATATAGTTTTCTTACTCAACTCCAATTTTGCTATTTATTTTCTTATTATATCATCCAAATTTGTCCTCTACATTTAACTAACTTCCTATTTTGTTTTATGTGAGTCTAATTCATTAAATTTGTTTACCTTGATGTCCTTTTTCCTTTTTCTTTCAACTATTTGTTCTCAAATTAGTTCAATTTTACCCCATTTACCTTATTCTGTTCAAAACCAATTCTCTCAATTTAACTTGTTTAGTTCTTTAAAGAACTGAAAAGGAAAATTTGAGTGGTAAAAGGTAAGAGTGTAAGTTCATATTAAGAAAAAACCTTAAAAGTGTAAAATACGAAGGAATGTGACACTTTTTTGAGTGAAACATATGAAAGAGTGTTTTGTGAGGTATTTCAATCATTTTGTACTAAAGTAATACTATGACTTCCAAAGACAATGGTGTAGTTTAAAAGGGAGTTAGTAATGTGTTCTTTATAATCAAAGTTATGTAACAACAATTTAAGTGCATGAATACTATATTTGATGATATGAAGGAGAGAATAAAAGAGCAAGCTAATACAATAACAAAGTTACAAAGGAGACATAAGGACTATGAGGTTCCTAATGTAATAAGGCAATGAAGACAAGCCATGACCATAAAGATGATGTAAAAGATAATGAATTTCCCACTTGAGCTATTATGGTTAGAATTACCATCAGTAGAAAAGATTAGAGAGATTTTAGGAGGCAAGGCACTTATGACCATGATTTAGACAACATTAAAATGACAATTCCTCTACTCTAAGGTAAGAATGAACTTGATGTGTACCTAGAATGAGAGAAAAAAGTTGAATTAGTTTTTGATTGTCATAACTACTCTAAAGAGAAAAAGGTAAAGTTTGTTACCATTGAATTTATTTGGTGGGATTAATTTGTTTTGACTAAGAGAAAAAATTTTGAGAGGCTTATTGATACATGGAAAAAGATGAAGGCTATCATAAGAAAGAGATTTATCCCTAATCACTATTATAGGGATTTGTACCAAAGGTTATACAAGGTCATTTACGACACTAAAATTGTGGAGGACTACCACATAGAGATGAAGATTACCATGATTAAAGCAAATGTAAAAGAATATAGAAAAATAATTATGTCTTGATTTTTACAAGGGTTAAATAAAGACAAAACTAATATGGTTAAATTATAATATTATGTGAAATTAAAAGACATGGTGCACATGGTAATGAAAGTTGAAAGACAACTTAAATGAAAGGGTTCCACACAGTTTAGGCAGAATTTAGGTTTTACTTCATTTTGGAAGCTGAATTGGAGTAAAAATGATGACAAGGCTAATTATAAGTCCAAAACCGAGCTATCTAAGAGCAAGAATATGTGTTTTAGCAAGGAAGTGGGTAAACTTGGGATATATCAACTTATGGTATCAATTAATTAGTCAGTAAAAAAGGGAAGAAAAGCAAACAAAAGCATTTAGGTTAGTCAACCATACTTATGGTTGCGATCAACCAAACATTAAAGAAGTTGCAATGAAAAGAAATAGAGAATTTGAGTCAATCAACCAAACTAATAATTATGGTCAACCAAACATTAATGAAGTTGGAAAAGGAAAAGTTAAAGAGATTTAAACTAATTGATCTAACTAATGGTTACAATCAATTGAAGGTAGTTTTAGAGTTGAAAACTTTAAAGTTGTAAAAGTTATAGAGACTTTAGGTTGGTAGACTTCACCAACAACTACAGTCAACTAATGAGACTACTTTAGCTTAAATGTAGAACCCTAAGAAACTTACAAATATTTTGGATTAGTTGACTATTGTAAGTGCTTCGGTTGACTAATAACTTAAAGAAAAAGTTTCCTATTTTAGAGGGATCATATTGCATCTCAATGTTTAAATAAGTGTGCAATGATCTTGAGAGGTAATAGTGACATTGAAACTGCAAGTGAGTTAGATAATGATTTTATGCCATCATCTGAGGGTGAAAGTGGTGGAGAGGAGTATTCAATTAATGGAGTAGTTCTTATCACAAGGCAAGCATTGAATGTGTAAGTGAAGGAAAAAAATGAGGTTCAACGAGATAACATCTTTCATACGAGGTATTTTATCAAAGATAAGGTATATAATATGATTATTAATGGCAGAAGTTGCATTAATATAGTTATCACAATTATGATTGAAAAGTTGAATTTATTTACAATAAAACATCTTAGACCATATAAATTTCAATGGTTGAATGAGAGTAGTGAAGTTAGGGTAAATAAGAAAGTACTCGTGTCATTTTCTATTAGAAGACACCATGATGAAGTTTTATGTGATGTTGTACCTATACATACGAGCCGTGTTCTATTAGAAAGGTCATGACAGTTTGACAGGTGAGTTATATATGATGAGTTTAAGAATTGATATTCCTTTATAATAATGAAAAACCTATCACTCTTGTACCATTAATAACTTAACAAAATTATGAGGATCAATTAAGATTAAAAATGAGAGTGAATAGAAAATAACGATTGAAAAGAAAGGGATAACCGAAACAAAAAAGCAAGAAGAAAAAGTGACACAAGAGAAAGAAGAAAAAGAAAGTTTTTATGCAAAAGAAAGTGATGTCAAAAGAGTATTTTATGTCAAATATCTTATGATTGTACTTTTGTACAAAAAAGTTTATTTTAACATTAACAAATTTGACTCATCTTTATCTAATATTGTTATTTCTCTTTTACAAGAATTTAAAGATGTAATCCTTGAAAATATTCCAAGTGGATTACTATCTAAGAGAGGAATTGAGTATTAAATTGATTTTATCCTTGGCGCATCTCTTTCAAACTAGCCAACATATAGGAATAATCTTAAGGAGACAAAGGAATTTTAAAGGCAAGTTGAGGAATTTATGTTAAAAGGATATGTGAGAGAAAGTATGAATTCCTTTATGGTTATTGTCCTACTTGTACCCAAGAAGGATAAGACTCAAAGGATGTATGTTGATTGTCAAGTGGTCAACAAAATTGCTATAAAGTATTGTCACCGTATATTTAGGTTAGATGATATGTTAGATGAATTATATGGTTCATGTGTCTTTTTTAAAATTGATTTGAATGGTGGATATCCCTATATTAGGATGAAAGATGGAGATGAGAGGAAAATAACTTTCAAAACTAAGTATAATTTGTATAAATAATTTTTTATGCCATTTGATCTCACTAATGCACCAAACACTTTTATGTGATTAATGAATCATGTTTTGCATACATTCATTAGTAAATTTATGGTTGTGTATTTTGATGATAGTATGGTTTATAACAAAGACTAAGAAGAACGTTTTGATCATTTACATTCTATTTTGATTATTTTACATTCTAAGAAATTGTATGCTACCTTGGATAGTGGATGCAAGGCTGACATGATAAAGAAATTGTATGAGAAGGTGTAATAACATATTGTAAAATGAATTAAAAGATATATACCTCATATCAACAAAGGGTGAAAGAAGGTGATATTTAAGCCTAATGATTGGATTTGGGTGCATATACGTAAGGAATAGTTCCTAACTCAAAGGTATTCAAAACTATAATCTAGAGGAGATGGTCCATTTCACATAGTAGTACAGATTAATGACAATGCTTATAAGTTGGACCTCTTTGATAAGTATAATGTGAGTGCAACATTTAATATTTTTTTATCTTTCTCCTTTTAATATAAATGATGATTCGAGGAGGAATCCTTTCAAAGAGAGGAGGAATGATGAGAAATTTGAAGATGATGCATATAAGGCTTTAAAGGATTTAAGAGATCCATTGTACATTTTAGAAGGTCTAATAACATGTCTTTTGAGGTTTGCATCAAGTTCGTACAATTTTCAAATAATTTCATCAATTTATTCTTAATCTTGTTCAATCATTCATCCATATTCTTTGTACTAACAATGGAAAATAATATTTCTCTAATGAATTTAATCAATATCTTTCTAAAAATGACATTTTTCATTAAAACTCTTATACCTATACACCCCAATAAAATGGAGTGACAAAAAGAAAAAATTGCTACCAATGATGTTTGCAAAGTCAATGCCAAATTCTTATCAAGGGAAAGCAATCCTTACAACTTTTTACTTAATTAACTATTTTTCATCCAAAGTACTTGATTTTTAAACCCCTTTAATTGTCTTACATGACCTTTTTTCCTTCTAACAAAATCATAAACTCATTGTCTCCAAAGATTTTTAGCTACATCACATTCATCCATAATCATGATCCTAATCATAGCAAACTTAAACCAAAAGCCATAAAATGTGTGTCTGTGAAGTAATCTCCAACACAAATGGCTATAAGTGCTATTGTCCCTTTTCTAACAATTTTTTTTTCTCTTATGATGTATCATTTATTTGAAACAAACCATTTTATTCTAATTCCTCCTTTCAAAGGGAGGTTTTAAGTGAGGAAAGACATTAGGATCCCACTTTCTCTCTTCCTATCTCTCTATTGAGCTCTTTTGTCCTTTATGGAAGTTAAGACTTTGAAACCAAAGCCACCAAATTAGTACAAGAAATTGAAACCAAAGCCATTAAACAAATTCAACTTGAGGTAATCCATTAAGGAAGAGAACAAGTTTCTAAAAAGCCAATTTTGGTTTATTCTCGAAATCCTAAAATTTCTTAGTAAAGCCAAACATTAGACCTAAAGCCAAGTCCAACAAATGAAGTTGTGAGAAAGGTTTTGAGTATAATAAATGAATTGGACATTCCCATAACTTTTTGAAAAAGGGTAAGATCATGTGCCAAATATCCTATCTCTAATTACCTTTCATACTCAAAGTTATCTCCATAGGGTTTTTGTTACAAGTATTGATAAAGTGGAAGTTTTTGAAGATATACAAAGTGCTTTATAAGACCCAAAGTGAGAAGTTGCAATTTTTTAGGAGATGAAAGCCTTGGTTGAAAATGACAGATGAGAAATTCTAGAGATGTCTAAAAATAAAAGAATCATTGAAAGCAAATGCGTGTTCACGATTAAATACAAAACTAATGAAAGTATTGAGAGGTATAAGACAAGGTTGGTAACTTAAAACTTCACTTAAACTTATCAAATATATTATAAGGAGACTTTTTCTTTAATTGTCAAGTTAAATTCTATTAAAGTTCTCATCTCCTGTTGTCAATTTAGATTAGGAATTTTATCAACTTGGTGTGAAAAATGCTTTTCTCAATGAAGAACTAGAGAAGGTGTGTACATGAAAATACCTCTTGAATTTAAGATAAGAGAGAAGAAAGAAAAAAGTATGAAAATTGAATAAATCACTTTATAGGTATAAGCAATGTCTAAGGGTATGGTTCAAATGATTTAAACCACTCTTAATCGACCTGGATACAAACAGAGACAAGTTGATCATGTGTTGTTCATAAGACATTCAAGGAATAAGAAAAAGATAATACTGATTGTATATGTGGACGATATTATAATCATAGATAATGACAATCAAGAGATAAAGAACATTAAGAAAGAGTTTGAAGTTAAAGTTTTAAGAAATTAATGGAAATAGCAAGAATTAAAGAGAGTATTTTCGTCTCCCAACAAAAATACACTCTGTAACTCTTAAAGGATACCAATAATCTTAGATGTAGGCCAAATGGAATACCTTTGGTGAAAGGTTGAAAAAGAGCAGAGTATAAGAGTTATTAGAGATTAGTTGACAAATTTATCTACTTGTCTTTCACTCGCCTTGATATAGCTCACATAATAAGTGTAGTGAGTCAATATATGCATTCTCTTACTAAAAACACTTTGAGATTGCAACTCATATCCTAATATACCCAAGATGGGTATGATGATGCAGATTGGGTAAACTCTCACAAAAATTGCAAGTCCACCTTTAGTTATTGTATCAAATTGCAGGGCAACTTAGTAACTCGAGGAAGCAAAAAAAAACAAAAACAGTAAATAATTGCTCCCAGCAATGCTAAAGTATAATATAAGGTCATTGCACAAGGAATTTGTGAAGTAATTTGACTAGAAAAGCTTATAGAAAACTTGCAAGTACCCTTATTTGTTCTAATAACACTGTATAGTGATAGCAAATTGGCAATTACCATCATCAACAATCCAATTCAACATGACCATATGAAAAACAAATGAATAGACTGAAATTTTATCAAACAAGAAATAAAAAATGGAGGCATTAATTTGTCTTATATTTTTACCAAGTTACAAGAAGCAGATATTCTCACTAAAACCATATCAAGGCCAAAAGTTAAATTAAATATAAGCAAATTGAGAATGATAAATATCTATTCACCAATTTGAGGGAGAGTGAGAGATAAAAATCCCAAATTTGCAAAAATTATAATATTTTTTGTAAGAATAAAAATATTTCACATTAGGATGAGAATGAGAATCAGAATATTTCATATTAGAATAGAAATTTAGTTTTTAATTTCCTTTCATTTTACTTCTGTAATCTAGTAACCTAATTATAGGAACATTTATTGTATGTACATATGTTATTGTCAATGAATAAACACACGAGAATTCTTCTCAGATTGCAATCCAAATTGTGTCACCCAAGTTCGATTAACGAAATTATATGTATGAAATTGTAGCCCAAGTTCTATTAGAACTCACATGTGACAATTTTTGCCTGCACCCTCATGGTATGAGGTGCCTCTACCCTAGTGATAGCATGGAGCAAACCTCAAGTTCTTATATATCAAATTTCTCATTGCCCTCTCAGAGATTCTCATCTCCTTCTTCCTTGCAATTAATTAAGAATAAACACTTGCATTGATGTTTTGAGGTATAGGTTTCATCACAATTGTAGCATACATTGTGGTTTCACCAATTATGAATTTATTCGAGGGTTAGCCATTTGACGGGTGGGATAGTGGTGTTTTTGAATTGGATCTGTGTTGGGGTGTTTTTCTGGGGATTTTGGAGCATGGTATTGCAAGCCGTTGTTTTGGATTCGATAGTCTTGGCTGATTTTTCTTTGGTTTTGATATTTGGTTTCATAGAGTCATGCAAGTCCAAACACATGGGGTAGAGTCTGTGGGTTGGCATCATGCACATCTGCCCAAATTGACTCCCTAAGTCCATTGACAAAGCAACTGATTTGTTGGGGTTTTGTCAAAGTTCCAGCCCTTACTAAGAGGCGATCAAATTGGTTTTGATGCTCCCGAACTCTTCCCTCTTAAGTAAGCTTGGTGAGTTCCCCATAGAAATCATCCGAGAGCATTAGACCATAGCAGTTGTTTAAGGCGTGCTTGAATTCCTCCCGAGTAAGCCACACCCGTGTCCCTTTGAATGTTGATACCAAAGATGTATCCCTCCTTCCAAATGATAAGATGCTAAGGCTACCTTTTCGTCGACAGGTGTTTTGTGGAAATCAAAGAATTGCTGGGCTCGATCAATCCATGCAGTAGGATCGTTGACAGGTGTTTCATGGAAATCAAAGAATTGCTTGGCTTGATCAATCCATATAATAGGATCGTCAATACCATCATATTGGGGAAATTCCGAACGAACTACTCGAGGTATGATTATTCCTTGAACTGACGGATAATCATGGGGTTGATGGGATGAACTAGCTTCACCTTTTCTTGAACTGATTTCATCCCCTTGTGCTTGCAATTGAATAAACATCTCATGCAATCTCCCTTTGTAGTCAAAAAATTTGTTGTTGAGTTCCTTACAAGGATTCCTCCCTTGGTTTCATCAATTTTTAGCAAACGTTCAGTTTTATATCTCATAAAACATAAAATAGTGTTTCACTCCTACCTAATTTTTTTTTTCCTCCTTCATATTTGGTTTGGGTTAACTTGACTCTCTAGAAGTGAGGCGTTTTTGTTTTTTTTTTTATGAGATTTCTCAAGTTGACTCCATGTTAACAAAAACCAAAAATCAATAATTTGAGAATCTTATTTGGGCAAAATTGTTCCTTTATAGGAAGGAAGAAAAATGTCCTGAGAAACAATGTGTGGCGAGCAATTGGTACATAAAATAACATGTCAACGACCACTTATAATAAAGAACGTCATGTGGACAGATTTTAATCGGGGAGAGACATAAAGATTTCTAATTTGGCTCCTCTAAAAATTGAGTCAACATTACTTTTATATGTAAGAGAAAATAAAAAAAATTAAGTGGTACCCAATTAAAATAAGAAAAAGATGTGTGGTTAAAGATGATGAGTTTCTTATACTCACAAAAAAAAGTAACTAAATGTAACCAATATCAAAAGATGTAAATAAAATACAATCAACCTCAAAAAGAAATGAAAATATTTATATCTATGAATGAAATTCAATTAATGTATTAATTAGTTTAGTGTAAAGTTTTAATAAAAATGGAATTTTATCAAAATAATATCTGTCAATATTGTAATCTTTTTTTTACATGAAATTTAATTAGTTGAGTTTTTCTTTTAGATTTCAATATGAATTGTTGACATGAACTAACTGAAATAAATAACGACAGGAAATAAAATATTATTCTTTTTTGTGAAATAAATCTGGGTTGTAGCATAATAGTTACATTTAAGACTTAAAAAGTGGCAGTCTTTATATCATGTCAAAAGAAAAAAAGAGCACCATTACATGGAAGCAGTAATGGCCAGCAATTAGAAATTCTAGATTTGAGCTACAATAAGTTTTTTGGAAATGTTTGTCAGTCTCTTGGCCAGAAAACTTCACTCAAAACTTCATTAATGCTCAAAAGTAGCAATTACCTTTCTTATATGTCACGAAAAATGCTGGAGATTGTACCATCTTGTGAGGAAGTAAAGATTTAAGGTTATTGAGGTCTAGGGTTTGATAGAATTTGGCAAATTGAAACTTTTGGATTTTAAGTATTGAATTTAAATTTGTGTCAATATATACGGGATATATTACGAGGAGCAATGATATTAAAAAAAAAAACACAAATGAAGAAAAAAGTTATTAGTATCTAACTAACAGGATTGGGAAACTGCCAGCATCATACTCTCAGAGCTTGTAGAATCAATCTTACTCCATGGAAAAGACAAGAAAGCATCACACTTTAAAGGTAAAAATTGCACCAACAGGCAGCAGAAAACCCACTAATTAACATTTGCAAAAAATATCACTTAAACTCTTGGAGGCAGAGAATATTAATACTTTTAATTATTATAAAATTTTAACACCCTAAATTAATGAGGAACAAAAAAAATCTACCTAATAAAAAAATCTAATAAAAATAAACATAAGTCAACCTATTTTTACTATAAAGTTGACTCTGTTAAAAAAATGACCACAAGTTTATTTCTTCAAGTTCTGATTTTTCTTAAATAATTTATTTATCAATATAAATAGATTAATATGGATGTTGGGTCTATTCTTCTTATCTATTTCATTGTAAAAATTAGAGAATTTATAAGTTAAGGAGGTCAATGAAACAAAATTTCAGGAATTTTTTCCTTAGTTTCTTCTTTTCAAGTCTTTGACACGCTTTCGAAAAACCAAGTCTTCATTAGAATATGAACATCAATGGGGTGCCGGCCACCCACTCTTGACTCATTTTTATAAGCAGCTTTTTAATTTTGTAATTGGAGGAAAAATATTTCAAATTTATAAAATAGACCCCATTATATTTACACAAAAACCTTCCTCATATGAATGATTTTCATGATTTGGTTGGATTAAATAGCTTTCAAGAGAACCAAAATGGAAAAATATAATATTATTTGTTAAAAGATTATTGCATTACATTTTACTTCAAAAGTCTATAAAAAGATTTTATAGATCGTCAAAGGGAAAAATCATTTCTTCCAATTTGGTAGGTGGCAGTGTCAGTTTGTCCCTTGAATCATATCCTCCACTTGGATTGCAAAGAAATGTTAGAGCCACATATACCTTATTGGAAAATTTTTGTATTATAATTCCCATTTGGTGTCAGCCATCCTCTTCATCGCTTATAGTATGCAAAAGTAAAGATTTTGCAAACTCTTCAATAGCAATTCTATTTGATCGATCAACTGGAATATTTATACTCCAAAAGCTCTTCTCTTTCAGAATAATATGCTTTCTTTATTGATTTTATCATTTGGCTAATTTAGAAACTCGGCAACAATATGTCACACTAGTAATTTCCAAAGAAGCTGGACAAATGGTAACAACAACGGTCAATTGTTTTTGTCATTTTTAACAACTAGTTGAATAGGATGCAATGACACATAAGATTAAACATGCATAGCCCAGTTGATCATAAGATTAAACAAGATCAAACATGTGAATCCAAGATATTCCTGCTGAATAATCAGAAAGGTGCAAACATTTAGAATACTAGTGAACTATTGAGGTCTAACTACAATGTGTTTGATACTCAAATATTTTCTCCTATTATGGGATGAATTATTGGGTGAAACTGTCCAAACAACTCAACTATGGAATTGGTGAATTAGATCAAATTAAGTATAGGTATGTGGATGCCATAACCTAAAAGATGTAGAAAAAAAATGTAATGGGAGTAAGGGACCCTGAAATTTAGTTGCGTAATTTACATCTTGATTTTTAATATTCATATTTTAAACTTAATTGGTTCTGCCCACCAATTCAAGTTGCCCTCATATCATGTCCTTGTGAAGGTACAGTTGCATATTATAATGGTGCAAAAACTTCTTTATTTCTACATATGCATACATGGAATTATTACATTTGTGTGTTTATTTGTCTGTGGAACGCCTATAATCTATCCTCATAGTTAAGGGCTATCAAACACTTGGAGATGTTGGATTTTAGCCTCAGCAATCTCCTAGTGGTCCAAGGCATGTATATTTGTTGCTATATTGTACAAGTTATGCAATCCTTATTCACAAGAATGAATCCAAATAAGCAATTAGGGTCAATGTGAAATATTTAGTTAATATGGTTAAGTTTAGCATGTGATTGATCTACCGAATTTGTGTTTAAAAATGTGTTTAGGAGAATCACTCTTAAATACTCTATATACAACAGATTTTAAGTTGTTAAATAATTTTATAGTACTAAAGTTAGAAAGCAATAGATTCACTAGCAACATCCTACCCTCAATAAGTACACTTACTAAAGTTAGAAAGCAATAGATTCACTAGCAACATCCTACCCTCAATAAGTACACTTACATTACTTGAGTTACTAAATCTTGGCACAAACAATTTCAAGGTTTCTATTTTTGTGACAGGAATTGCAATTTTCTAAGTTTAATTTCTTTTTCTCATTTTTTCCCATGGAGTCAAAGTACTATGCTACTATAACATGCTTTTTTTTTTTTTTTAATTCTAGTTACAATGATCTAAATGTAACTAGAATTGTTAAAGGTGTTGAACCCTAAAGGTAATCTCTTTCTTGCATACTGCCACCTAGATGGGATCTTCCAACTATAAGGCATGTAAATTTAAAGTAATTCAACAAAGAAATTGATAATTTATCTCACTTACTTAATTTATTTTCACTTTAATATATCTACAAATTTAGTAGATTGAAGAATTTAAAAATTTTAGATTTTTATAAGAATGACCTCAATGGTTCCTCAAAAATGTTGTTAGGTATTGCCTATTCATTGCTATGGGGTTTTTGTGTGTTTAGTGAGTGCAAATGCTGAAAAATTTCATTTAATTTATGTGAAAATTATCAAAACTCTCATCTCTTTGAATTTATAATTAGTTCAAATTTAATTTATAATATTTTTCTTTTTCTTTGTCCTTCCTTTTCTTCCTTTCATTTTATTGGTATCCTTTACATTTACTAGGAATTTTATACCTTGCATAAGTTGTCTCACTAAAATACTTCTTTTACCCTCATAATTCCTTTTAATACAACCTCATAAACTTTTTCCTCCTCCAAATCTCATCAAATTGTAAGTACCTATTGTTTCTAAAAGCATTCTTAGGTTTTCCTTGTAAATAGAGAAATTTTTTGACAATAAATATTGTAAAAAATTCGTATAAGAGATGAATAACTAAAATAATTATATAGTTACTTATAAAAAAATTATAATATAAAAAATAAAACAATAATTTAAAAGTTTCAAAACATATAACTCCTAAGTAACAATTGTTTGTTATTTTGAATAAGTAATATTATTTTTTCTACTATATATGCATTATTTTTATTATTATATTTATATATATGAATCTGGCTTATAAAAATCAAAACAAAAAAAAGAAAAAAAAAAGAACTGGAGTGCCATTATCTACATCCATCCAACTTCTCTACCAATAGTCTTTTACCTTTTTGTTGCATACAACAAAAAGCCAAGGAATTGGCTCTTATGAAGCATATGAATGATTTGGTTTTGAAATTTTCTGACTATGTCATTGATTTGTGACATATTCTAGGGATTATCTAAGAAAATAATTTCTTTCTTATCATATACAAAATTAATTGTTACCTCAAAAGAAAAAAATGAAATTAATTAGTGTGAGAAGTTGCATCTTACAAGTTACAACTCATTTTTAAAGACAATGTTTTAGTTTTGTAATTGGTGAAAAAATATTTTAAATTTAAAAAATAGGTTCCATTACATTTATACAAAAGTCCCCTTTATATTTATACTTTTCATTTTCATAATTTCGTTAGATTAAATAACTAAGTTAGATATAAAAAAGAACCAAAATGAAAAAAATAAATAAAAGTGAATTATTTGTTAAAATGTTACATATATCTTCCTAAAACTTTATTTCACTTGTCATGTCATGATGACATCTAACTAGCTTATTATATAATAAAATCAAATTAGCCTATTTATAAGCTATAATATTGTATTTCATATACCAAATATACCTTAAACTAATGCTTATGACAACAATTTCTTTAAAAGCTACATTTGAGGCTTTAAGTAGATTAAGGAGCAAAATAAATCTGCATCTAATTTTTTTTGACACTTGTAGAACTAAAACTCACATTCTATAAACATTTTAAGGAGGCTTGATTTGATTCTTGTTTTTTTTTTGACCAATCAAAGTAAAGATGATTGATTGTTTCTCGGAAAAAAAAAAGGATGATTAATTATTATGTCATAGCATCTCACAACAAAAACCAAATTAAAAAAAATTAAAAAGAAATAAGAAAAGAGAAAATATATAGTTTTCTCACGATGTCATGTACACAGTAGTCACACATAGTAAGACATAAGGTTACAATTAATGCCTTCATTCAATCTTCCTTGCTAGGAAAAAAGAAGAAGAAGAAGAATTAAAAAAAAAAAGCAATTACCGGACTTAAGATAAATTAATTAGAAAAAAAAAGGGCAATTGCCATGAGTATTTAGAAAATATGAGATTGGTGCAAAGGAATTTATGTCTAAACTTAAAATCTACAGTGCCCCCACATGTTTCAATCAAGCTTTTTGCTTTTTATACTTCCAATTTAATTATAAATTGTCCATCTTTAGGAACACTTCATTACCTTATGAAGGCTAACAAAGACTTTTTTGATCGATTAGGAGCAGACTCTTATCTTGACATGTTTGGCAAGTTGTATAATGGACATTAATGAGATGCTACTATACTTTGTGACATTTGGCTTCCTTGTCATATACTCTGTGAGCTTGTTGATAATTAGAATATATTCACAATTAGAATATACTTTGAAACTCTTTTCTTTTATTACACAACATGTGCTGTTAATTTTGGTATTACAAAATTGACTCATTTCCATCTGTTGTTCTATACCTGTGTTTGTGCCTTGAAAATTAAGATATAGTGAGTGCAAAAATTAAAAGGTACTTTTTGGATTTTTTTTCTTTTAATTTAGTGCTTGTTAATTTGCACAACAATGGAGATCCAATTTGCCAAGAAACATGTGTTGTGGGTTATGATTAATTTAACATGTGTTATAAGAGTTGCCTGAAGGAAGGAAGGTTGGGTCAGGGACTACTTTGAGTTGAATAGGGTAAGGACAAGGCATATGCTTCCTTCTTAAACTAATAATTTAATGTTTGACTATTGCAACTAGGAATGAGTCAAGTGTAATAACACTATAGGCTAAATGTTTTAACTTTTTCTCAATAACACTAGCCTTGAACTAGATTACTTTTATCATTGTGAAAGAATTTGGTCCCTAAATATGTCCTTGTTTCTTCCTTTTGAGGAGTTAAACAATCTACACTTGAATCAGAATTGGTTTACTGATTGCTACCAAAATCATGGTACATATTAGGCTTTTTTACTTTTCCTTCTTTGGCTCTTGTTTTCATGTTTACCATGAGTTCCAAACCCACAAACTTGCAAACATAGCTAGATTAACTTATGTTACATGGGAAATTTTTGAGTTAAATTGTTTTAATGTCTTAATTAGGAAAGCCCTGATCATATATTGATTTAAATGTTTCTAAGATTAACTTGTCTCCTTTGTGAATGCCTGAATGAGAATGCAATCATTATAAGTGGTAAAAACATAATCGTTCTGCATCTATTTAAGGGATTTGTTGTTTGACCAAGTAAATTGTTCCCGTAATTTTTTAGAAGATATCCATTTTAAAAAAGTTAGGAGTCCTAGACCTTCCTAAGAACAACTTCCAAAACAATATCCTATAGTCCCCGATTAAATCACATTTTTGAAAACTCTGAACTTGAGTTACAATGGATTTTAAAGATCTTTTCCAATCAAAGGTACTTATAAATGTATATAACACCATTTTTTATTAAACATTTTTTAAAAAATCATTTAATTATTTTAGTTATTCATATTTTTAATTTTAAATTATAATTTTTATTAAGCAATAACATTCTTTAGTATTTCTTGAAAAAAAATTTGAACTAGCGTACTTTATAATAAAAAAAAAAAGTTAAATCAAATACACTCTTAAACATATCTCACTGTCATGTTTTAAATAACTCACAAATCTCCCTCTCTTGATGATCAAAAATAAAATTTGGATATGATTAAATATGATTGTAAATTTTTGTTTAAATCTATCTTAGTCAAATCATGTATAAAGTTAGTAAAATGAAATTTATATTGTAACATTGTATCGTAGTAGTAATTTGCAAAATAGTTACACAATATTGCAAACAACAACATTTATGGAATTTTTTTTTCTTTTAGGCAAACAAATTAAATTTTATGTCTTGATTTGGTCTTATGAAATATAAGATGGGTGAAGTATGGTTTTCCATTTTACTTTAATTTGGGTATCATGATGCAAATTGAAGTTATTTTTGTTACATGACATAAAGGCCACCAACATTCAGAATGCCAATGAATTTAAGGCTTAACTACATTAATGTGGTTGATTCCAACAATTTTTTTTTCCCGTGTCATGGGAATAATTATTGGTGCCATATTATAATGGTGTGAAAACTTCTTTATTTCAAAATATGCATGCACGATATTATATGTTTTTATCTAGCTGTGAAACAACTATAATCTATCCTTAGAAATAAAGGCTATTGAGCACCTAAGACCACTATTGTCTGTGTCTATATAGCTTCTCTACCAATATTATTTTCCTTTCCAACTGCCAATATTTTTATGCAACATATGAAACACTTTCTTTTTTAAAGATTTCTAATTATATCATCGAATATTATATACAGTACAATATTTTTTTCAAATGTTAGATTGGATTTGCATATTTCTGAATTCTTTTATAATGTTAACATGTTTTCTTTGTATGTTTGTTTTATTTTGGAGATAGATATTAGACATATAACTTCACTCAATACTTTATCTTTAGCTTACAACAATTTGAGCAGATATTTATCCTAAAAAGGTAGTTGTTAACGCTTTACCAATGCACACAATTTGTCTTTTGTGGAAAATGTTAGATATTGTACCATTTTCTACTTTAGGTTTGTATGCATTGAAAAACCTTCAAGAGTTGGATCTTAGCCACAATAATCTAAGTGGAATTATTCCATTTTGTCTTGGCAAGTTGACATCTCTTAGACTACTAGACTTGTCATCAAACAATCTTTCGGACACTATTCCTTCTTGCTAAAATTAGTAATCATATTTATTGCATAAGATATTGTACCATCTTTTACTTTAGGTTTGTGTGCATTGAAGAACCTTCAAGAGTTGGATCTTGGCCACAATAATATAAGTGGAATTATTTCATTTTGTCTTGGCAAGTTGGCATCTCTTAGACTACTAGACTTGTCATCAAACAATCTTTCGAGCACTATTCCTTCTTGCTAAAATTAGTAATCATATTTATTACATTTGAATATGGAAGAGAACAGATTCATAGGTATAATTCCAAAAACATTATTCAACTTATTTTATATGAAAATGTTAAATATTGGAAATAATTTTGTCTGGTGAAATTCCAACATCAATTGGGAATTTGTCCTATTTGAGACTCTTTCATCTAGGAGGGAATAATTTAAGTGGTTTGCTACCAAATGAACTATGTTGGTTGAATGAACTAGGCATATTGGATCTCTCATATAACTCATTTTCTGGACAAATACCAAGTTGTTTTAGTTACATCTCTTTTGGGAAGGTAATCACACTTGATTTGTCTTTTAACAAGTTAATAAGACAAATACCAGTAGAACTTGGAAATTTGAGCTCGATATTGACATTAAACTTGTCTCATAACAAGTTGACTAGATCAATTCCAAGAGCTTGGGGAAATTTGGGGCAAATAAAGAGCCTTGACCTTTCCTACAACAAATTAAGCAAAGAAATTCCATTAGAATTGATTAATCTATACTTTCCAAAGTTTTTCAATGCAACTTACAACAACTTTTCATGTAAGCTTTCAAACATAAAGGGACAATTTAGCATATTTGATAACAAAAGCTATAAAGGAAATTCGTTTCTTTATGGACCTCTATTAGATATGAGTTGCAGTACTAACTTACCAGAATTGCCATCATCTTCTAATGCAAACAATGGAAAATGGCATGACATTATTGATCTTGTGTCCTTCTTAGCAAGTTTCACAGCAACCTATCTCATATACATGTTAGCTTTAATGGTTATCCTTTATGTCAACCTTTACTGGTGAGGAAGGTGGTTCATGTTCATTGAGAATTTCATAGACGATTGTCATTTCATGGTTTTTTTATACTATTCCCAAATTGTTTTCTAAAATAGTTAAGAAGCCATATTTTTCCTAATTATTTTACTAAATTATGTATTTATGTAGGTAGCAATACTTTATGTGGTAGTATTGGACATGTTGTTCATGTTATGTTGCATGTCATGTTTCTATAAATATTGGATGTTGGGAAAGAGTTAAATTCTAAATAAAAAAATTAGTTTAGATGCAGAATAAATTAGATACATATTAGACTAGATGTGAATTAAGTTTCTTGCAACTTAAATATTGCAACTAAAATACCATATATGCATAAACAATAAACAATAAATAAATATTGCATTTATTGCCAAATATTCCTAAACAATAATTATTGCAATGAAACACCTTACTTCTTTAATAACCATTAAGAAGTGGGCAACAACCCTAAAGTGAATACAAAATCTTTTTTTCTATTACAGCATCAAATGTAATTCTCTTTTCTAAAACTATCATAGAGGCAATTTTTGTAAAGGATAGACACATGAAACCATAAATAAAAATTTTTAAATTTCTTTTTTTTTTAAAGCATAAAATTAAATTTTATACTTATCTTAAAGTTTCAATTTCCCAAACTAATAAATCTTAGACATCAATGAACGTTAAATCTTTCCCTCCTAACTTTTTTGGAATACTATTTTGGATATAGTTCGTTATTATAAATTACCGTTATAATTTTAAATGACTCCTATATGTAGAGACTACTAACATTTTAATTCTTATAAAATATGGATACCATAGATTTATTAGGAAAAAAAAGAGCCTAATAAGAAAATTTAATTAAAATAAACACCAGTCAAACTATTCTAACTAACAAGTTAACTTAATCAAGAAAAAAGACCATAACTTTTTTCTTTTAAATTTTGATTTTTCTAATATAATATCTTTATCTATATATACATAGAGTAATTTTAAACATTGGGTCTATTCTTTTGTCCATATCATGTGGAAATTAGAAAGTTTAAAAGTCACTTAAGTTAATGAGCCAAATTTCTAGAAATTTTTTCCTTAGATTCCTTCTAACAAGCCTTAGGCTCACTTTTGAGAAAACCAAAGTCTCCATTAGAAAGTGAGTATTAGTTTTATCATTCATCCTTCACGTCAAGGTCATCTTTGATTAGCAAAGTAGAAAATGAGACATTAATCACTATAAGAAGTTGCATCTTGCAAGTTACAACTTATTTTTATAACAAACTATTAATCACTATAAGGTTATTTTTTGTGGTAATTAATGTCTCATTTTCTATTTTCGTACTATAAAGAAGGTTTATTGGATTGGACCTTTCATCATCAAAGTATGACATTATTTTTGTAGATCCTATATCATTCTAATAATTTGCTAGAATGTTTTGGAAAATTAATTAAATGGACCCATCAACCATGAAAGGGTTGTTGAAGGGGTCATTAATCATAAAGGCTAATGGGTGGCCTTATTTGCCTCTAACCATGACTTTTTCCTAATATTTTTTAAATTAGATCAATTAGTTAAATTAATAAAATCATAAATCAAATGTTGATCCAATTTGATATATCTTGAAAAACTGGTAGTTTAATAAATCGATAATCAAATTATTAAATCGGCCAATTAGACTATGAACTAGTGAAGTAGTCATTATTTTTTTGATTTAGCCTTAAAGTTATACTATTGATAATATAAATGGTAGTTTTTACGACTAAGTCAAGAGTGTTGATATTAATTCTTTTTCTACATCTTATTTTCTTTAAGATAAACGTCACATCATTTTATAATTTTATTTTGAATTTTTTTAATCATGAATTATAAAAATTAAAAAATATATTTATTAATATATTTATTTACATTTCAATAAAAATATATAAAATTATATATTATATTATATTAATATTTATTTTTTAATTTAAATTATCTTATTTATATTAAAATATTTTATTAGTTAACAAAAAATGTATTAATTACTTTATAATAAAAATATATAAATTATAGTATAATTTTTATTAAATTTATTTGATTTAAATTACTTACATTTATTAATACATTATATTAATTAATTTTTATTCTTATATATATATATATATATATTGTTCTAATACAAAAATATAATATATATATATATAACACTTAAATAATTATATTTTTATCTATCAATATTTTTGTAGTATATGTATGTAAGGATGAGAAGAAAAATAAAGTGTAAATAAAAAAATTAAAGTCACTAATATTTGAAAGTCTTTTGAATTTTATTTCAAACAAGTAGTAATAAACCCATGTAACAATTACATTTACATTTTTTAATCTCCCAATAAAGATTTCATTTTTGATACATTTTTTAATTAAGAGATTATGATTAACACATACAATATAGACTTACCTTAAATTTTTTGTTATTTTAAAAACTAAAATTTGAACTTTAAATTTAAAATTAAGTATTTAAATAATTTTATTATTAGATTTTGTAACTAGTAATAGACTTGTCTTAAATTTCTAAAAGTTAATATATCTTATGTTCATACATCATAAGGTGCAATAATTCTAATGTAGTGGTCTATGTACTCTACATAATAAGGTTGACTTCATGATTTTTGCAAGATATTGTAGTGATTTTGTTAGAAAAAAAAAACTCTATAAATAAGGCTATTAAAATCTAGATTTTACTTAAATTTTATTTAAGATGTTAAAGCTCAAATTTTAGAATCAGATTATATAATGATAATATTTTACTAAAAATAAAAAAATAAAAAATAATTAAAATTAAGATATATAACTCACAATTAAATATTTTATATATAGATCAACTCAATAATAATAAACGAACTACAATTATTATTTTCTTTGATAAGAAAAAAATAATATCTTTTCCCCTTATACTTGTCAAAAAATAATTTTTATAAGTCAAAATTTTTTTCTACATCTAAGTACTTACTTATATTTAATATTTAAATATAAATAAACACACACACTTTGATCTAACATATATATATATATATATATATATATATATATATATATATATATATATATGGATGTGAGAAAAATAGAGATTAAAGAGAGATAAAAAAGGGAAAGATGAAGTAAGGAGAGAGAGAGAAAGAGAAAGAGATGAAGAAATATAAAAGGGAGAAAGAGTATAAATAGATTGAGGTTAAAGAGAAAAACAAATAATGAGAGGTAAGAGATGTTAGAATGATAGATGGAAAGGGGAGAAAGAGAGATAGAGAGAGACAAAATGAAGTAATAGAAAGAGGAGATAAAGATAAGAGACAAAAAAATGATGTGATGTTTAAGATGAAAAAGTGATAGATAGAGAGAAAAATGAGAAGCAGATAAAGTAAGACAAGAAGGAGAAATGGAAGAAAGAGATAAAGCTAAAAGAAGAAAAAAAAATGATGCAACATTTAAGGTAGAAGAGTGATAAATGTAAGGGAGGGGAGAAAGATAAAGAAAGACAAGAGGGAGAGATGAAAGAAAGAGATAAAGATAAGAGAGAAGAAAATCAAATAATATTTAAGATGGAAGAGTTATAAATAGTTGAGAGAGAGAGAGATGAAATGATATCAAAGGGAGAGATGCCCATTTAGAGATTAAGATAGACAAAAAAAAAAACTAAGATCACATATGAGATGGAAGAGTGATAAATGTGTGTGAGAGAGAGTCTATGTGTGAGAGAGAGAGAGAGACGGAGAGAAAGAGTGAATGTATATGATATAGATGGATGAGAGAAAAAAAGGTAAATGGAGATAGAGGAAAGAGAGATAGAGGAAGGAGAGGAATATAGGTAGAGAAATAGAGGAAAGAGAGAGATATTGGTGAAGAGATAAAAGAAAAGGAGGGATAAAGATGGAGAGATCAAATGATGAGAACGAGATAAAAAAATCCAAATAGAATAATAACATTTGTAAATGGAAGGAAAAAGCTCAACTCAAGGCAAGCTTACTAAATAAAGAGATGAAAGACTTAGAAAAAAAAAGAAGAAGAAAAAGCAAGGGTGCAAAGAAATGGAGGTAAAGAAGAAAGATGGTCATAGAGAGACAAAGTTTAAGAGATTAACGACAAATATTAATGGTGAGGTGGAAGAAGGACAAAACCTTAGATGATGAATTGGTGAAGAAAAATTCTCACATACTTTTCCTACAAATGCATTAAATATGAAAAGTATTAGAAAGTGTGTCAACCAGAAAGAAAAAAATAATGTATATAGCCTACTAAAACGTTTTATACATAATCCTCAAGTTATGAATGCTAGAAAAAAATAACAAAATTTGTGATTTATATCCAAAATTCCTATTACCTTAAACATGTTAAACTCATATCCTTCCCTTGATCTATGCATTTCTCTAATTACATAAAGCTTTAGTTGGCTATACTTAAATAATTATCCTCCCAAATTAAAAGCAACAAAGGCAATATGATGCATGTGAGTTTGGAGCAATAGGCAAAAATTTAACTATTGGCTTCTTTTACTTAAAGAAAATATATGCCAAATGTTTTCTTATATGTCTCTTAATAGTAGATGTATGACACAATGGATTTTTTCATTGAATGAATTGTGTATCTAACTAAAGCTAATAGTTTCCATTATTATGAAGTAGTGTGCACACCATGTAGCCTTTTTTTTCCTATCAATAAGGCATTAAAAGGCTTCTCTCTGGCATATAAGCATAAACTACTAAATCTAATGTTCAATTTATGTATGTCTTGAGGGAAAAAAACATACATCATACTTTAAATTAAATATTCAACTTTTAACAATACATATGCCTCAAGATATTGTTCAAGTGTTCAACCTTTGTAGAGTTATATGTTATTGCTAATTCATATTAGATAACACTACATAATTATTATCCAACAACTAGTAACAAGAAGTGTGCCTTGTCCTTGGAGCCTTTCCTAAAGACTATAAGGCTTGTAGCCATTTATGATAGGAATTAATGGTCACATTAACACCCCTAAGTCGCAAACTTTCCATTGTAGTAACCTGCATAGGTGACATAATATGGTAGACTAAATCATACCTTTAGGAATGATTGTAAGCCATTTGCACAAAGCAAATGTTGGACTACTTTGTCAACTAATAAACCTTGAGTTACAATCATATCCAAAGTTTAAAATGGCAAAAAACTACAATAACTAATCTTTGGAAAGAAATAAGCAAAATGTTTAGTCAATTAAAATGGGTGGCATATAACATTTCCTCCCTCTATGAAATTGGCCTCATCTTCAAGGTCAAATGTCATTGTCTTCTTTGTCACTAATGGGTAGCTATGCAGTAACTTATGTATTATTTTGTTGTTTTTTAGTAAGGAGATATGCACAATAAGGTGAATCTTGCTTCCCTCAGGTAGAAGTAACTTGTAAGCAATTAGTCCTATGCATGCTACAATTTGGAATGGCCTATAATAACATGTGGCTAACTTGTTTTGACACACCTTGGTCAAGGAAATTTGTTTATCAGGTTATATGTTTAGGTAGACTCAATCTCTTACCCCAAATTCATGGTCTTTTATGTCTTAGTATATATTACCTTCATTCTTTCTTTTGTTCTGATGAATTATTGTTGTAGTTGAGAAAGGATATGGTCTTGTTGCGATAACTCCAAATAAACTAATGGCTCTCTAGCAATACCAGACTCATAAAAAGTTAGTATTGTTAGAGGACATCCATAGATTGCCTCAAATGGTATGGCTGCAATAAAGGAATGCCAACTTTTGTTGTAGCATCACTCAACTTATGGTAGCCATCAAGTCCATTATTTTGGATTGTGTCTTATGAAGTAATGTAAGTACATCTCAAATGTGTGATTAGTTATCTCTATTTGCTCATTAGTTTACAAATGGTAAAAGGAAAAGAATTGAAACTCAGTCCTTTGCAGCCAAAATAGCTCTTTCCAAAATGAACTAATGAATGTAAGATCTTTATTACAAACAATAATGTGATGCCCTATACAACTTGAAAACATTATAATGATAGGTTCAAGTTGCCTTGCTCATAGTAATAGGTTGCACTAATCCAGCAAAGTGTGCCATTTTGGATAATCAGTCCATTACCACCATAATAACTATCTTCCCTTGTGAAGATAAAGCATTATATTCTCTTTTATCTCAGTGACACATATTGCCAGCTTTAATGACTCCTAATGTTTGTTTCTTTAATCCTTATTAATAGAACTATGAGTTAATGCATTGAAGAGTTTTCTGCAACCCTTCATTTATGGCAAAATGGAATTTTTGTGTGATAGCAATGGTTATTGGAGATGAGGGAAAGATGTAAATTTGGTCTTTAAAGTAGAAGATGTCATTCTCACATGACCACAGACCTAATAACTCACCTTTTCTAAATAATTTATGTAACATTTGCATCTCCACATGATTTTTCTTTTTTTTTTTTTAATAGTCTCAAGCCAATATGATTTCAATATTGAAATTGCCAACACCTCTACTATCTCTCCTTAAAAGTGCATCAATTGCTAAATTTTCTTTGCCACATTTGTACTCTATAGTGAAATCATACTCCATCAACTTGTTAAGCAACCTTTATTGCTTCACTATCATAATGTGCTTGTTCCATAAAAATTTGAGACTCTTGTGGTCAATACATAGTATAAGCATTTTTCCCAACAGGTATAAGTGTCATTTATAAATAACAAGTACTAAAGCCATTATTTCCTTTTCATAGGTAGATAAGGTTGCATTCTTTCCCTTTAAGGCTTAATTTAAACAAAAAAAATGTAACTAACTAGTTATCCTACATAAGAACTGCACTAGTGCCACCATTAAAGGCATTACACTTAATGACGAATAATTTCATAAAATCTAGCAAAGTTAATACTTGCCTTTAAACCATCACCCATTTAAGTTCCTAGAATGCTTGTTCAATTTTAGTGGTCCATGCAAAGCAATTTTGTTTTAGCATATGGGTTAAAGGTGCTACAATTATACCATAGTTTTGAATAAATTTATGATAATATCCCATGAGCTCCAAAAATCCACATAATGTTACAATAATGGTTGGTTTAAGTCATCCTTTTATAACTATAATTTTGTTGGGATTCATCTCCACCCCCTTGTTATTGATGACATAACCTAAATAATGAATCTCTATAATTCCAAAATAACATTTCTCTCTTTTGACATAAAGTTAATGAGTAGCTAAAATTGAAAATACAATTTCTCGATGCTTTAAGTGTATTTTCCAATTAGTACTATAAATGAAAATGTTATAAAAAAATAGTAGAATAAATTTTCTTAAATAAGGCCTAAAAGTTTCATTTATCAGGGCTTGAAATGTGGAAAGGGCATTTGAAAGCTCAAAAGACATTATTAAGAATTTGTATTAGTCGTCATGGGTGCAAAATGTTGTCTTCTCTATATCAACATGATGCATGGGTATTTAATGATACCCAAATTGTAAATCTAGCTTTGAGAAAAATTTTGCTTCACACAATTCATCCAAAAGCTCATCTATTACTAGAATTAAAAACTTGTCCTTGATTGTGGCCATATTTAAAGCTCAGTAATCTATACAGAATCGCCATAAGTCATCCTTTTCTTGACTAACAAAACAGGAGACAAGTAGGGACTTGTGTTGGACCATATTATGTTACTTTCCTTCATCTCCTCTACAAGTTTCTCTATCTTCTTCTTTTAGCAATAAGGATACCTATAAGGTCTTATTGATATAGGCCTATTTACCAATTTCAAGTTAATCTTATGATAGTGGCCTCAATTAGGTAGGATTCCATTAGGTTTTTAAAATATGGATTCATATTTTTTATAGATTTTCTCTAGAGTTTGATGTTGTATCATGACCTATGGAACTTGATTTGTTTCCAAGTTCTCTCGATCATCTCCTTAATACCTTTCATGGTCCACAAGACCCCTTTCTTCCTTATTTACTATTTTTCCCAATAAGTATATTTGCAACAACATTCCCATTCATCCATAAGCTCACATGTCTCTCTCTATTTCTTAACTATCCATTCCTTTTGGTCCATAAGGTTACTCTCTAATCAAAGTCAGCTCTTTCCTTTGTTATTGGAAAGTCATAGTCAACTGTAAGAAGTCTCAAAGAATTGGCCCAAGTGTCTTTAACCATTGTACTTTCCATCTCTTTCCAATTAATCTTTTAAACTTAAGACTTTAAATAGCTTACATTTGATCAAGTATTTAGGTGCACAAAGTAAAATGGTAACTTTAAATACAATACTATATCTATAAATGAGAATTACAAGATTGCTTCTAAAAAATTACTAATCCTATTCTTTAATCATGAGATGCCCAATATTTTATATGGTGATTATAAAATTCATGAATTCATAATGACATTTGAGATATCTTATTTGGGAAAAGGAAAACAAGACAAAAATGTGTCCTAGATGTAGATAATATTAGCATGACATCAATCATAATAAAATATTTTTTATTTTGCAATTGGAATTATTTTGACAAAAATTACATGATGTGTAAAAAAGGACTAACAAAATATGCATGTAGGGTTGGCAATGGTCCCCGCTCCCACAAAGACTTGTCCCACCTTGCCCCTATAAGGGCAAGATTAAAGGAAATTAATTGAAAATTAGGGATACCTTCGTTAATTTCTAAATTTTTAATTAGGGATTAAGATTAGGTTGACATTTATATTCCCTAACCCAACCTGATCCCAATATTGGCTCTAAATTATTAGGTTATAATTTTGTCTTTTATATAATAATTATATGATATTTTTTATAGAGAAACAATTAAGTATTTAACATACTAGTTATTACTTTACACATGAACTCTCTCCAACCTTTCACATTCCTTCTCATATTCTTTATGGATAACAATTCGTTTTAAAAAGAAAGATAATTTTTATTACTCTTAATTTGTGTTGTTCCATCATCAACATGCTAGCTTTCATCATTACCTTTCTTAGAAGAGCATATCACAGACCCACTCAAAATGAATAATCCCTTTTAGTATAAGATATGAATTTAAGAAACTGTATTTTTTACTATTTTTATTCTCTAATACAAAATTTAATTAGTATAATCTTTTCATCTATATTTTTCACATTAACTCTAGTAAAAAAAAATTCACATGGAAGGGGGGGTTTCTTTCTTGTATTTTTTTAATTTTATTTTGCTCTAGTCATTATGGTTTAATTAGCTAAGAGACAGATGCGAGTTTATTAACTCCTGATAAGAGAGTTAAAGGGGTTGTGAACCTTGCTTTCTTTATTTTTATTGTCTTTCACTTAAAGTCAAAGGTTTGAAAAAGCAAATTGGACTTTAGAATAATAATTGAGTTTTTTTGTATTTAAATTAATAGTTGGTTTAATTTTTTAAACTTGAAATTTTGTTTTAAAAATTATTTTTTATTAAAAAAAGGGAAGTAAGGGGAGGATAGTATCTCTAATCCTGTCGGAGATGGGCTGGACACTAGTTATAAAATGGAGATAAGAATTGAGATGGCAATCTCCTCTCCCGTCCCGTCCCGTCCCGTTGCTATTACTATATGCATGATGGAAGTGAGAAAAAGGGAAACAAGAGTGGTATTTTATGGTATTACACTTCTCACCAATCTTTTAAGTATGTTTTGTTCGCCTATTTGAATATTTTGTCAGCTATTATCATATTGTGTGTTTTTTAACGAAATATTTAAAAATTTTAAAATATATATTATTTTGACGTGAGTGATGTCATCATCACGGCAACCATTTGGGTCACATTAACCATTTCCGTTCACCGCAACTAATTTATGCATGACTGTAACGGGACTCAAATCATGACCGTCACTGCTGCAAGCTCTTCGATTTATCCTTTTCCATGACAGGGAAACCAGAGTCAGAAAGATGACTGACCATGAAACATGCTCACGAGGGATCAATATCAAGGATCCCACATTCATTTAGCCTTTCTGTGCCCATCGCTTGCCATACACGCACAACTCCTCCTTCACCGGCACTCTAGCAAGGTTGTAGCCATCATGCCCTTAAGTTCACGTTCAAAATTGAGCCGCCATGGGCCGAACATCTTGTGTCTTATACAGAGCTAAGAGTTTTTTTTTTTTTTTTTGATCTATTCTTATAAGACCCAACCTGTGGGACCAGAACCAAAATAGGATTTAGCCCAAAAAAATTTCAACTATTTATATTTTAGCCCATAAACCAAAGGATAATTTTTTTTTTTGTTTTTTTCGGGTTAAGGTTATTGAACATCAGTCAAACTTTTGATCTCCCATTTAGATTCGGAATTAGCAAAAGATGATCACCAGGGGCAGATTTGGAGGATTTGGGGAAGGAAAATGACCTAACTTTCTTGATTATCTCATCTATTATTTTTTTTTTGAATTTTTTTTTGAATTTTTTTTTATCTTGTTTCCTCCTTTCTACTTGGATTTGTTAAATGTTAAAAAAAAAAAAAAGCAATCAACTAGTCATGTACCTTTTTGTGTTATTTCTCTTGTTATTTGCGGGATCGGGTACACTTTTAGTTCTTTAGGCGTCATTGGCTGCAAGAGTGACAATAGATATTCTCCTTACTATTTTTTACAATTTTCCTGAAATTAATCTCTTGAATTGAATGTAATTCATCCGTATTCTTTGTGAACGTTAACTTTTATAATAATTGTAAGAGAAAAATCTTCCAAGCCTTTATATAAGGATTGTTTGTGGATATTTTAATATTATTTTTTTCTTTTTTATCTCAATCGAATATAATATATTATTCATAAAAGTTTCATATATTGTTTTGTTTTGATGAATGAATTTTCTTCTTATTTTCTTATAGATGACACTATATTGTTCAAAATTCAATTTTAAATTTTAATTAACATGATAATTACTGGAGAATTTTTAACTTATAGAATCAATAATGAGACATTTTTGACTAGATTATTAAAATATAATTTAATTAACATGATACTTACCGAAGAATTTTCAACTTATGGGATCAATAATGAGACTTTTTTGACTAAATTATTAAAATATAATCATACTTAGTGAATATCAAGAAGTCATAATTAATTGTATTAACATATGAACCAAAATTAATTTCTACCTTATTGTAGGCCAAACATAAGGAAAAAAATAGAAGTAACGATAGAATCCAATATTGACAACGATCAACAACAATGAAACCTTAATTCTAAATTTAATTAGGTATATTATTTGAAACTTTTTTCCTAATTTCTTTTAAGAAAAGCATATTGGCAGCATTGAGATGGAAAAAAAAAAACAAAAACAAAACAAAACAAATCGATAAAAAGCAAAAAAAGATAAGTCAAAGAAAACAAAAAAAAAAAAAAGAAGCAGCATGGCATTGAAAATGTCGCCGTTGGTATAGGACACGGTTTCTGGGCCCCTCCAAAAGCCGACAAGCTTTGCAGCTGCAACCGCAAAAATGCACTCTCTTCTGGACCATATTGCCCTCATCTGACCACAAGAGGGTTTACCCAAAAAAGCCTCTTTGGAGAAATTTGATTTTGTTTTAAACCCTTCCCCCACCCAACAGGTATCAAGGACAAATAACTAACATTATTTAATTTTTATTTGGTGGGCGTTCCTTTTCACCCACTTGTTTGTATTGGTCAACTACTGGATGAGAGCAGTTTAGTGTCACTCCTCCTTCCCTAAGGATTCTAGTCTCCCAATTAATTTCTCAGTTTATTCATTGACCTTAAATAGTTTACTGGCCAAATTGCCTCTGTGTACAGATGTGCAACAACCCATAATGAACATTTTTTGGGTTTGTTGTGTATTCATGGCCTAATCGCAACCAATGATTTAAATCTTTGTTATGTAGGGGGGTACCACTTTCAAGTTGATGCGAACGACCTCTGCTGTTATCATCTCTCGACACGTAAGCCGGGGCCCACATGATGTAAGAGCTTAGGTGGATTAAATTTTGTTATTAATTATTGAGATGGATGGGCACACTTCGCCAAATAATTATGCAGGCGTGCACGTATAGGGATGCCCAAAAACATCAAGAGCATATCTTTGCTAAAGGAATGTAACTACAATGACTTTGGTATAGCGGAAATATGCCCGTATCTTCAATAACTATACGAATTCCACATTCTTTAAACTCTTCTTTCGTAATATGTACATGCATTATGAGCACATATTGTTCAGTTAGTTCTTCTGATATTTTTGCGTTAAAAGTATAGGCTGATAGCTAGAAATAGAGTATAGGAGTCTGGCCATGCCAGCAGGCAGTAGAAGTAAACTTTCCACGCAAACATAGAGAACTTTCCAATTGGACACTGTTGTGTCATAAAGAAGCAAACCCCATATACATCCTCACAATTCAAGTTGTCGCCTTCATTACATAATCAGAAAACCTACAATCTTCACGGGATAACTTGGAATCCACAAGTGATCAATAACCCGACAAAAGCTCCATTCTAGAAATATAACAACAAATTGCAACCGCCATCTCGGCGAGTACCTACGATCCCACGTAAAGTGGCAGTTGCGTAAATGCTCATGATTTTAGGGGTATTCTTACACACAAAAACCAATCAAAACGACAGCAGCCGAAGAGGCTATAAGACCCTTCTGTTCTACGTTTCCTCTTTTTCTCGCCTGTCTTTCTGGTGTCTATACAATGCCCCTCTTTCTGTGGGTATAGAATGTACAATATATATATATATATATATACATATAAATTCCTCTTGAGATTTCAAAGAGAGGATTGAGGAGAGACTAACCCCAGGAGAAACGAGGTGATAAAAAACAACATGGATTGCCTATGTTTTTGGTCTTCCTCCAAGAATTTTACACCTTTATCTCTCCTTGTTCTCTTCTCTTGCTTATTCTGTTTTCGCACTGCCGACGCTGCTTTCAACCTCTCGTCCATCTCCTTCGATGAAGGTTACAACCCTCTCTTCGGCGATGGCAATCTTGTTCGTTCCCCAAATGGTAGAAGCGTCCGCCTTCTCCTCGATCGTTTTACAGGTATCTATATCTGTATCAATATCTATATTTATATGCGCACATCAAATATAGTTTGTTTCGATATGTTCTTATGCATCATCGTTGGTAACACATTTTTGTCGTCACCGGTTCTTAACATCGTGTCATCTGAATTTAGGGTCGGGATTCATTTCATCAAAAATGTATAAATACGGATTCTTTAGCGCAAACATCAAATTGCCAGCGGATTATACAGCCGGTGTCTGTGTTGCCTTCTATGTAAGTGAAAAAGATTAATGTTATGGCATATGGTTTAATTTATAATTCAATTGAAATTTATTTTGGTAATTTTTCTCTTCCTTTCTCGCCCCTTGTTTGTGTGCCAAGAAAGCTAAGGCCGAAACCCAGAATTGATTTGCATTACTCTTAGGCTATTATGATGATCACAATTTTAAGAGTGTGATCGAAAATTCCTGATATGTTGTTGATGTAGACATCAAATGGAGATGTGTTTGAGACGAACCACGATGAGTTGGACTTTGAATTCCTAGGCAACGTTGAAAGGAAGCCCTGGAGGTTCCAGACAAACTTGTATGGCAACGGCAGCACCTTCCGGGGCAGGGAAGAGAGATACACGTTGTGGTTTGACCCGACAAAGGAGTTCCATATGTACAGCATCCTATGGACGCCGAGGACCATCGTGTGAGTTGTCTTTAAATCTCTGCACTTTATTTGGTTTTTGGTCAAAATCTCGTTTCTCTTTCTGGAAAATTTTGGTACACATAGCCTAATGTTTGTCTTTATAACATGGTGTGTTTTGCCCGTGCACTTCTGTTGTATTGCGCATGTAATCGTGATCAAGTGTTAGGTCGGCGATTGCGTGAGGGGCGCGTAAATGATTAGTGGTCAAGACACGGAGCTATTCGTTTTAGCTTAGCATATATTGAAAACAAGAGCCGCAAAAACTCTGTCATGCGATAGATATATTGCATGAATCTTGATTACATATTTATAATTTTTATATACAATTAATAATCATAATAATATAATAAATAATATTCATTTATTTTGCGTCAATTCATTTATATGTACATAATATTTCCTTAAAAAAATAAAGTCCCTTCATAGCTCTTCATTTTATGTTGTCTCACTATTGTTCATTTTTGACCATTTCCTAAAATTACTCGAATCCCAGTATAGTTTGCGAATTTTTAGTCATGAAGGAGGGCGGGCGGCCGAACACCAATTTCTATTTCTATTTCTCTTCTCCCTTTTGTTTAGCAATCTTGTGGTTGAAGTTCGAGATTTGAAAATTCTGACATAAGAATCATTTGAAAATTCCGCTAGAATTTGTGATTGCGATTTTTTTTTTTTTTTGGTTTGAATTAGGGAACATGGGTCAGTTTGACTCTGTCATACATAGGAACTAGTTTAAGGACCATTTCAAAGATGACTTGAGAGAGTAAACTTAAAATAAGAACTATATATTGATACAAACTTCCTTTTGTGTTTTGGTTTCCTTTGTCTTTGCTTTGATAACCGAATCATTAATTTGTTATGAATCTTCAGATTTTTCATTGACGAGGTCCCAATCCGAGAGGTGGTGCGTAGCGAAGAAATGAGCGGCGAGTACCCTTCAAAACCAATGTCGTTATATGCGACAATCTGGGACGCCTCAAACTGGGCAACATCGGGTGGTAAGTACAAGGTTAATTACAAGTTCGCACCATTTGTGGCCGAATTCAAGGACTTGGTCTTGGAAGGTTGCCCCAACGACCCCATTCAAGAAATTCCGCCGGCGGCAGCGGCAGATGGCCGATGCATCGAGAAGGGCGGCGATTCTTGGCTGGCAAATGCTGACGACTATGCTGTGGTCACTCGTAGGCAACGTTTGGCTATGCGCAAATTCCGTTCGCGGTACATGTACTATTCATATTGCTATGACACAGTGAGGTACCCTGTGCCACCTCCGGAATGTGTGATCGATCCGTACGAGAAGGAGCGGTTCAAGGACACCGGAAGACTGAAGTTCGGCGGCAGCCACCAGAGCAGCAAACGCCGGTCGAGGCGACGCAGCCGTGTCCATATTGTTTCCGACACGGCGGATCAATCAATTTGATGTGTAATATTCCTATTGTTGATATAAAATTAAGGTGATTTTGTTCTGTTTCCTTTTTCTTTGTATTTAAACGTTTCTCTTTCTTTTGATTTTTAACATGTTTGTTCGGTGTAAAAACAAATAAAAAAGAAAAGATGGTTCAGATAATCGAACTTGATGGCTTTTGATTAACTGAGTTCAGTTCGGATCAGAAGGATATAATTAATCGGCACGTAAACTTGAATCTTATTTAAATTTTGTTTGATAGTGCATCTCAACGTACTTTGAGAGGAATAAAATTTGATTTGGAATTAAATACGACTAAAATATTATTTAGTAATAATTGTTATAATTGAGTTTCAAAAATTCAAGTGCTCAACAAAGTAAGATTTTGATATTTTTAAAGACTATTCAAAAATAAAAATAGGGTGATGCAATTTTTTTTAAATATATACAAATATTTATATATTTTTTATTATTAGAGAGTTGAAAATAAATACTTAAATTCAATAAATTTTTTTGTTTTAGCAAATTTCTTGCAAATTCAAGCTGCTTTTTTAGCCTTGTTTCCGGAAGATTAGATTTTTTTTTAAGGAATTTCCGATAAGCATTTCTTGCATCCATCTTCTTAATTTGAAATTATTCTTTTTCTTTTTTTCCCCCCCAATATGTTCTTGTATGTTTATCTATGTCCCTTCTTTCTCTCTGTTTGCTTGAGCTTTTTTTCTTATTTGTTTTTTTTTATTTTAAATATATCTTGACGAATGATATATGTTATTTTTTTTCATAAAATATAATTTTTTAGTATAGATTTTTTCTCATTGATCAATTGTATAGAGAGTTTTTTTTTTAAAATTTTTTATGATAAGTCATTAATTTTTTCGGTCCATAATTAACTTTAGAGTAAAAAAGAGGCAGCAAAGTTTGAGGATTGTTTGCATGTCCATTCCTTTGTTTTTGCCCTCCAAAAGAAAAAAAAAAAAATCAAATGAGGATGTTTGGTAGTGTTTTGCTAGTTTATTGGTTTGTCTCTGGGAAGTAGATTAAAAAATACCCTTTTTCATGGTATTGAAATGCTAAACAAGGGACCAGTATCAGGGGATATATGTTAGAAAAAAAAAAAAAGAGTTGAAATTTTTAGAAAGTGACAATTATAAAAAAAGAAATAATAAATAAATAAAACCTGATGAGAACCCAATTGGAAATTCTTGTCTCTTTTTTTCCGAGTTGTTTTTCCATATTCATCGTTAAGAATACATTTTGCCAAATAAGTAGGGGATGCCTAAAATTTCTTTTTGTTGCCAAGGCATCTAGCCGAAGGATCCCAGACCCTTGTGTCAAAAATGATGTCCGATGTAAAGCCCCCTGTACATTATATAAGCATCGTGAGTTGCGCGTCAGCATGTGACCTTTTATTGGTAAAGACATTTAAGCTACAAATAGGCCGGCCACGGCATCTAACCGAAAATCGGAATTGGTTTTGGTTAGAATTGATTTTACAGTTTCGAATCTAATCGGAATCGCGGGAAGGATGATCCGTCTTTCTCTCATAATTTTACTTCAATATTTATATGAACTAGTATTACATTCTTATGGTACCTAAATTTATTATATTTAGTATATTTTTTATTTTATTTAGAGAAATAAATAAATAAAAATTTAAATTATAAATATTTTTAAAAACTAAAAAATGAATTTTAGAGTTTTTTAAGAAAATAAAAAGGAAAAAAGATTTAAAATATTAATATTTTTTATAAAAAAGATAAATTTGGAAATATTATTTATTTATAGAATAAAAAGGGTAATTTAGAATTATTTTTTTCTTAAAAATTATTTTTTTAATTTTTCTTAATTATTAATATTTGCATTATGTAAATTTTAAATATATATAAAAAATTATTAATATAAATTTTAATTAAATAAACTGAGTGAATTAAATATATATTAAAATTTTATATTTTATTAAAATACAAAAAGTTGTAAACTAACTATTAAGCCAATGTCCAACTAAAATTTAAATCAAATACTTAAATTATTCTTAAAGTTAAATAAATGTTGTCACATATACATTTATTGAGTAAATATTAAATTAGAAATTAAATCAAATATTTAATTGTTTTTAAAATTAAATAAATGCCTCCACATAAATATTTTATTATTTTTCATTCAACTTCAATAATATATATTTACATTACTTTTGGGCCCATACATTGCATGAGTTTAATATATCTGATTAAAAGTGTTAAATTTAATTAAAACTAAATTTATTTTTATAATTAATTTACATTTGATAAAAATAATTAGTTAAATTAAATCGATTTTAAGAGAATTATTTTTCCTTTAAATCTTTTTTAAGAAAACTAAAAGGGAAATTTTTGTTTTCCTTTTACAAAAAAAAAATGGAATATATTTGTTTTTCTTTTATATACCTACTTTGAAGTGAATATGATCTTAAAATATAGATGAATTTGAAATTTTTTTTTTTTACATTCTTTTGAAGGAGAATTTGAAAGTAATCATTTTTCTCTTTTTTTGCCTATTATTTTCTTTTGTTAAATAATTATATAATTATAAATATTTAATTACAATTAAAATAAAATTCTACCAATTAATAGAATTTTTATTTGATTATAATTAAATCTATATTAATTTATTTATATAATTCTTCTTTGACTATAATCAAAATTTTATAATATGTTTTAATATTCTTAATTTGCAAATTTATGAAAAATTATCATATAAGTAATCTTTCAATTTTTTTTTCAATTTTAATAATATATATACTTACATATAAAAGTATATTAGTATTGACAAAGTTGAGAGAAAGTTGATGATTCCATACAATTTTTTAAACAAAAAATGCTTACATAATGATGTTTGCTTAATCATTATATGTTTTCTTAGTAAATTTTAATGATTTTTAATATTTAATATGAATTTAGTAGTTAGTTTGTAATATTTGTTAGTAATTTAATAAAATTAGAATTTTAAACTATATCTAATTATTTTTTTAACACTATAAATACTTATATTATATTCTTATTTCCTTACTTTATCTCAACTAAGTTACTTAATTTTAGATATTAATTTTTTTAACCAAACTATTTTTTTTTCAAAATTACTACTTATAGTTGATTGTACTAATATTAGCAATTAAAGTATTAATTATCAATTTAATTATGATTAGCATTTAATAATGAATTTTATTTCACTTGTTTGTTAATTCCTTAGTTTTAATTTGGTTCAATCTTTTCATCATAAGTTTAAATTCAAAAATTCTTAAATTAACTAGGATATTAATTATAATTAATAATCAAATTAATTTTAACTTTACTTAACTAATTTTTTTTTAAAATTTAAATTAAAAAATTAGTTTAATTGATTGTTATTAAAAACATATTTTAAATTTTGTTATTTTAATATTTTGTTAATTGATTGTTTAATATTTTTTGTTAAGCTCTACTTTCATTTATATTTATATTTATATTTATATTATCAAAATTAAGAGAAAGTTAATGAAGTACTTTTCCAATAGTATTTAGTTAATTTTAAGAATATTTAAAAATTTAATTTAAATTCTTTTTTTTCAATAAACTCCCACTATTTGATAATTTAAAAGAGAAAAAAATATTTAAAATTCAAGTATTTTTTCCTTTTTATTTTCTTAAAAAGTAAAAAAAAAATTTCAAATTTATAAAAAAATGTACATAATTTAAGTTTTATTTTAAACTTTTTTATTTAAATAAAATCTAAGTAATATATATATATTTTAATAAATAATGTAAATTTGTATATGAGTCTAATACTGATATAAATTTATTTGACGGTGTTTTTTTAGTTTTAAGAAAATCTAAATATTTTATTTAAAATCTAATTTTCTTAATATAATCATATAGTTTATAATATTAGATATTAATTTAATATTTAATTTGTAATCTTTTTTAATATTTTAATAGAATTAAAATTTTAACATGTATATTATTTACTTAATTATAATTAGATATATAGTACAATTGATCCAATTTATATTAATATCTTTTCATATATGTTTAAAATTTACAATACAATTACTTATAATTAAGGAAAATAAGAGAAAATAAGAAATTATTTGATATTAAGTTAATAATTAGTTATAATTTTAGTGTTTTAATAGAATTAAGATTTGAATATATATATATAATTTACTCAATTATAATTTGACACATTATAATTTATCCAATTCATATTAATAATTATTTATGTAAATCTAAAATTCATACCATGTAAATACTCATAGTTAAAGAAAATAAAAGAAAAAAATAATTTATAAAAAATGAAAAAAAAAACCTTATAAATTTATTTATTTTTTATTTTTTGAGAGAAAAAAAATCTGCCAAAACTTTTCTTTATTTCTTGAAAAGGAAAAAGTACTCGTAATTTAAGTTTTTATTTTTATTTTTTTCTTTTTATTTTCTTAAAAGGAAAGAAAACCTTATTCTCAAATTCCTTTTGTGTTTCTCAATAGAAAAATAATCACAGTTTAAATATCTATTTATTATTATTTTTAAAATATATATATATATATTTATGCTTTTCAATAAATATGATAAACTTATACATTATATAAGTTTAATATTAGTGTAATCTATATGTATATTTGTCATGACCCGAAATAGGGGACATGACTAGCATAATATGTAAGATAGCTAACCTACTAAGGGTAATGTAAACCTAAAAAAAAAAGAAAATAATGACATCTCATGGTTGTTACAAGATATAAATATATTTTTCATAACTTATGCAAAGAGATATTTTCTACCAAGTCCATAATAATTTAATCTATAATTTCAAAATACAAATTTAAAATGTCAATAGGCCTATGCCTTATATTTACTAGTTAAGGAAATAATAAGTACTGCAAAAACTACTAATAACATGACTACAGATAATAAGAGTCTAGTAGAGTGCTAATGGTATAAATGAAAAAATTAAATTGTAATGCAATACCTTAAGTTTATGTTAAGAATCCAAGGATTTTGGAGGATGGCCACATCAATCACAAGCTAGTTGAAGATTGCTAAAAGTTATGGAATGAGTATGATAACTCATTAAGTAGTTATAATATAAACAATATGGGAAAGAGAGGGAGAGAGGTAATCAGGATAAACACTTTTATTTAATCTTATTCATATAATATATATATATATATGTATGTATAAGTCATATTGTGGCTAGCTAGCCATTCATACCTGAATCTCTCTTATTACACCAACGTGCATAATAAATATAATGTATAACCAATAAACATGATTTGCATATTGACTATTACCTAATCTGGTAGCTAAGTATCCAATGATCACATCTTGATCCAAGTATGTCTGTGAGAGTTAGTATATAACAAAATACAATAATTATGAATAAATGACTTTTTATTGTCTATTTTCAAAAAGTCCATTTTAATTATAAAAATATATATATTTTTATTTATTATTAACCATCCATATATCTAAAAGATAAGTCATTAAGGGGTTTTAATCTCATAATGTAATCACCAATCATAAACTAATAAATAACAATCATATTTTTAACTTAAATGGAGCCAAAAGTCTAACTTATCTTAAAATCAACTAAAAAATACCTTGAAGTTTTTGATAACTAAATTTGCAAGTATATGAAATTGCTCGAGTAATAGAATAATGAGTTGAGTATCATCTCACGGGGATTGCTCATTAAGTACCAAAATTTTCTCAATTTTGTTATTATTTAAACTAAGGAAAAGTTGAATGAAATCTAAAGAATTTAACCTTAATCAAAATTAATATTGTCAATAATTAATCTATCAATTATGAACTAGCTAAGAATTAACCAAATTAAACTAAACCTAAGGTATTTTTATGTCACTTATACCAATCTAACCCAAGTTTATTCCAATGGCAATCTATTATTTAATTATTCATATTATATATGAAGAACCTTAATTTTTTAATATTCTTTCTCAAGATCTATCAAATATACCAACCAAATTTGATTATTTTTATTTCCCAATAAAAATAATAAACCTTGGTTGATTCATTAAGTTCTAAGGTTGTTCAGTTGAATCCATATAAATAAAATTACAGCTTTTGTCCTAAATTTTATTCTTATGGAGTTTATTGCTTGAATCCGATTGTGAAATTTTCCTTTCAATATTCTTTACCAATCATAGATCATTCAAATAGTGATAAGTTATTCAAAAGCATTATGATCAACAATAAACTCGTAATATGAATAAAAAAAAGTCAATTAAAATAAAACTTAATCTTAAAGGTAACAAGCTACATCAAAGATACCCTTGCAAATTAATTTAGTTCATACTTAAATGTAAGAATTTATAATGAAAAGGGGAAAGAAGAAGAACTCTTAAATTCATCCTTCACACCAAGGTTATGGGTCTTCTCTTTTAATTGCTACTAATTTCTTCTTAGTTGTCTCTTTCCTAAACCTAAATTGCCTTTTGTTATTATTGTTGCAATTAGACTCAAAATAGGAAACCTAAGGAGGCAATTATGTGTAAGAATAAAATTCTCCTATCTAAGACTTAAGGATGCTAAAATATCACATTTATTGCTAAACTTTCTCTTTATCAACTCTACAACATAGAAACCTTTAACTCTAGAATGCTTTAAATTTAACCTTTCATCCTTTAGTCCTTAGTTTTCTCTTTTCTTCATGCCTAAACTGCCCAATTTGCACATTATTTGTTTCCTTAATTCACCTAACAAAGAAATACAATAACATTAAGTCAAATGAAACAATTTTTTAAGAACAAAGCCATCATTTTAAGTCAAAAGAATATTAAAATCATATATAAAAATTTAGTATATCAATTTCCAATGATGTCAATAGTCCTATAAATCAACCAATTAGATGATCATAAAAAAAAAAGTCAATCATACATACATATAGGCTAGTTCCAACAAGCCATTCTTATTTACTTAAGGGTTTCTATTTATATTAGTAACAATTACTAAGCCAATTACTTTTTAGTTAACTATATTTCAAAAATTCATTTCCTTTTTACTAAATAGAAGCCTAAAAATAACTTAAATACATATACATGAAATATATCTAATACATTGTACATATTATGACCATTTATAGGTCAAAAGAAAAATTCCTATTATGACTATGGTTGAAAGGATGATGGCGTGACCTACTTCAAAATCTCTAACCTATCATAATTTAGCTAAGTTAATGCATTTGGGTGTCAAGCAACATCCTTTTTTAAGTGGATGCTTACAAAAACATGAAACTAAGGGAAAGGAGGAGAGGAATGTGGGTGGTAGTATGGGAAAGGGGAAAAGGAAGATGGATGATGTGAAGGAGGTGGTGGTTAGTGGTTCAGTGTTGGTGGCTAGTGGTAGATGACAAGGGAGGGGAGGGGTGGAATTGGGTTAAAAAAGAAGAATAACTAAAGAAAAAAAAAAGAGATCAAAATAAAAGAGTTATAAGGCCTTGGGTTGGAAAAAAGGAAAAAAAAAGGAAAAGAAAGAGAAGAGAAAAAGAAAAAAATTGATAAAGGAAAAGGGAAAAGAAAAAGAAAAAGATTAAACCATTGTGATTAAGTTTACTATGGTCTTATGTGCTAACCAATCAATTTTTTAATAAATATTATATATATTTTGTTTTTCAAATATAATAATCTATTACTCTTAATAAATTAGTTCTCACATTATTTGTATAAGCTTACTTACCATTATGAAATAGGTGTAGGTACCTTGCCTTTATGTTAGCCTTAACTTCCTATGTTGCCTCATCTTTTGAATAATTATTCCATAACATCTTTACCAGAGGTATCTTTTTTGAATATAGTTTCCTTATTAATGTTCCAATATCAAAATAGGATGTTCCTTATAAGATAGATTCTTCTAAATTTCAATTGTTTGTTGTGCTAGAATGTGTAAGTCATCATACACATATTTTTGAAGTATCAACAAGTGAAACATGAAATGCATACTAGAAAGATATAGTAGGAGAGCCAACTTTTAGGCCATTGTGCTCACATGTTTAAAAATCTCATAAAGGCCAATATATCTCAATTTAACCTTTTCTTTCTTACTAAAACAAACCACTCCTCTCAAGGAAAAACCTTCATAAACACCTTATCCCTAACTATGAACTCTAACTCCTATCCCCTTTGACTTGCACAGACTTTGTTGACTTTAAGCACTTAACATCTGATCCTTGATGATCTAAACCTTCTTTAGGGTTTGCTCTAACACCTCAGGTCCTAAGATTCCTTTCTCTAAGTTATCCTCAATACAAAGATGATCAACACCTATCGTACAAAGCTTCGTAAGGTGCCATTTGAATGGTAGCCTAGTAGCTGTTATTATAGGCAATCCCAATAAGAGGAAGATATTGGTCTTAACTCCCTTTAAGTCCAATACATAAACCTTAAGTATGTCTTCCAAAATTTGGATAATGCATTTTGGTATGCCTATTTGTTTGAGGATGAAATGTTGTACCAAAGTCCAACCTAGTACCTATGGGCTTTTGAAATTCCTTCCAAAACTAAAAGGTGAACTAAGGCCCTTTATTTGACATTATTAATACTACACCTTATGGAAACACATAATATAATTAATGTATAGTTGACCTAAATGCTAAAACCCATAAGTCATATAAATTGGCAAAAAATGAGGACTCTTCGTCAATTTGTTCATAATTACCCAAATGGAATCATGTCCTCCTTTCATGAGTGGTAGACCTATCACAGAATTCCATTTGATACTTTCCCATTTCCACTTAAGAATAAGGAGGTTGAAGCATCTTTGCAAGTTTCTGTTGCTCGATCTTAACCTATTAACACACAAGGCACATGGAAACATATTCAACAACATCCTTCTTCATATCCTCCCATCATTAAAACTCATATAAATCCTAATACATTTTATAAATACTAAAGTGCCATGTGTAGGTTGAATTATGTGCCTTTTTCATAATTTTTTCCCTTAAACCATCTATATTTGGAATGTATAATTGACGTTCAACTCTTAGTACTCCATTAAACTTAAGTGAGAATCCTTTGGCTTTGCCATCCCTCAAGTCCCTTATTGCCTTTCTTAACTTGGGATCTTGATCTTTGGCTATAACATTTATATCCATAAGCACAGGCTTCATTTGGAAGTGAGATAGTGGTGCTCTTAATCCTTCTATTACTATTGTCAACTCCGTATCCATTAATTCATGCAATTCATTCTATATAAAATATCCTAAGTTAGATGTAACTTTTGACCTTAAATTGAGACTTATACAATTGTTACCCATTTTTTATGGTAATGGAGGTGAAGATCTTAACAACCATTTGAAGGAATTCCATGTTTTATATTCAAGCATGAAGCCAATAAATGTGATAAATGAGCAAATAATGCTAAGAGTTTTTCAATTTTCCTTAGCTAATGATGCTAAAAATTGGTTTTACTATAGTTAGGGTCAATCATAACATGAAATGAGATAAATAGATAGTTCTTGGAAAAGTATTTTTTGGCTTTTAGGGTTGTGAATATAAGGAAAAAAAATTCTTTAGTATTCATTAGTACAATGGAGAGACCCTTTATGAATACTAAGATAGATTTAAGAAGTTGTGTGCAAGCTGTTTACACCACCAATAAGTGACCAATCATTAATTCAATATTTTCATCAAGGCTTACTCTTTATAGATAGGAACATGATAGATACAACAAGTAAAGGAACTTTTGGTAGATAAGATGTTAGATGTTGTAAGTAATTCAATCCCCAATATGACAACAAACTCCTAATAGTTTGGGACAAAGCAAGATATCATAATTTGAAAAGTGAATGAGGTAAATATATCTTTTCTTCAGCAATAAATTTATGATATTATCTTTATTGTTCGACAAATAGTTGTGGGAAACATGCAAAAAGTTAAGATGTGTGACATATGTTAGATAATGGGACATCTAATAGATTTATGCCTAATTCTTCAAGAAAAGTAAATGAATGCTATAGGAGGATTCCTAGGGTGGTCAAAAAAGTGTGATCCCTATTCTAATACATATAATCTAGGATGAAGGGATCACCCTGATTTGAGTTATGGGGGAAATAAGTAACTAGTTAAGAATGCATATCATAATAATTTGCTAGGATTTCAACAAACTAAATAGCCATAACAACCAAAACAAGTAGCTATATGTAGTTTAGGTACACTATTATAAGAGGTCTTTAAAATTTTCTTAACTTATCCTTAACAATTCTAATAAGAGATAAAGGTAAGCATGCACAATTTGGAAAATCAGGTGACTTAGCTAGTTACCACAGTAGGCATATTGGATGCATAAGGTTTAGGAAAATTACCTTCTTAAATCTTAGTAAATTCCAAAGAGGATACAATTGCCATATCATTGGAAAGTGAAAAAGAGTTAGAAGAACCAAATAAAAAAATATTTGCTATAACTATTAAAGAGGAAATTGAAAAGGAGGTATAGATTTTTTTTGTCTAAAGTAATTCCTAACCCTTTCATTCAAATTTAAACTAAACTAGTTCCTTTTCTAACTAGGTGCACAAAATCTAAAAAAGAGGAGCATAAGAAAGAAATCCTTGAGAAATTTTCCAAGATAAAGGTAAATATACCATTGCTAGATGTAATCAAACAAGTACTGAAGTATGTGAAATTTGATAAGGAATTGTGAACTAATAAGTAGAGGCTAAGAAATGGTGAGAAGATTATAGTGAGGGAGAATATATCTATAATTCTCCAGCAAAAGATTCCCCTTAAGTGCAAAATTTAAGTATGTTCATCGTCCCATGTAAAATAGGTCATATTAAATTTGAAAGAATTTTGTTAGATTTAAGAGAATTCATCAATATGATGTAGTGATCCATTTACACTTCTTTAAATTTAAGACCTTTTGAAAATATTGGTTTCATTATACAATTGGTTGATTGCACTAATACTTACTTTAAGGGAGTAGTTGAGGATGTATTAATATAGATGAACAAGCTAGTGTTTTAGCTGACTTCTACATAACCAATATGGATGATGATACTTCTCCTAACCTTGCGACTATTTTATTGGGGAGGCCACTTTTGAAGATAGCTAAGGTAAGGATTAATGTGCATAAGGGAACCTTGATAATGAAGTTTAATGGTGAATAGATTTGGTTCAATATTTATACGATTATAAGGTACTTTAATAATGTCCATTTAGTTTATATCAACAATGTTACAGTTTTTTAGTGCAAGAAGTTTTTAAGTTGATAAATAAGGAAAAGTTAAAGATGGTCATCGTTAAACATCTTAAGTTAAAGAAAGAAAGAGAGGTTAAGTTAGTTGAGGAGTTGGAGAAGACTGTGCCTAAATTACATTTGTTATCAGTGATTCTAGATAGGTATGCAATTTCTTTTATTTAGTTACCTATTTCTTATAAGAAACTTTTACCTTTTATTTTACAAGCTCTTGTGTTAGAATTAAAACAATTACCATATCATTTGAAGTATGTGTATTTAGGAAAGGATGAAATCTTGCTAGTTATTATTGCAAGAGATCTTATGCATGTATAAAGAGAGAAGTTAATTTATGTAATAAAGTAGTATAAGATGGTAATTAATTATACAATTGCAAACATTAAAGGAATAAGTCCCGCCATATGCATGCATCAAATATTCTTAGAAGAAGGATTTAAACCAACTAGGAAAGCTCAACATTGGTTGAATACTCTACTAATAAAGGTAGTGAAAAAGGAGATTTTAGAGTTGATTGATGTTGGCATCATATGTCCAATCTTGCATAGCAAATGGGTGAGTCAAGTGCAGGTGATTTCAAAGAAATTTGGTGTCCTAGTGGTTTCAAATGATAACAATGTGCTGGTACCTACATGTACACAAACAGGGTGAAGACTGTATATTAATTATAGGAAGTTAAACTCTATCTCTTGCAAGTTCATTTTCCTTTTCCTTTTATTAATTAGATGTTAGAAATATTAGTTTGTCATACTCGTTATTACTTTCTTAATGGTTTTTTAGGTTATAGTCAAATCATGATTGCATCAAAAGATTAGAAGAAGATAACTTTCATGTGTCCATTTGGTATGTTTGTTTATTGCTAGATGCCATTCAAACTTTGTAATATTTTAGCCACATTTCAGAGATGTATGGGTAGTATATTTTTTTATTATATAAAAAATATCACAGAAATATTTATGAATGACTTTAGTGTTTCTTATGATTCCTTTGATAGATGCTTATATAACCTTACATAGATCTTAAAGAAATATTTATAAACTAACTTAATTCTAAATTAGGAAAGATGTCATTTTATGGTTGAACAAGGCATAGTTTTAGGGCATGTTATTTCAATTAGGGGAATTGAAGTGGACAAGTTTAAGATAGATATTATTTCTACTTTACCTCACCTCATAAATGTGTCAAAGGTTCAATATTTTCTTGGCCATGTAAGTTCTTATAATAGATTTATGAAGGATTTTTCAATGATAGCTTTGCCCTTGTGTAAGTTGTTGCAAAAGGATGTGTCATTTCAATTTGATAAGAAGTGTAAAGATGTGTTTAACAAGTTAAAGGAGCTTTTAACTTTCACATTGGTAATGTAGCCACCAAATTGGGAGTTTCCATTCTTGATTATGTGTAATGTAAGCAATTATGCTATCAGAGCTATTTTGAGATAAAAAGTTAGCAAATCCACTCATGCTATTTATTATGCCTTAAGGACTTTAAATGCAACCAAATCAATTATTTCAAGACAAAAAAAGAGCTTTTATCTATTATTTTTTCTTTAGAAAAATTTTGGTCTTATTTGTTTGGCACTAAAGTGACAATTTATTTTGATCATTCAACTCTTAGGTATTTGCTTTCAAAGAAGGAGGCGAAACTGTAACTTATTAGGTGGATTTTTTTATTGAAAGAGTTTACTTTGGAAATCAAAGATGGGAAATGAGCAAAAAACTTTGTAATAGATCATTTGAGTAGATTGGTGAGTGAGGAGAATATGTTACCATTGCAAGAACCTTTTCTTGATGACCAGTTGTTTTTTGTTGACAAGGCCTTACCTTGGTATGCACACATTATTAATTACTTAGTAGGTAGAAAATTGTATGATAACTTTTCTAGAGTTCAAAAGGATAAGCTTAAGAATGATGTGAAATATTATATGTAAGATGACCTATATATGTAGAGATTTTGTATTGATTAGGTAATAAGAGGCTATGCGCTTAAAAGTAAATTTTTATAAATTCTAACCTTTTGTCATTTTTATGCTTGTAAGGGTCATTTTGGACCTAAAAGGACATTTTGTAAGATTTTAGATTGTTGACTCTTTTGGCTAATTTTATTCAAGGATGCTTATGTGTTTGAAAATCTGATAAGTAATATATCTCATAGAGATCAAATGTTACAAACCCTTATTTTGATTGTTGAAATTTTTTATATTTAGGGCATTGATTTCACGAGACCATTCCTAGTTTATTTTAATACTATTTATATTCTTTTGTTTATCAATTATGTTTTGAAATGGCTGGAAGCTAAAGCCACCAAGAATGATGATTCTAAAGTTGTTGCAGATTTTTGTGAAAACTAACATTTTTATAAGGTTTGAGACACAAAAGGCCATAATCAATGACAGAGGCACCTATGTTTGCAATAAGACAATAGAGGCACTTTTTTGAAGGTATCAAGTCACATATAAGATTATTAGAGCTTACTACCCCTAAACAAGTGGTTAAGTTGAAGTGTTTAATAGAGAGGTGAAATATATTTTTGAAAAGACAATTAATCTAAACTGAAATAATTAGAGTTTTTAGCTAGATGATGCATCATGGGCCGCTATGCAAAATGCCTATAGAATGTCACCTTTCTTATTAGTCTATGGTAAGTCATGTCATCATTTAGTAAAGTTAGAACATAGAGCTTATTAGGTAATCATACAATGCAACATGAAGGTGGATAAGGCAAGTGAACAAAGGAAGTTGCAATTGTAAGAGTTGGAAGAGATAAGAAATGATGAATATGAGAGTACAAGAATATACAAAGAGAAAACAAAGGATTTTTATGATCAAAAGATTTCAAGGAGAACTTTGTTGTTAGAAAAAAAGTCCTCTTCTACCACTTAAGGCTTAAATTATTTCTAAATAAGTTGCATTTTTTATGGCTAGGTTTTTTTGTTATTACTAATGTTTTTGGTCATAATGTAGTTGAATAAGGAGCTTAAAGATGGACAAGGTGTTTAAGATGAATGGTTATAGGCTTAAGCTTTTTAATGAAGGTTTTTTCGTGCAAAATGTTGAGGTAAAGGAGTTAGAATATCTAGTCTATATAGACTAAGGAAGCATGTCATCAAACTAACGATGTTAAATAAATATGCTATTTGGGAGGCAACTTAAGAATGAATCAAATTTCATTTCTTTACTCTTTCTTTTTATTTATATTTCAAAAACTTTCTACTATATTTGGCCTTAAATTAAAGCAATGTAAGTTTTAAGTGTGGAAGAGAGGTTTAGGTAGGATTATTTTTTTTAGTTTCCATGAAATAGTGATCATTCATTGGTTACATTTTAGAATGCTTTGCAATGCATAGGTATGAAATTAGGTTATTTTTGTGATATAATGCCTAAATGAAAATGTCAACAATGCCTTAATTAAAACAATGCTTTTTAAGAAGTGTGAGTTTTGTGACACAATATTTGTTGAGAAGTGTGCGGTGTGTCTTGAAACTATTTTTGAAATTACTCCTAAACTTAAGTTTAAGTAAATAGAAATTTTTTTTTTAAATTTTGCTATATTATTAAAGTTGCTTAGTAACTAGGAGTACTTCACCAAAAGTGTTGACACTTACATCAAATGGTGTCTTGAACATGAGTATCTAAAGCACCTTGATATATGTCTTCTAATTTCTAATTATGTTTTAAAGAAGAATATTTATTCTTTATTTCACTTTTTTGCTATAATAAGGGACACTGTAGTTTGCTATCCAATTTGTAGTAATGAAAATGAATGGTTAGTAGGTATACTATATATAACTTGGTTGTGTTAGTTATGAGACTTACATTAATTAATTGAGGGCAATTGTAGATAAAAGGAAGAGAGACTTGCTTTTATTTTATTTGACATTACTATATTTTTAAGTTAGGTGTATATATTGGTAAAGAATTGAATATAATGAGCTTATGCATTGTAGTAGTGTTTTAAGGTATATTTAGTGTATGGTTTACTATTCTTTTGGGTTGACTTTGTTTTACTTAAGGATGTGAAAAATCTAAGTGTAAGGGAATTAGATGAGTGAGAATTTATTGTATTTATTGTCTTTTACATTTAGTTATTTTTAAAGATTTTTATACTTATTTGAGTTGAGTAAAATATATTTTGTGACTTAAGTATGTTTTAAAGAAGTTTTGAGAGTATATGCTTTTAATAGAAAAAATTTCAATATTTTATCGTTTTCACCTTTGTTGCTTGTTTTAGGTTGTTCATTTAACTGAAAAATCTAGATTAAAAAAGTGATCTTTAGTGAAGTTGTAGTAGATATCTTAAATTTTCCAAATTGAGGTTAAGAGTCCAAATCTAAGTACATTTAAGCCTTGAAATGTTACTTCAAAGATAAGGCAGAAAACTAAAGTCTAGTCATAATTAGAGTTGGATTCTTGTCTAAGCACTACGTACAAAAATGAGCATAAATTAAGCTTTAGATGTCCAAATCAAGTGATTTAAAAGTTTGAATTAAAGTACACATTTAGTTCTATAATTGTTATAAAGAGACCTAAACCTAGATTAGTTGTTTAGTGGTTCAACAATGGTGAAGAAGTTGCTATAGAATTTGTCATGAGCTAAACTGAGTCAATCTTGATTTTTAGCTCATAACCTAGGCTTTGGACCTTTGGCTTGGGTAAGACTTGATGTGTTGGAAAACTAGAGAGGAGGGCTACAACTTTCATAAGAAGTCAGACCTTAATTCTAACTATATCTAGTTTAGAATCAGTATGAAATTAATATAGAAATTTTAGAAGATTAAGGAAACAAGATCAAAATTTTTTGGAGATTTTTTTTAGAGTCTTTAGGGTTTATTGGTGGCTTTTATATGTGTTTTTAGGATATAAATAACCATTTTTTAAGGATTGAAATGGAGGGGATGGACAAAGAATAAAACAATTACTCTAGCAAGAATTTGTGTTTTAGTATGTATAGTTAGACTTTTGAAGAATTTTAGAGGATTTTAAAACTTTTGATATTTCATTGGTATAAATTGTTTTGGCATGTTGTTCTTTTTCTTATGGAATTTTTTTGGGTTATTCTAATTTAATGGTTAAATAATTATTTGTTCAATTAATTTGGTTAAACAAATATCAATTGCTAGAATTAGGAATTATGATCTATTTTTACCCACTTTCTAATCACTAAGTAGCAAATAACAAAAGGGGATTATGACAAATTTTTACATTATTGTTATGACTAACATAATGCAAGTTAAATGATCCAAGCTTGTGTGATTGTTGCTTGTATTAACCCATTTTCTTAGTGCTTAAGGCTACCAATGTATTACTCTAAAGAGCTTATTCTAGGGGTATAATGGTTAGAGTCTAAGTGAAGAGCTTATTTTATTTAATGAATATTTAAAGGAAAATTAGGGTGATAAAGCTTATTGTTATCTAGGGTTGAGAGTTTTTATTAGAAAATAAGATAAAATCAATTCAAATCCTTAATTTCTTATAGTTAGTTTAGTTATATTGAAATCAAATCAAATGCTTGATTCCTTAGAGTTAGTTGGAGATTGATTTCATGTATTTATTGATTTATTTTTTCTTAAATGACTTTATATTTTCTCTATAACTTTAAGATCTAAATAAGGAATTAGTTATATATATATATATATATATATCTATACCTTATTTTTGAATAGATATCCATGTAAAAAATTCTATTTTCAATTCTCATTTCATGGTATTAGAGCTCATGTAGTCAAGGGTTTAATTTTCTAAAGATTCGCATAATACTGTTGTCTCCATTATTTTAATTCTAGCAAGTTTTTTGTCGTCATCATGTTAGGTAAACCAAATTCTAGTGTATCTTTATCATCAACCAATAATAATTCTTTAAGTGGTTTAATTCTTTCTATTACATTAACAACCTCATTTATAATCTCCTTAAATTAGTGCTTTTTAGCCTTGATTCCTTTTCTTTGTAGATCACTCAACATAAACTGAATGGAACTAATTTTCATGAGTGGTTCCAATTAGTCCTCTTGGTGATGAAAGGCGAGGGCAAGGCTGGATACTTAACTAGTACCAATCCTATGCCATTGTCAAAATTAGCCACTTATAACACTTTATAGCACTTTATAGCACTTGAGATGTTGAGAACTCTATTATTATGGCTCGGCTAATCAATCTAATGGAACTTAAGATTGGTCAAACCTACCTTTTCTACAAAATTGGAAAGGACATTTGGGAGGTAGCATAAGAAATTTACTTAAAACTGTCAAATACAACTTAGTGCTTTGAGATTTAATCTACCTTTCACAATAGTAGGCAAGGAAATACAATTGCTATTGAACATTATAATGTTCTAACTAAACTATGGCAAGAGATGGATCTTTTTATGATGAAAATTGGCATTGTCTAGAAGATGGAATTAAATATAATTATATGTTGGAAAAGAAGCATGTGTTTAATTTCCTTCGAGGTCTTAACAAGGATCTCGATAAAGTGTGTTAATGATTACTTGGTGCAAAACCTCATCTTACCATTTAAGAAGTATTTGCTAAGGTTCAACATGAGGAGAGTTGTCAGAGAGTGATGTTGAATCCTTTAGCTAGATCAATTCCTAGCATAACAACTTAAGGAGTAGCCCTAGCTACTAATTACAATGGACCTTTTGATTCTTGAGGCCAACAAACTAAAGATAAAGTGTGGTGTGCCCATTGTAATAAGCCTTATTGTACCAAAGAAACTTGCTAGAAAATTCATGGAAAGCTAGCAAATTGGAAGCCTCGCAACTAATGTGAACCTAACCACTTAACTCATGTTGCAAAATTATCACATGATGCTAAAGAGTAGAATAAATTAAACCTTTTTACTGAGTAAGTTAAAGTGTTACAACAAATTCTAAATTAAACCAAGCTTTCCAAAGTTCCTAAATCCACTGTCTCTCACTCTTTTACAACTTCTACTACCTAACGAGGTAATATATGATACTCCTTTATATCTTATATAATTTCAGGGAATTCATGGACTAGGTCTTTTATTCCATTTTGTACATATGAAACCCTTGTGAATGATATACAAATTTCAGTAGCTGATGGAACAATCTTAAAGGTTGTTAGTCAAGGAACTATTATTTTTTTAGATTTAACATTGAAATATGTTTTACATATTCCTAACTTTTAATGTAACTTTTCATCTATGAATAGATTAACTAAAGATTTTAATTATGCTATGACATTTTTTCCTTCCCATTGTGAACTTCAAGACTTATTGTAGGAGAGGATGATTGGTAGTATTGAGGAGTAGAATGGCTTATACTATCTTCTGTGTGCTAGTTCTCCTCTTAAATCACTATCCTTTAGTAATTTTTCTTTATTAGCAGTTTTTAATTCTAATGAAACATTATGGCATTAGCAGCTTGGGCATCCTAGCTTTACCTACTTAAAAAGCCTTGTATTTGTATCTATTAATCAATAAAGTTGTCAACTCTTTTCATTGTGAACATTACATTTGTGCCAAAAATACTAGGAAAAATTTTCCTACTTAATCTTACAAACCTTAAAACCATTTCATTTGATTCATAGTGACATTTAGGGTCCTACTCATATGTTAAGTCTCATTATGACAAGGTAGTTCATCACTTTTATTGATGATCATACTCAGGTTTGTTGGGTATTTCTTAAGAAAGAAAAATCTAAAATTAGTGAAATTTTTAAATAGTTCCACAAAAATTGTCCAAAATGTCTTTTAATCCTCTATTTATATTCTTCGAATAGACAATGGCTGTGACTACTTTGCTAACAAGCTTAATATTTTGTTGACTATGGTATTTTTCATCAAAATTTAGGTGCTTACTCCCCCCTACAAAATGGGATTGTTGAACAAAAGAATCAATATCTCCTTAAAGTTGCTTGTCAATGATGTTTGCCAGCAATGTTCCAAACTCTTTCTTGGGAGAAGCCATTCTCATGATCTCTTATCTCATCAATTGCCTACCTCTCAAAAGTTTACAATTTCAATCTCTATTAAGTGTCATACATGAAATGTTTCCTTAAATTTGCCTTTTGCACTCTCTTTAGCCTATAATCTTTGGTTGCATTATTTTTATTTACAATTATGATCCTATTCGAGGTAAACATAAATATAAAGCTCTTAAATGCATGTTTATTGGTTACTTCCCCACTTAGAAAGGGTATAAATGCTATTGTCCATCTCTTATAAGGTTCTTTATGTAATGTGATGTATCTTTCCTCAAGCATTAACCCGTATTCACCAATATATATTTTTAATGGAAAATATTGGATGAAAAAAGCCATTATGATTCCTTAATTTCTCTTCTAATTTCACTTTCATTAACCTAAAATAATCTTGATACTAAATCATTCCAATATACTAATTCAGGGGGGAGAACATGCACTAAAGGAAATATTGGTTTACTTAAGAAGGCCAAAAGCTACTCAACAAGGTTAATCATCCAATCTAGAGCCACATCTAAAAGACACAAAGGAAGATATTGCATAATAGATTATCTAAATGTCCCTATTGCAATTAGAAAAGGGGTAAGGTCTTGTACTTTGCATTTTATTACTAATTATTTGACCTATTCAAAGTTATCTCCTTAGTATAAGGCACTCACTGTAAAGATAGACAATATAAAGGCTCCCAAGGATATCTAAAGTTTTTTGAAAGATCAAAATTAAAAGGTAGCTATGTTAAAAGAGATGAAGTCATTAATTGAAAATAACACATTAGAGATTGTCAAGTTATCTAGAGAAAAGAAAGTTGCTAGGTACAAATGGGTGTTCATAATAAAATACAAGTCAGATGGAACCATAAAGAGATATAAAACTAGACTGGTGTCTCAAGGATTCATACAAACTTTTGGCATAGATTATAAGGAGATCTTTGCTCCACTTTCCAAATTGCATTCCATTAGAGTGTTGATATCTCTAGCTACCAATCTTGATTGGGAGCCACACTAGATGGATATAAAAAATGCCTTTCTAAATGGGAAATTGGAAGAAGAAATTTACATGAGAATTCCCCTTTACTTTGAGACCAAAGAAGAAACATGAAAAGTATCTAAGTTGAAAAGCTCCCTTTATGAATTAAAGCAACCTCTACGAACATGATTTTAGAGATTTAACATAGTTATGAAGAAGTTTGGGTACATATAAGTACAAATAAATCACACTTTGTTCATCAACTATATAGATAATATAAAAAGATCAATTATAATTGTTTATATGGATGACATTATTATAGTTGGTGATGATCTTCAAGAGATTAAAGAGCTTAAAAAATGCCTAAAGGAAAAATTTGAAGTTAAAGACCTAGGGACTCTTCAATATTTCTTAGGTATGAAAATGGCAAGGAATAAAAAGGGTATTTTTGCCTTTTGAAAGAAATATACCTTAGATCTTTTGAAAGAAACTAGAAAGCTAGGTTACAAGCCAACTAGAACTCCACTAGAAAATAATTAGAAAGAAAAAGATATAGAAAGAAATGTTCCAATGGACAAAGGGAGATACTAGAAATTAGTAAGGAATCTCATTTACTTATCTCTTATAAGACCTTATATTGTATTTGCCATAAGTGTTGTCAACCAATTTATACATCCCCTCCTCAAAGACATTTAAATGTTATAAATCAAATTCTCAGGTATCTAAGAGGAACATTAGGGCAAGGGCTTATGTTTTGAAAGAATGAGCAAAAAGGAATTGAAGCCTTTATGGATGCTAATTAGGTTGGCTTAATTGAAGATAAAAGATTTATCACTAGTTATTATACTAAGGTGTGAACTAATCTAGTTGCATATAGAAGTAAGAAGCAATTAATGGTAACTTAAAGCAATGCTGAAGTAGAATTTAAAGCTATTACTCAAGGAATTTATGAATTACAATGGCTAAAGGGACTAATGAGTGACCTTAGAATTCCTTGGTCTAGTCCTATAAAAGTCTACAGTGATAATGAATTTGTAATTATTATAGCTCACAACCCAATCCATCGTGATGAAACCAAACATATAGAGATTAATCATCACTTTATTAAAGAGAAGATTGAAGTTTAAGTGATCAATCTGTTTTATTTTCCAACCAAGTTCTAAGAAACAAATATCTTTACTAAGGCTATGCCTAAATTGAGATTTAAATTCTTGGTAAATAGATTGAAAATGATAGATATCTATTCTCCCATTTAGGGGGGAGTGTTAGAAAATAAAATCAAATTAGTTCAAATCCTTAATTTCTTATAATTAATTCAATTATGTTAAAATCAAATCAAATGCTTGATTCTTTGAAATTAGTTAGACATTGATTTCATGTATTTGCTGATTTATTTTTTGTTAAATGACTTTATATTTTCTCCATAATTCTAAGGTCTAGATAAGGAATGAGTTTGATGTATATATGTACATCTTATTGTTGAATAGATATCTATGTGAGAAATTTTATTTTCAATTCCATTAGAATTGAGACAATGTTATAAATGATCAAAATCATTGAATATGATAGTTGCAAATGAACATGAAATTGGACTTTTATTGATATTTTTATAATTTATTTTGTTTAATCTGTTTGCTTATTTTATTTGTTACAAAATCAAAATTCAACTTTTCCCTTAATTACTTATACTATCTACTATTGGATAATTGAGAGTAAAGTATTAAATTTATTGTTCCTTAATGACAATTACTACTATCTCACTATTTTTCTTAATGAGTGACTTGACTTCATCTTTCAAGAAAGCATTTTCTTACTTCAAAGAAGCATTCTTCATATGGAGAACTTTGTTCTTAACAATCATGTCTTTGACCTTCCTATCCATGTAATTTAAAGTATTATACAATTTATCAATTAAAGACTCATTATCATTAGCGGTATAATAGTTGAAATTTACCTTATCCTTTATAGCCATAAATGCCAAGTTGACTTCAACATTGTCAAAATCATCTTTTAAATCACTTGGGTTATCTTAACTAGCTTTAAGGGCTTTCTTTGCTGACTTTTTTCCATTCTTCTTATTAGTAGGACAATTGTAAGTAATATGACCAAGTTTGTTACAATTATAACAAATGATGTCATCTTTGTTGCAATTGCTCTTGAAGGATTTCTTACCACTTTGGTTCTTCTTTTTCCAAAGTTATATGACCCTTTTGGATCAGCATGACAAGCTCCTCTTTTATCTTGTTAAGTATATTGATCACTTAGATCATCATCATCACTTTCTTTAGGAAATAAGGCTTTAAAAACAACTTTTTTCTTCTTTTTAACATCATTTTTGGTGAAAGTCATTTCATGGATTTGTAGAGAGCCTATCAACTCATCCAAGCCTCATGTGTTTAAGTCCTTAGATTCCATGAATGCAATCACCTTAAGGTTCTAAGACTTTAAAAGTGATCTTAATATTTTCTTTACAAGATCACTTGTACCAATGTTTTTCCTAAGGTTGTTGAGTGGGTTAATGATGAATTTTGAGACCTTAAATTTTGATGGAAGGATCACATTTTGGACTAAATATAGATCCATCATGCTTAAGAGAGTGCATATTGTCCCCTTTGATGGCTTGATCTTTTCATGCAAGAGATCGATCTTCCACTTCATAGAATGCTTTATATTTCCTAAATTTTCATCTTTTAACTAGGATGTGATTTGGAACTAGCCTAGGGAAACATCGGTAGGGCATGGTGTAGAAGTGACACCTGCTAGGTATACTTGAGTGGTTGATCATTTTGTGAGGGTGATTTGTGTTGAGGTAGTAGGCATAAGTGACTAAGAGTATATAATGGCCATTGGAGATGTCTTAGGTGTTAGGGTTGCTTGAAGGAACTTGTTGATAAGGATGAGAGAATTTTTTTATGGTATAATGTCTCTTGTGGCCATTTTCCCTTTAACAAATGCATGGGTTATCTGTTGCACTTGCTCATTAGCAATGGTCCTTAAGTCATCAGAATTTAAGTTTGTTTAAGCATAATAGTGATACTGTTGATGATGTAGGTATTAAGTATAATGATAGGGAAGTGTTTTGCTATTTAAGTCTATACACCTATCGTAATGCTAAATGTCAACTTGGAAAAGAGCTTGAAGAGGAGTACATAAATCCACACCATCATGTTTATAGAGATTGTTTTGACCTCTTACCATGAGACAAGATTAATGTATAGGTCAGCCAAGACATTGAGAGGAAAGCTAAAAATCCTCTGAAAAGATAGATTAATGTGTATTTTGGTTTCCTTATTTTGCACCCATACACCTAAGTGCAGATGAAGAGTGCAAAAGATGAACAAGGGTTCTCTAATGCTAATAAGGATGTTTCTCCATTTTACAAGGGAGTTAAAGAGTTAAAACTATTTGTACAGAGAAAATTGTGTGTTAGGATTTTGTTCCCAATATCTTACGAAGGGCATTGACCTATGGTTAATATATTATAATGCAAATTATATATTTTCTTTCTAGGTACACGAGTAAATAAAAGGCCTCTTTAGGGAAATTGTTGAAATGCTTTAGTGGAATGAAGAAATAGTTCATGAATGGTTAATATAGATGCTAATTTATAAACTTGAAAGGGGCATTGGCAATTCCATTGCACTTGAAAAGGAGCCTTTGTAGTTTATATATCATGAAGGGTTCATGCCTTACAAAGGTGTCTTTAGCAATTACTTCCACCAATGCCATTGGTAAAATGTTTGTGAGATTAGGCATAAAAGAATTTTGGTTATTGTCAGGAGAGTTGATCCTCAGCGATTTAAAAGGGTTGCCTTCTTCCTCTTCCAGATTAGATTCTAAATCTTCGAGTTTTGGCGCACAAAAAATTGTGGGTGAATGCGAAGGGCTAGCCATGGCTTTATAATACAGGAGTCTGTGCCCACCTATCTCAAAGGGCTAGATGTCAAGATGCATTGCTTGAAGTTAGATTAATGTCAGGATCACTTCCCTTTTCATAATTTTTCCTTATAAGAATAGTCAAAACCTCACACACTTGTAAGTGGTGTGCAATTCAGTCCCATGCCACTTGCAACGATTGTCAATTCCTTCCATCAAGAAAAAAGACATGTTTTTTATGATTTAGATGAAGTACATCTCATTGTAGATGTGATTGGCAATGACTACCCCTTTGAGGAACCCCTTAGTAGGCACTTTACCTATTCTTATATGAGTAACTTGAGTATTACAACTTTTTATCTAAATCAAATGGGTTTAACTATAAAGCTTTTAAATATACATGTTTAAGCAATTATATATGATGTTAAACATGATATTATGATATACATATGGATATCATTCACTTTAAATAATAGCGATTGTCATAATAAATTGCAATGAGGTAAGTTTGTCCCTTCTTTATTTTAAATGGTCAAAAGTGGAAGGACATTTTCATATTAGGTTAATTACAAGTTGGAGAGACATCTTCCTTTATTGACATTTATACTTCAAAAAGTCAGCACTATGCGATAATTATTATATCTTGGATCTCTACTTCAAATGAGTGATGAACTCATAATGTTTGGAGGTTTTGTCAAGAAAATGGTAAAGATGCTCATTAAGTGGATATAGTTATGGGATTTCAACTTATAATTCTCTAGCTCCATTTACCATGCCTCTGACTCTACTCACCGCTCCCTTTATCCATTATGATATTTGAGCTTCTTACCCATGATGAAGAGCCATTAGCTATTGAAATTAGGTGGTCAATTCTTGGATTTGGCCATCTTAAACAACTAAATTTTATACCAAGCCTTGATTCCCTTGAGTAAGCAAGTTCACTTGTTATGTTAGATTTTGATTCTCTTAGGTGAGCAAATTTGCTCATTGCGCTAATTTTCTTGGGTAAGTTGGTCCATTTGTTAAGTTATATACTAATTTTTTTGCTTAAGCAAATTGGTTTGAGTGGTATGAATCTCTTGCCCTGTGTAGAGTGTAGCATTTGCATTTACTTGTACCTGTAGGCGAGTATTCTCTTACCAAAAAGCTTCATTTCAGTTTAAGGTGAATTAAAGGATGTTTTGTAGCTAACTTTGACTTGGTCCCATTGCTCTTTCTTTTTTAAATGCCTAATTTACTTTCATGAGTTGAGAAGTCAATTCTTCATTTTTTTCTTCGGGAAGTGCCTAATTCCTAAAGCAATTAATTGATAAGAAAAGTTTGATCAGAATGCCCTAGAGAGTTTAGGTGATCATAACATGAAGAAGTGACCTTTTTTAGTATGATGAAACTAGGTTCATCCAATCTTAATAATTATCATGACTGGGCATTCTCAACTTTGGCTTTTCCTTTTAGAACAACTTAACTTACTAATTCATCAAGAATGTAAATTCCATGCCCTAGAGTTACACGTTATGATTCATACCATTCTAATAAGGGCTGATTAAAGTACACATAAGTCATTTTGACAATATGATTCCATAATTGGAGAAGCTCCTAAGCATTAAGGTTGTCATTGTAAGTGAAGCATAAATCTTCCATTCTATTAGTGAATGACACCAACTTCTTTGATCTTGCCTACCCAATGGCTATTGTAGGAGCATATGCAATTGCTCCCATGATTCCAATGAAAGAGACCTATAGGTACTCACATCTATAAAGGATTGTCTCTTTTAAGTCATTTGACATGCAATCAAAAATCTTGCTCACAAAGATAGATTATCCATTTGAAAATCTCGGCCATGTAAGGTCACTTAATTTGGTTGAACTCTTTAAGTAAGGGCCTATTCTTGTGGCACATAGGATGGGTGAACTGGTGAAAAGGGGTATTTATATGGCTTATAAGGTGGATCTCACTCTATTTTACATAAATGCATATGGTTTATTGGATTTGAATTAGACTAAAGGTCTCCAGCCTATTTTATTCCTTGCCACTTAAGACTCAATCAAGAGTCACTAGTTTGAGTGAGAGATTCTAGAGTCACTAGTTTGAGTGAGAGATTCTAGAGTCACTAGTTTGAGTGAGAGATTCTAGGACTATCTTATCAAAAGCCATAAACTTCACGAAGGATTCCTACTTTCTTTTGTCTAAACTAGATGGTATAAGCTCAATTTTGACTTTTATGCATGTGTGCAATTGGGGTTATAATGTAAAAGATAATTAAAATAAGAGAGATAAATAAATACACTAATAAAAAGGAAATAAATAAAAGTGTAAAAATAAAAACAAGTTAATTTAGCCTATCTCTTGAAGGGTTCTCCATAAAGTCACTAAGTTGTTGCAGTGGGCCTCCAGAAGAAGGCTTGGCTAATGCAAAAGTAAGGAGGGTGTCGAGTTACGTGTGGTTGTGCTACGTATATGTTGACTTTGGACTCGCTACCAATCATTTTATATGTGATTGAAAGACTCTTAGTGACTTGATTTGTCATATGCGACAGTATCACAGATCAATTATTTTTATTTTTATGTTTTTTCTGTCATCATTCTATTTATTTGTTCTTTCCTTGTTTGGAATGTTTCTAGTAACCCATTTTAGTAATTTTGTTTACAAGAAGGAAAACAAATCAGAAAAGAAATAGTATTATTTTGTATTTTGGGCTTACCGGGGATTCTTTGAAATAAGATCATCGCTGGGAACTTTGCATCCCTTTTCTTTTGGGTTTGTTTTTCCACATTTTTCTTTAGTTTTCTCTCTTTTTTTTTCCTTTGTTTTCCTTTTTCCTTTTCTTTTTTTCTCTTTTCTTTCGTTCTCTGTAGCGTTTTTGGTTCCCTTTTTTTTTTTTTTTCCGGTCTGCCGCTTTTTGGCCTTTCTTTGTTTTTTTTTTTTTTTCATTTCTTTTTCCTTTTGGCTACTAACCCACCCAATAATGTTGTTGTTCATAAAAACTTCATGGACCAATTTTTACTCCCATCTATACCGAGCATTGTTGTCTATTAATTTTTGTATTTTTGATCTTACAAACACCTCAATAGTAATTGTTTAAAGGTATTTTTTTTTATGAGAAATACTAAAATCTACCTTTAAAATAGTGTTTTTGGGTGAGTTATGGTCTGGGTATTGTACCAATAGAGGTGGCCATTTGGTGGCGGCGAGATGTGGCTGGTTTCTTATCGACACAAAAGTACTCTAATGGATAGATCATGAGACATTGAACGCTTTGGTGCTAGTGTTAGGTCGTGACGGTGGCAGAAGGGGGTTAATTGGAGGCCTAAACCAGAGGGATTTCCCACATTTGAACCTTCGATCAGAATGAACCAAAGCTCTAATAGGCACGTGGAGGGCACTGTTGGAATAAGGAAAATGAGGCACACTAGCCGGTGTTACTTTTGGTCAGAAATTTCGCTGGCCGGCGCTGCAGTGGTGGTACAGTAGAAACACATTTTTTGGCACCCTTTCATAATGCAGACTTTATGGATGGGTAGATTGGCTCACGAGAATTCTGAAAATGGGGTTGTTGACAAATTTTGATGACCAACAGCCACCATCGGCAACACTCTGGCCACGATCTAACTACCCTTTAGCAACTCTCCGATGATATAATGCAGATTTTTCAAGTATTTGTTGTTTCTCTTAAAAATATTATGCTTATGTTGACAATTAAATAGGATAATAAACAAAAATAAGAACAAATGAAAGAAAATTATCTCATTTGTTGTTTATGCTATGTTGTGAATGGGAATGATGGATCGGGAAGGACTATAACCACTAGATAAGTAGTTTTTTTTATCAATTTCTCAATGATTATATGTTTGGTGTGTTGATACTTACTGTCGATGGAACTACTTCTTGTCATGCTAACTTAATTGAGTTTATTTATGTGTACCAATTGTATTGCTCAGCAATGAAATAGTGAGATTAATTGGATGTTTAGCTTTTATTGCTTGATTTGACCATGATTGAGGTTGGATTTTGAGTTTATTTGTGTAAGTGGAGCTTTAAAATGTAGTAAAAAATGAATAGATCCTAAAAATTAAGTTGTGGATACCTTAATCCCAACATTGCTAACTCAAGGGTGAAATCTCTCCACTTGGTTTGATGTTTGTGCATGTTTATGGAATGTTTGCTTGCCTCGGTGATTTATTTTCTTAACCAAAGGGAGCCTTAATGCATTAATTGTTCACTTTTACTCTCTCTACCAAGAATGATTCTCTTGGTAATTCTAATTCTAATCCTCTCACTTGTGTTGGCTGAGCCTCCTATCTCTTGTTGCCAACATGGCATTTAGTTGGACTTTCTCTCTCTCTCTCTCTCTCTCTCTCTCTCCCTTCCTCCCTCTTTTCTTTTCTTTTCTTCAACCTCTTGTCTTTTTTGGCCACCCCCTATTAGCTTTAATAAATGTTGGCTATTTATAAAAAGGTTGGCTTGATCTTAGTTATCAATTTCTGATTGCTTTTTACTGGTTTATTTTAATATCGTATGGACCTTTGATTTGTAGAATTCACACTTGGATCAAGCAATTAGCTTCGAAGAGAGGAATGGATAGATGTTACTACTTAGCTTAAGGGCTTTAAGAGCGTTGAATCCCCTTTATAGCTTGGTGATGCAATGGGTATCTTAAAAGCAAATTTTAACTTTGGGTTTAGTTTGAGGACTGCATTGGCTATTGGTTCTCCTTTTTGGATTGTATATTGGATTTTTAATTATATATTAGACATAAATAGCAATTCAATTGTTATTTTTTTTCCATTTTTCTTTATTTTCTTTGCTGCTTTTATTTACTTTTTCACCTAAACAACAATTCATAATCCAAATTTACAAGATTAATCCCACATGTGAAAGAGAGCAAATAAGAAAACAAAATAAAGGTATAATAATATACCATGCAAAAGTAATTATAATGAAATCATAATAATGAGATATCTATTACATTAAAGTATTATTCCTAAATATTCCTAGTCAAGATGAAACATTGATAAAGTTATGATATTGACATATGTTATATTTGTTTCTCATAAAGAAAGCAATTGATCTCACAAATTGAAGTATAAAGATACTTAAACAAATATGTGAGTACTTGTTAGTTGAACAAGTTCATTGAATTAACTTACAATAAAAATTCTTAAAAGGAACATTACTTGTGTGTTAAGGGAATTTCTCATGTAATAGTAGTTTAAATGATCCTTAAACTTGATATCACCAAGGTATCTTATATAAAAATTGATATGCTTTGATCTTACTTCTGAGTTATCCTAATCATAAATCACGACATATCATAAACTATGTGGGAATAATTGAGTTATTGATAAAGGATTGGTCACCTTGAAGTAATCATTGGAAATTGTTTCATTTGTTCCCAATGACTATTAATTCAAGAAATTTTTGCATAAAGTGAAATGATGATTCATAATTGAGCAAGATATCTTTGTCATCTTGGTCACTGCATGGTTAATTTAATTAAGGATACAAAACTTTGTGTAAGTAATGCTTTTATAGATAAGGTGAAAAGGAGAATCAACAATCAAGAAAAAGTAAGCAAAAATGAGGAATTAATCTTTGAAAACTAGAAGCTGCACAGTGAGCTTGTTGACCAGCCTTATGTGACAAACTCCTTAAAAAAGTATGCTTCTAAAATGGTTTATGTTAAGGCTGCCATGGAGAAAAAAGAGCACATTTCAATTAAGCAACAAATAATTACACCTTAATGGACAAATGGGTTGCATTATTACATGACAATTGTTACAAAACTTACAAAACTAACATTGGTCATGTCAACTGACCCAAATTTTTTGTTACTTTTCTCTTCGTAACTTTTTTGGTGTCTTATTAACTGTAAGAAGTAGTCCAATTAACTGACCCAAATTCTATATTTCTTTTTCGCTTCTCTTCTATTGTTTACTAATTAACTAGTCGATACCTTAGATCAATTGATCTTAAATTTTTGTCAACTTTGAATCTTCATAATTCTTTTTATCTTTGCAATTAGTCACTATCTTACTTAATACCTTTCTATAAATATAGATTTGATAAAGAACAATATCTTCGCATAATTGATAACTAAATTCAAATTTGAAATTTAATGATCTTTTTGTAACAAGTATAAATCAAATAAAGACTATCCAAATAAAGATAATGTTTATCTAGCAAGTAATCACATCATTCAAACATGGGGACATACTAAAATACAGAGGAATTGAGTTATAACACATGATTGCACTAAACTTAATAATCTCACCTTTAGTTTTAACAATTTGTTCCTTTTTAATAATGACAACTATGATTGATTGATAGAAAATAAGATGAACAAAATGCAATAACTCCCCCTAAATATATGCTCTCTCCCTTGCTAATGCAATTGAGGAAATTGATTAACCTATGAACTCTATAAGAGTCAAAGCAATAAGACATCAATTCATCAATAAACAAGTAATAAAGCAATTATGAGTAAATGTTATTGATTAATAAATTAAAGGTAAATATCAAAGCAAACATTCAACCAAATATTGAAACATCAAACAAAGTATCACAATAATAAAATACTAATAAGGTACAATTATCCAAGAGAAATAGAGTAAAAGTTCAATGGGATCAAAGTCATCAAAATCATTAATCATCTCCTCTTCCCTTTTTTCATCATCAAGACTTCAATGCTTCCTTTTCTTAGAGCTACCCTTCACTTGATCTTCCTTATTCAACAATCAAAGGATGAAGGCAAAGTTTTTCTTGATTCCTTTATGAAATCTTGTAACGCCACCTAAATTTCATCCACATCATCCTTAAGCCTATTTACATTCTCTTTAAGCTCATCAACTTTCTCAATCAAAGAAGTCATCTCAACATTGGTAGAGACTTGGAGATGAGCAGAAGAACTTGCTAATATTGGTGTTATATTAGATGACTCTAGACTTGATCTTAGTTCCCTTAAAGGTGTAGACCACTTTTCTTCACTTTATACCAAATGCATCTACTTCAGGGTGGCAGTATTGATGAACTAACCCAAGTTAACGTGTGAAAAGGCCCCTTCAGCTATAGTTATATCTAGCTTTTGAAGTAAGCAACTCATAAACATACTATAGGGAACTTTAAGATTGTCTCCTTTTGAGTTTTTCCAAGTACTCTTATCATGTACTTTGGCAAGTTGAATTTCTCATTCTTCAACAAATAGGTCAGAAGGCACATATCAAGAAAGGTCAAATAGTCATAATAACTACTTCTAAGATTAATATTGCAAGCCATAATATTTTGAATTATCCTTAACTTGAGTGGCAAGGAAGATGCTTTGAATAGCTTTTTGATGTCATCACTTTCCTCACAATGCTTAACATGACCTTTAAACATGGTTTCCATTTGCTCATGAACACTAAACTTTCCCAAATTCCATGAATCAATCTAGTTAACATATTCACCTTCTGGTAGCAAATTCAAGTAATCTACAATTACCTTATGAGTGATTTTGATTGCTTTTCCATACACATATGAAGTAACCACAATGAAGTTATGTTTATGTCCATATTAGCAAAAAAGTCCTCTAACATCTCAATGTAGAAATCACATCTAAAAAGTGATGAACCTAATCCATTTATGAAATGCAAAACCATTTAAGAAACCCTTGATTTCAAACTTAGTAATGTTATCTAAGTTTAATAGTCTCTTGGGATATACAATCCTATTCTTAAACTTGTAAAAATCATCCTTAGATTAAGAAGTTTTAAAATGAAAACTATAGAACTTTGATGAATTATTGACCTTGTGTAATTGCTGCTTGTGGTGATGGATTGGATGGTAATGCCATAGGTAATGGTGTCAGAGATAATATAGATATGAAAGATGTCTTTGATATGGATGCTATTAGTCTTACACTTTTAGGTTTCTTACCCATTCTCCTCTTTGGCACAAGCTTAATCCTCATGACTGATAATTGATTTAGGTCTCTCCTTAAAGGCATAACAATAGAAGAAGGAGGAGGAGGAATTGACAATGATAAAGATTAAAATGATGTTAGTGATGGTGTATACTTAATAATGACTCATAGCCTTGGTATCAAGATGATGTTAAAAGGATCATTTGTTTTGGAATGAGCAAAATGACAAACATTTTGCTTAAATAATACCTTATAGTCACTATCACACAATTAACTACTACTCAATAAAATGAACTTAGGTCCCTTGACAAGTGAGACATTATCAATTATTGGGAACTTTTTCTTACTTATCATGTGAACATTAATAATCTTACCTTGACATTGTCTCTAGTTCTTCATTAACTTGCTTCACTAGTCTTTCCTCATTGTAACTATTGTTTGGCTTATTATTTTTCTCAATAAGTGACTTGACCTCATCTTTTAAAGTTACATTCTTAACTTTTAGAGAAGTAAGCCTATCCTTCAAAGATCCAACTTTATACTTTATAGAGACATTCTCAACATTAAGTCCTTTATTCTTAAAAGTCATGTCTTTGAGTTTCCAATCTATGTAATATAAAAAGTCATATACTTTATCAATCAAAAACTCATCATCATTAAAGGTATCACAGTCAGAGTTTACTTCATTTTTCATAGTTATGAATGCCAAGTTGACTCTAATATCATCTAAATCACTTACTGAGTCACTTAAGTCATCCCTAATGGCTTTTAAGGCTTTCTTGGCTAGTTTTCTATCCTTCTTTATGTTTATAAAATAGTTTTGAGCAATTTGGCTAGATTGGTTACAACTATAATAAATGATCTCATCTTTACCATGATTGCTCTTGAAGGATCTCTTACCACTTGATTTCTTCTTTTTCAAAGTTATGTCACCCTTTTGGTCAACATGACAAGCTCCTATTCATCTTCTTAACTATATGGATCACTCTCCTTATCATCATCACTTTTTTTTAGGAGAAAAGGTTTTGTAAACAACCCTTTTCTTCTTTAGTAACCTTCTTGGTAAAGGTCATCTCTTAGGTTAGTAAGGACCTAATCAACTTGTCCAAGCTTAAGGTGTTTAGGCCTTTAGATTTAGTGATCATGATTACCTTGAGGTTCCAAGACTTTAGAAGTGATCTTAACATCCTCTTCACAAAATCACTTATCTCGATCTCTTTCTTGAGGTTATTGAGTGGATTAATAATGTTGGTAAATCTTGTATACATCTCCAAGATTGTCTTATCAATCCATCTAAAAGAGTTTGTACTCATACATAAGTAAGTTGATATTTGTGTCCTTTACTTATATTGTATCCTCATGAATAACTTTGAACTTGTTTAATATCTCCTCTGTAATCTTACATGAAGAAATCTTAATGTATTCTTTAACACTTAAACCATAATGAAGCATATAAGTAGCCTTAAAGCTAATAGTTTTGGATTTTTTAGTCTTTATGGTGGACTTATTCTCTTTCCCATTAATACTTTCTCCTAGAGCTTTTTTAGGATCACTCTTAACTATTTCCTAGTGTTCATAACTATGGAATTGGATGTACACTATCATCTTATTTCTTTAATAGTTGTAATTGGAACCACCAAAAGATTAAATGGTCTAAATATGTTTTCACCTTTAACATGACACATGGGTATAAATGATGCTACAGATTGACTCTAGGAGTTTAGACCTACAAAATAAAGATCAAACTTTGATACCCTTTATTGGTCTCTAACGCAACATAAAAGAGAGGTGAATTAGATTTATTCAGTTTGATTACTCAACACACACTCAATCCTAACTCCAAAAAGTAAAAACAAGATAAATAATAACAAATTACAAAGTAATAATTGAAAGTGAAGAGATAAGGGAAGAGAGAGTGTGCATAATAATTTATAATGGTTTTATTCAAACTAGGAGTTTAGGTTCACTCCTTAAGGTTCATCTCTTGAAATTCAACTTTACTAACTCTTTCTTCTTATATAGGGTGAAGACAACCATTTATACTAGGTTAGCTTTACCTTAATTACAACAAAACTTTTGTGAAACTTTCACAATAACCAATAGTTCTTTACAACTTAGAGACTCACACTTTATTACTTTTCACTATAGCACTCTTGCTTTTTTTCTCAATCTCAACTTTTCTCTCTTAGAGTTTTTACTCTTAATTTCTCATTTTCAATCACTTTTCTCTTTTCACTAAATGTATACAATTAATAGCTCTTCCAAGTCTTTAGGTTCTTTCTTTCATTTAAGGAAAAAGAGTTATATGACCCTTTTATAGGTAAAAACAAGAAATTAGCCATTAAAGATTAATTCTTTTTCCATAAATAGAATCAATTTCTAAAATAAAAAACTTTATTTCTAAAGTATTGGTTAACCATAATACCTAGATCAGTCAACCAATTTAAAGTCTCTGTAACATTTTTAGCTTTTCAACCTTATTAATTGACCACAATTAATGGTCAAGTGGATCAATGTGAATTCTCTATAACCTTTGCAACATTGAAACTTTTAACTCTTAAGCTACATCTAATTGATCACAATTATTAGTCAATTCAATTATTTTGAAATCTTTGTAACATTTGACTTCATAGCTTCTTTGATGTCTAATCAATCATAGAAATTGGTTTGGTTAATCAACCTAAAGTAACTTTTCTCTTCACAACTTCTTTAATGTCTAGTTGACTGCAAGAACTAATTTGATTGACCAACCTAAATTATTTGTTTCTCTTCTACTTCTCTTCTATTTGCGAACTAACCGATCGATACCATAGGTTAACTAATCCCAAATTTCTGCCAATTTTACATCTTTAAGATTTTTCACATCTTTCTTTAAGATCCCTTTCAATCTCACTTAATATGTTTTTATAAATATAAATTTGATGGAAAACAAAATCTTTATATCCTTATTGTATTAACTCAATTCAAATTTGAAATTAAAAGATCTTTCCATAGTAATTATAAATCACATAAAGACTAATCAAATAGAGATAATGCTTATTTTCCTATCAAAGATGCTAATTTTGACGGGATGATGACACTCCTTATTGAAAAACTAATTATAGCATTAGCTTCTCCAAACAATTTGACAAACTTGGAAGAATGTTTACCAATAAAGTTAAAGGAAAATTTGACATTAATTAAAAGGAATGGATGCACTACTTTATGTAACCTTGTTTTGAGAAAGTACTTAGAAAATGTCAAGCCCTTTTGTTAACGATGCAAAATGTCATGAATGTTTAAATATTCTATATTATGTTACAATGGATAAAAAAATAATATTTTGACATGATTCATTATATATTCTCATTTATTAGTTCAACAAAATAAATCTTTTAAAATAGTGGATGATTGTTGAAAATTAACATATTTTAAAAGATTTAATTCATATATCTAATAGATGACTAGTTTTTATATGTCTATTAGTAACTGTTATATATTATAATAATGTTGGTTGTTTATTATTGTTACAATTTATATTTTACATTATAAGTTATTAAGTAATGATTAATATAAATTAGTCTCTTCCTTTTTATTTTTGAAAGATACCATTTTTTAAGAATTCATAATCTATTGTTAGGTTAATTAAAAGATTGATATAGTTTTGTTACCTTATTATATAAAATGTATATAGTGGGAAGGTCTATCATATCTCATGATGATAGTTACTAGATTGTGTTACACTAAAACAATTTATCTATAGGGAAAAAAATCATTCTTAGGATTGTTAGAAAAAGTATAAAAACAAATTATAATTGAATATAAAGAAAATAAGTAAACAAAAGGATATGAAATTTGAAGCATGCAAATACATTATTCTTAAGGATAATTTTGTCCTCCATAGAAAAATTGTTAGTGTGGTAAGTTACAACAACTATTTTTTGAAAATACAACAAATTTTTCTACTAATTTGTACCTCTTAAGTGAGGTAACCAAAATAGCACAAATCTAATTAACGTAACAAAGTTTTGTAAGTAAGGTAGATGAAGAAGGAGAGAATGCTTAGGTGTCTTTAAGAGGGAAAAAAAAAGTACGTAAATAAGAATAAAGAGGTAGTACAAAACTATTGCAACAAAAATTAGTATAAATGTTAAAATAGCTAGTTCTCAATAGTTATATATAGTCAGTTCAACAACTATAAAACTAGTTCTTAACATCTATAAATGGTTAGATTAACAACTATAAAATGACTAGTTTGACTAATGGTGATTTGGTGAGTCCAAAACATAAGCTTGAGGCTGGACTAAGTAAGGCTTATCTACTACTTGAGTTCACATTAGGCCTCTCATATTAATTTGGATTTGGGCCATTTACATAAACTTGATGCCTTGTTTAAGTCTTCTCTTTTATAAGGTATAAGACAAACATTATTTTATAAACAAGTGAAATAAGGTTTTCATTTATAATATTGGATACATGTCTTTTAAAATATCCTTTTTTCTAACATTTCTATACTCTTTTTTTTTTTTTATCAAAAGCATTTGGAGTAAAACCACCATTTGTGACAAGCTAATCTGGTGAAATTTTTTGTTGGTGATCTTAACTGCAAAAATGTCTGGCTAAATACAAGATTTGGATGCTGCCAATGATTGGGATTAAGCTCTAAATGTCTTGTATCACATGTATTCTATTGGACAGGAATAAAAAGTGCATTTATTAATGTACATATTTGTTAACCCTAAACTTATGAGCTTAAGAGGACTAAAGTCGAAATTTAATATATTAAAGGCAAACTATGCCCATTAAAGTGCCAACTATAGTTAATGTAAGCATAATGTAGCATCAAACATCATTGCCCTATTACAGCTAAGCACTTTGAATGTTAGGCTAGCTAGAATGCTTACCTTTTCTAACATGACGTCGTTGTTGCACTTTGAGAGCTTGGGGTGGACTATGTGTAAGAGGTTGAGGGGAAGGTTGATCAACTTCTTGAACTACTAAACGGTCTTTCTCAATCATTTCAATCATGTCAAATAACTAAGGGAGAGGATTATTTGCAATCAAATATTATTGAATGCATCCATTCTATGCCATATTGTGATACAAGTTGCCACAAAAACTTGTTGATGTCAATTTCATGTGCTCACCCAATTCTTCCTTTTCTATGTCTTGCTACTCCATTTCATTTTGCACTATGGCATACACAAAAAAAAGGGATTTTATAACAAATGGGGTTTATAGTTTGTTAGATTATGTGCTATTAATTTTGATATGTCAATATAATTGAATTGTTATATAGTAGATTTTGTTTGTCTTCATTATAAGTATTATGGTTAATGTACAATTTTATTATAACTTTGTGTGTTATATCAAATCTAATATGACTTTTGAAAAGTAACAATTTAGTAATTAAAAAATTTTTTTATAACAATTTTAACCAATTGTTAAATCGAGTTAATGGAAAATGTTTAGGTTGTTTAAGTGACACCTTAATAAAAAAGTGAAGTTAAGGTATATTAAAGACAAAATGGTGATAAGGAGTCACATAAGCCCAAACATTAATTAACTTCTTTTTCTTTTATATAATTGAAATAATTTATAATTATAATTGATATTATAACAAATGAAAGTGCTAATATGAAAAACCCACAAAAGGATTAAAATTTACCATGGTTTTGTCGAATGTAGATATGTATACTTCACTCTTTCTCATCTTTGAGTAAGTTTCCTTTGATCCAAACAACAAAACAACAATACACAGAGCATTACAAATCCCTATAAAGAGAAATGAGATCCAATCCACAAATAGAACTAAATTAAACCAAATTTATGCAAGTACCTTGAATCTCTCTTTACAATTCCAAACTTTTTTTCACTGTCTTGGCAACTAAACACACCTTCAAAATTTAACCAAACACTCACACTAACAATGTCCATTAAGGTAAATCTAAATCCCAAGTTCACTCTTAACTAACACAAGATCTATCTCAGATAAATTCAATACACCATTTGGTCGCCTAGAAACAAGAGAAAACATCAAGAACTCAGATTTTCGACAACCAAACAAATAGTAAATAGTTCCAAACTTTCCCTTTTCATAATTTCTTTCTTTTATTATGCTATACTTAGTGTTTGGTTATTTAATCAACAATCATCTTATTACAAATGATGTTGTAAGAGCTTCTTGGAAACAACACTATTATGTAGCATTCCACACTGGCACACATGACGAATACCAATGGTGGGTTTTCTTTTTTTATTTTAATTTCTTTCTTTTATTATGCTATACTTAGTGTTTGGTTATTTAATCAACAATTACCCTATCATAAATGTTGTCGTAAGAGCTTCTCGGAAACAACACTATTATGTAGCATTCCACACTGGCACACATGACCAATACCAATAGTGGGTTTTCTTTTTGTCCTTTTTTTTTTTTTGCAATTTCTGGGAAGAGGCAAAGGTTAGACTATCATATGAGTGAGAGAATGAGAACAAAGATCATGACGTTCAACATTAATGGCTTGAGGCAAAGAACCCTGCAATTTGGCTTTCTTCTCAAATTACTTGATTCCTTTGACATTGATATCATTTACCTTCAAGTACTCAAAGACATTGGGGGCAGATTCCTCAATTCTTGTTTTGAACACTGCCTAATTCCTATCTTTAAAGTTGTACTCAATCAAGAGACCAAGCTTTAAAGATAAGAGACCAAGCTTTAAAGATAGCAATTAATAGTAGATTTAGTGGTGACTGATGGTTATGAGGCTTTCTTCTCTTGCACACATACCATCGTCAAATGTCAAACTAGCTACTCCAGTAATTACTAGAAAGGCATTTGCTTGTTAAATTGCCTTAATGAAATTGTAGCTTTGATTTAGTTGTCTTTAGTTTCTTGCTTTCTATTAAGGTGTTGCAACTTTTGCCACATGAAGTCAACATTTTCTAGTATCAATTAGTGCTACCTGTTACGGTAGAGGAAGATTTCGGGGGTTTTGTTAATAATAATAATAATAATTTGAAACCTAACCAAATTTCTCTTTAAGATTTTAAACCTTCCCTTGATTTCTTAGCAACCAAATACAACTCCAAATTTCACTCAAAACAATCACTAGCACTGACAATGTTTGGTCCTATGTGACATGTATAATTTATAATTATAAATTATTATAATTATTTAATTTATATAAGAGTAAATGAAGCTAATTAATGTTTTGACTTATATGGCTTTTTGTCACCATTTTGTATTTAATGCACATCAGCTTCTCTTCTTTATCAATGCATCACATCAACAACCAAAATTTTTTTCATCAATTCAATTTAATGGTTGACGAAAATTTTTGTAAGAAAATTCTTAAATTATTAAACCGTTACTTTTCAAAGGTTAGGCAAGA